>OZ004694.1:72906867-73235280 GCA_963924545.1 Pogonocherus hispidulus
CTACCATTGTCTTGTCATTGTTGATAACATGTACCAATATCTTGTACCTTTGGTTCCAATTTGAATATCTACGTTTTTGTTTGTCTGTATTTACCTATTGTTTCATGCAACAGAAACAATGATGGGTAATGCCTTATTTTTTATTTAAGTCAGTAATAATATTTTATCTAAATTATCTTAAAATGGTTTGTTTAAACATACTTTACATCCATACAAACACCCATCAACAGGTAACCTATAGTGAAGAACTCATAATGACGTATCATTACGTTTTTATCATCATGGCTAATTTGAGAGTAACTGTTGCGAGAAAATCTGAAATTATGTAACTTTAATTGTTCCATTCTTTATAAAAGGAAAAATAAGATTTCTTTGACTTAAATAAAGTTTCACCTATTTCAAAATAGAAAATTTGGTTTATGAACGTTGATCTCTTTTTAATTATACAATGGGACACATTTCATAATGAATGATATTCCTATATGGAAAAGTTATAAATATTTTTACAAACTCTTGAATCTGTGCCAATAGGTTAAGTATAATACCTTGAAGTGTCTTTTCAACTAGAAAGTTTACAGCTTCCAGAAATGCAATAGTATTCTTGTATAAGAATGTTCAATTAAAACATTCTGTATAATTAGATATAACTGACACTGAGTTAGACTTGTCAATATATTTAAATAATACAGCAGAAGATACAAATAACTTCTACTGCAGAATGTCTTTCTGTTTCAACAAACAATACAGTTCCTAATAAAATACGTATAGAAAATCTATATTGTGAAACATTTACACTTAGCGATAAAGTTTAAAAGTTACATTTTCTTGTATGACAACCTGTAAATCGAAATTATTATAATAAAAAGTGATACGGCAGATTGGCTTCCATTTTTATGGAAATTATTTATGCATTTTATCAGTTTTCTACACTGGAGGGTATATTCCGGCGTCATTTCATATATTCCTATGCGAATTTTAGTTTATTCAAAACATCTTGTTCAGACGCTCGGCGGTATTGGCACAATAAGCACGCATAAAGTGGGTATTATATACCTAATGAAATTTAAATTTAAATAGAAAAGCGATCTCTTTGCAGGGTCAAGTTATTTAGCCCTGAAACCCTACGAAACCAATAGGGCTCCCTGTGTATTGTATACATGTAGGTATAAGTACTTTAATCTGGGATCAACAGATATCTGATACGGGGCTAATACTGATGCGACCCTTGGTTAATTAAAATTTTACTTCTCTTTCATCTACTTTGTTTCGGAGATGAAACTGGATTATTAAATTAATAAATAATGGTGCTGAGTAGCCTATCATAATGGTCCTGAAGGAAAAATGTGATGTATTATCTTTTAGTAAGTGGATTAACGCAAGATATAACGCAGATCTACGTTTGCATCTGAAGAAATAGTTCTTTACAAATTGAAATTACACTGTAACAGCTTTATTAATTTTTATAAGTGTTATATAAGAATCGTGAATATGCAGAATAATTTTAAATAACACTAGGTACAATAAATTTTTATTTTTAAAATATATAATAATAATAATAATAATAATAAATCTTTATTAATCCTTTGGACATATAAATGTATAGGACAAGTCACAGCTTTATAGTAAGTTCAACAGATAACAAGGAAAAAAAAAAACAAAAAAAAAACAGATCTACAAAAAAATTATCATTTAAAAACTAAGAGTCTAACAAACAACAGAAAACAAATTTACACCAAATCATCACTTAAAAACTCATCCACGCTATAATAAGCCTTGTGAAGGAGTAACCTTTTTATTTTGTTTTTAAATACAGTTTCACTTACAGTTTTAAAATAAAGCGGTAAGTGATTATAAAACTTTATGCCCATGTACAAGGGGGATTTCTCAAATTTTTTAGTCCTGTGCTTAGGAATACATAACATTTCGCAGTGCCTGGTTTGATAGCCGTGATTGAAATTATTTTTTTTCAAATCTTTTAAATGTTTTCTTATGTGCTGTAATATTTTATATATAAATATGCAGGGAAAAGTGAAGAGTTTGTGTCTAATGAAAAGAGGCCTGCATGACTCCCTCTGATGAATACCAAACATATTTCGTATTATGCGTTTCTGGGCAATAAAAATCCTCTGACTCTCTGTGGAGTTACCAAAGAACACCACGTTATAACTCAGGTGACTATACACGAGGCTATAATACACATTAAGAAGTGCAGATAGAGGCATAGAATCCCTAATGCGAGAAACAGCATAATACGATTTATTAAGTCTCTTGCTTAAATCATCAATATGAGCAGCCCATGAAAGATCCTGATCCACAATAATCCCAAGAAACTTCGTTTTATCAACTGATTTTATTTTACAGCTTTGAAGTGATATCTCTATCTCCTTATGTACTAAATTATTTTGAAAGTAAATACAATGTGTTTTATCTAAGTTAACTATTAAACCATTTGCATTGCACCATTCTACAAAACATCCAATTACATTTACCGAGGATGAGACCATCTCCTCATGGGTTTGCGCTGATACCACTAATGAAGTGTCATCTGCAAATAATGTGATGATGTCGCTTTTAATATGTATAGGTAGGTCATTAACGAACAACAGGAATATAAGTGGTCCCAGTACAGATCCATGAGGTACACCTGCATTTACTTCACGACAATCTGATGTACCTGTCCCCGCTTTTACCAGGATTGTCCTATCTCTCAAGAAGGCCATCAGCCAGTCCAAAAATATACCCCTAAATCCCAAGTTGAACAATTTACTCTCAACAAAATTTAAGTTCAGGCAGTCAAAGGCACGTGTCAGGTCAAAGAAAAAACCTGCCACATGCCTTCCGCCATCAAGGCACGCGTAAACATGCTCGAGCAGAGTAGAAGCCGCTGATTGCGTAGATCTGCCTCTCCGAAAACCATGCTGAGAATCATTCAAAATATTGAAGTCTGTCAAGAAGTTACACATTTTGTTATAAACAATGTTTTCATAAATCTTGGAAAACACACTTAAGATAGATATTGGGCGGTAGTTAGCGATATTCTGCGGATCACCTTTCTTGTGAATAGGAATGACTTTAGCAGCCTTTAAAATGGTAGGAAAAATACCCGATACAATTGATAAATTAATTAAATGAGCTAAGTGTCCACCAATACATTCAGCTATCCTTTTTACAATCTTAACTGAAATATTATCAGTGCCGCTGCTTTTTTTATTTTTTAATTCTTTTATTGCACTCAATACATCTTCTTTTGATACTGGCGTGAAGAAAAAGGTTTTATTAGTAATACTGCTTACTGTACAGCTATCTGATCTAGTGTCACCAAAATGATTTTGCAGCGTAACATCCGTCACATTGGCAAAGTACCCGCAGAACATCGCTGCCACCTCCCCAGGATCAGAATAGACTACCCCATCCTGGTTCAGAGTTATAGCATCCGATACTAATTTTTTCCTACCGATTTCCCCATTAACTAGGTTCCAAACTGTTTTAGGCTTGTTACTCGAATTATCTATTAAATTCTTATAAAACTCTTGTTTAGTTTTTTTAAGAAGGTTGTTATAGCCTTTTTTGTTTTTTTTATAGAAATTCAGTGATTCAACAGTGTTTAATGCATTACATAACCAGTATACATTTTTTAGACATTCACTAGCCTCTTTAATTTCCGTAGTTACCCATGATTTTGACTGAGTTGATTGATTACATGTTTTAAAAGGACAGGAATTGTCTATTTCTAACAACAGCAAATTTATAAAAGTTTCAAAACTAAAATTAACATCACATCCCATATACACCGCACTGAAATCTGTTAAAATCAAAGCAGATGCCAAATGTTCTAGATTTTTTTCAGATGTACTTCTAAATTTAATAAAGTTAGTAGGAACCTTAGTAATATTAATTTCTTTATCACTCAGACAGTGTTTGAGTGCAAAAACCCGATGGTCACTGAAATTGGCTTCATAAACATTAGGTATACACTGTTTGGTATTAGCACTTGTTATAATATAATCTAGTTTAGTGAAAGTTGCGTTGCCCAATTTATTAGTAAACACCCTGGTAGGTGTTAGTGAAGTTACATTTAAATTAAAACTAGTCAACGCATCCTCCAATAGAGGGATAAGTACCCAACCAATCACTGGGTCCCAACCAATATCTGTCACACCGAATCAGAAAATTGGCAATCTCTTGACAAGTATTGAGGAGGTATTTAATTAATAATATTTTACAAAAAACATCCGCTGGTGGTGACATAATCGTGTCTGAATCTACAGGGTGGCCCACTGGAAACGACGACGATCTTTATATAGAAAAGCATGTACAGGGCGATTCTGAAAATTTCGTTACTAACCAGTGTCATGTATGGCCTACTCTTTTTAAATTTGTTCACGTTTCCGAGATTTCCGTTTATACCGGAAGTCGGTTCTTGCATTCTGTATATTTTAACTTTTTAAAATATAGGTGAAATTATAATATTATCAAAAAATAATGTTTTCATTAAAATTCAGTACAAAAGGTATGTGACCAAAAATAATATTTTTTAATTTAAAGTAGATTATTGTTTAATATATCATTATTTAAAACATGTAGACAAGACAAGATAATGTTAAGATATGCCTTTTTAATTCAATGTTAGGGGGTGCATATTGCATGGAAAGTAGTAGTTTTCAACATATCTTTAAAATAATAAGGTTTTTCCGTTGCGTACCATGTTATAGATACGGAAAATTAAAACTTTATTGAACCATAATATTTGATAATTTGATTAATAATTTATCTCTTAGCATAAGTCTCTGCTCTTAGTTAACTTTTTGGCTAAAATTCTATATAAACATGTATAAGTGGAACGCTGCAAATTTTGTGCAAAGTTTTCTATACATAATTGCAGTTGTTTTTGAAATATTTCTAGTTTTATGAAACAGTAAAAATTACAGTACTTTATTTAAAATTGTTTGTCTTGAATATTAAAACACGTTTGAGTACAATTTTTGCAGGAATCAAGGAATCGCTACATCTAAAAATGATTGCATAATGTCTAAAGTACATACAGAGCCCTGAAAACTTATATATCTAATGCAATTTACTAATTTAATTAATCATAAAACTAGAGTTTTTAAATATAATACCCAGTATTTAGTTTACAGTTCAAAAAATTATTCTGAACAGAATCATCACCTATATCTCAATATTTCTAAGATTTAACGAATTTTAGTTTAGTAAGTAGTAGTAGGGTAGGAGTTTAGGGTAACTCCTTACTCTAGTATCTAGGGTAAGGAGTTCGAACTTTGTGTATTAAAAGTGGTCACGAAGTCACTCAGATTGTAGTTCAAAACTGTAAAAAAATGTCAAACGTGAAAATGGTGTAAATGAATCAAGTCAAAAGGAAATGGATATTGGAGATCTAGATGACACCAGCACCGGCAAAATAAATGAATAACACAATTCCATGGCCTTTCTTTTTATCAGCAAACTCTATTAAGTTCGGACTCCTTCTCTTTCTACTTGATATTAAAAATAAAAAGTTTTCCAAAAACTCGAATATTCAGTTTTGACAAGCAGCTTGTAAAAAACAATTTAGCTGGTCACAGACTGTAAATTTCTTGTCAGTTGCTTTAATAGTGTCATATATAGCCACTTAAAAGCACAAAATTACAAAAATAAAAAATGCCATATCGATTAAATTATACCTACGAATTTAATTTTTTTGAATGTGACAAAGTAATATCAGGAATTTACCATACATTTACTACGCGATTTCCTCAGAAACAAAAACTATCACATACTGAAGATGCATCCCAGAGAATTTAAAAAACGTTGGTATTTCTAAAGCAGACATTTAAGGAGGAAAACCTATTGCTGGTGATGAACATATTATGCAAATAGTGATTCTAGGATACCTTATAGCTTTTCAATAACGTTATTAAAATAAGCTGCAGTAGAATTTGATGGGTTTAGAAGACTCAATACGTAGACTTTGTGTCAATTTTCTGTACATTTTGGGAAATATTTTGTGAATTTATTTTGACTAGAAAGCAGGAGAGTGATTTATTTCTAGCTAATGTTATATAGACAGAAGTTCACTTCATATGATATCGATATAATTCTCATTTTTGGGATGACAGTTGACAGTTCCATCTTTATTATGCAGTAAAACATAATGAAGAGATTGCATTAGAATTTTATCAAGATAATTTAAATACCTAGCAAGTAAAATATCTTACTTAAATATCGTAAAAATAGTAATGCACGCCCTACCTCCATCTTCTTGTTCCTTCCCTCTTTTTCATTGTTACAATTACATGTTAAGTAGGTATTATTAACATTTTATGAAGAATTTATTTTATATAAGAGATCTCTAAGTATTATCCTGCCTTAGTGCCTTACCAACCTTACCTGGTTACTTACCAGGACAATTTAACCATGGCGGATTACAGAAATATATTTTACCTTAATTTAGGGGTCAGTTAATCAATAACTTCCTCCTCAATAAATTTTCTGATCAATGAGTTGCTAATGACGGTATTTTCCTGCGACTCTCACGAAACCTTGATTTAGCTGTTTTAGACTATTTCATTAGGGTAGCTATAAAAATTAGGGTTTACGAAATCCCATTAACAATAACTTTTTTTTGTTTGGAGCTAATTGCTACAACCTTTATGGATTTTGGGAAAGCAGTGTTGAAAGGTATCCTTACAAATAATGTGACCTAAAAGATTAGGAGAGATTATGACATTTGCGATGATATATCTTGTTTTATGGAAATAATCAGTAAAATGTATACAGTGTGTCCACGCTAAGGAGTTACCACCCCCGTAAATTTCCTATTTTTTATGAATGTTGATTAACTTGTTTTGTTAGGTTGGTTTTTAAATGTGCATTCAACTTGGGCAACTTTATTTTTGAGCTGTAAACAGATAAATTGGATCAAATTTCAAGTATTATTAGGGAATTTGTCAGAAAAAAATCTGATGATGGATTCTTATTTAGGATAACTTTAAACCTACCTATACCAATTTCCAGTGTTCTAAATTACAGGGTGTTCAAGAAAGCCGAAAACCAGACCCTTCATTGCGACCATGTTCTGCCAAAGAATCTGAATAAATTTTCACCCAATGTGGTGATCAGCTTCATTAAACCTGTCTAACTTGTTTATCTCGAAGAATTTGTTAGGTTTTCTTTTGGAACAGTTTGTTATAAACGCTTTCGAATGAACTATTTTTAGCAGTTCTTGCCAGTACTGGAGGATTTTCCCATCAGCTCAGGTTGGGGGTGCTTTGGCAATACTCGGTTCAAGCACCGATTTTGGTCCTTCAAAAGACGTATCTACTTATTTAATTAAAGCTGATTATTCTTCGACCGAAATAAGCACAAAAGTGCTTATCTCTTTTATATAATAATGTTTTTGTAAAGTTTTTGAGCATTTTAAATGTTCAAAACATCTAATTTCAACTTTCTGCCAAATTATTAAAACTGCTTGTCCATTACATATTGTCCATTACAATAATTCAAGATATTTCTGTACCTAAAAAGTTATATAAATTGCGCCTTTTTTACCATAAAACGACACCCTTAATTAAAATATTATACAAATTTGCAAAACTCAACCAGATTATTGTATAGTCATCATATTATCCTCTATATTGTAAATCAATTAGGTAGGCATTCATAATTATTCATTTTACTAAGGGAAAACATTTATTTTCGTTTCATAATCTGGATGATAATTCCACATTTACACTGATCACTAGTGTCTGTATATTCTAGTTTAGAGAATGAAGATTTTCCAGTAATATATAGAGATATAAAGAACTTAGGCGAAACTTGAAAGCTCCACAGCTAAAATATATTCAGTGAGATTTACTAGGAACGGATGAATATTTCTTCCCTACTCACGCTCTTGTTGCTCCTTGTAAAGCTTAACTCGGGACTTTTACATTTTGTTAGCTAAATTTATTAGAAATTTATAACCTACTAAATATTTTACAACAGTCAACGTTTCACTCGTAAACAGTATATGAGAAATTTTAGAATGAAAACTTTTTAAATGGCAAAGAGAAAATGGAAAATGAAACTATTGCTGTTGGTAAGATCTAGCAATCTTCTAAAATAAAATTACCTGATTAATCAAAGCAGGCCTTCATTGAGACCAAAATATACATGCATGCCTTTGCTACAATAAAGGTAATCCCATTTGTGCGTTCAGATAGATTCGAGACTTACAGAACCTGAGAACTTACAAGTTTATAACTTCTTAGGATACCAATTTGCAAGCCAATAATTTCCCTTAAACTATAAACGAGTAGAAACACGTGCATATTATAACATTAGCTATCTACATACACATTTTTTATACTAAAAACGTATTTTTCAAGCTCTAAAATTATTATATTCAAGGTTATTTCCATTGAGGTGGTTACTACCTCAATTGTTATTTGTCTCATCTACAAAATAAAACGTCATTTCTATATTTACAAAGTTCTACAGTGAAAATTTTACGCCAACATATGTTAACCAATAAAATGGGAGTATTTCTTAACGTTGCCATGACAATCTACGTATTTTTTCGGAAATTTTCTCCTGATGGGGTACCCTGGAAGGTATTACGGTGGAAATTGTTTAACATAATAAAAAGTGACAGCTGGAGTTTACGAAATGATAATAATGACTAAATAAAATATAATAATAACTTCAAAAATCAGTTAAATGCATCATTTATCTGTTTACTGGTATCCATTCGCTTCTTTTTATATCGATATTACCAAAAATTTGATATACAGGGTGTCATTAGTGGGTAATTGTTCGATTACTCGCAAACGATACATTATATAAAAAAAATTGATATGAAAGTTTTTTGGCACTAAAAGTGCATATTGTAAAAATATTTTCAATTACACAGGGTGTTCCAAAAAGTCGGGACAAGGTGCAAGTTGGTTATTTCAAATACGACACCCTATATATTATTATATTTTTGAAATCTAGGGATCACTAAGAACATATTTGTATTAAGGTTCCCTATAGCTATCTCTTTTCGTTTTCGAGATATTTAACAGTTAATGGAAAAAACCTTGTAACACTGCATTGAAAAATAAATAAAATTTCCTCTATGACACAATGTGAAAAGGAAAAAAATGTAGTGTCAGTTAGCACAAGGGATACCTTAAATATTGCACTTGAAATTATTTGGCCATTTTATACAGGGTGATTTTTATCGTAATTTATATTTCACAATGTTAAATTGCCTAAATCTCATTTTTTTTTAATGGAACACCCTGAATTTTTTTATGGCATTAGATGTAGAATTTAATTACCTTTCAAATGGTATTAGGATGTCCTATACGAAAAGTTGACCGGTTTCGAGATATTCACGATTTTTTGAAAATTTAGCTTCCATAACTGATAATTACAAATTATAGTTAAGTAAGTTATGAAAACAATTTATTTTGTTGTGGAAATTATTTAACTGTCAAATAAATATTGGATTTTTTGTAATTTGTACATTTTATATGCCAGATGCACTATTCCAAAATGCTCTCAAAGCACCACGAATTCTGTTCATCATGTTTTCTCGTATGGTTGATGGTGTGCGGTAAACTAAGGCTTTTGTGTATCCCCATAAAAAAATCTTATTTTGTAAGGTCAGGGTACCGAGGAGACCATGATATAGGTCCACCCTTCCTATCCACCTATTAGTGTAGGTACTCCCTATTTAAAAATCTCCTTACTGAACCGCTGTAATGTGCAGGGCAACCGTCATACTGCAACTGCATCCCTGCTAAAATGTTCAGAGGAATATCTTCAAGATAATTTAAAAATTTATGTTCCAAAAAATGCAAATAAATTTCTCCATTGACAGTATTTAGGACGGTAGACATGCAGCATAGGTGGAGATTAAATGTATAGGGGGGATTCTAGGCGATAAGGTTATTGGACCATATTGTTTTGAAGCAACTGTCAATGGAGAAATTTATTTGCATTTTTTGGAAAATCAAATTTTAAATTATCTTGAATATTCCTCTGAACTTTTAGCAAGGATGCGGTTGCAGCATCACGGTTGCCCTACACATTATAGCGGTTCATTAAGGAGATTTTTAAATAGGGAGTACCTACACTAATAGGTGGATAGGAAGGGTGGACCTATATCATGGTCTCCTCGATACTAGGACCTTACAAAATTAGATTTTTTTATGGGGATACACAAAAGACTAACACCCGTATGCATAGTCGATCGCCAGCGACTCGCCAGAGATTCGCCGTTCGCTGGATGAAATTTCCAATGAACAGTCGTTCGCCAGCAAAATCAAGCGTGCGCATTAGTCTAACTTTTGGCGAACCGCCGGAGAAACGCCGGAGATCTCAAGTACCATCTCTAGCAATTCTCCAGAAAGCAAGTAATCTATTTTAATTGTGTTTTTGAGATTGTTTCAACAATGGATCGAGATTTAGATATATTCTATAATGCAAACAGAGATATTTTTGATTTAGAAATAGATATGCTACGTCGATAAGTAATTAAATCTTACAGGTACATTTGAGAAGGAATTAATATTGATAATTATTGTAGATAATGTCAGAGATATGGAGAACCCTATGGAAAAATTTTATCTTTTCCGTTTAGAAAAGAAATAGTTCGTGTTGTTTCGTGATATTTCGTGATAATTATCTTATTGTTTTGTATATTTTCTTATTGTTTAGTTTTATAGTTTTATTTAGTGGGTTATACGGAGTCTTTGTTACATTTTTTGCGTTACAATTATTATTGTAATATTATACTTGTCCTATAATTTAGCTTTAACCTGTAGAATATTATACTTAAAAATGTGAAAATGAAAATGTTCACTGATCTTTACATTTCAGTGCCATATTATATGCATATAAGAAGGTAAATAATTTTCGTATAATAATTTTGTGACTGCACAATAATAATTGTACTTTATTATAACAATATATTAATAATATGTTTATTTTTCTAAAAGCTTACATTAAAATAAAGTTTAATTAACTATATTCTAATATTTTTTTAATTTCGCCTCCTCTTGTGGCATTATTAGCCTAGCAGCTTCTATTTTATACATTGCTCCTTCCATTCGCACCTTATGAAGCTCTTCCATTTGTGCTCCTTTTTTTTAATTAATTTCAATCTTGCCCGTGTTAAAGCAGTTAAATGATTTTTATGAGGGCTTTTATTTTGTCTTGTTTTTTTGGTACTTGGTGTCTCTGAAATTAAGTTTAACAATAATTTACGTAATACAAACAACTAAATACCAGAGATGCTCAGAGAAATATATTTCGACATAGGTAATAGGTATTAAATTATAACAGCTGTAATAAATATAGGTATTTATATTTACATACCTTTATTTCTCTCCAAACTATGTACCTATATCAAAACAACCACCACCCACAATCTCTTTTAAAAATGTATATGCTCTGCAAGTAGGTATTTCATTGGTCAAGGGTTTAACTTATCGGAATCGGTTAGGACAGTACCTGGGGTATTTAGTGTAAACAACTGCACTGCGCATGATTAACCCCCTGTAGTTGAGGCTATAACTCATCTGGCGATTCGCCAACAGAGAGATCGCCAGGCGAACGTCTAAGCATTGAAAATTACGCTCCGTCCTTTCGCCAGCGACTCCTCGGCGATGCGCTAGGGTATAACTTCAGCGAGTCGTTGGCGAATGACTATGCATACGGGTGTTAGTGTACCGCACACCATCAACCATACGAGAAAACATGATGAACAGAATTCGTGGTGCTTTGAGAGCATTTTGGAATAGTGCATCTTGCATATAAAATGTACAGATTACAGAAAATCGAATATTTATTTGACAGTTAAATAATTTCCACAGAAAAATAAATTGTTTTCATAACTTACTTGACTATAATTTGTAATTATCAGTTATGGAAGCTAAATTTTCAAAAAATCGTGAATATCTCGAAACCGGTCAACTTTTTGTATAGGACATCCTGATACCATTTGAAAGGTAACTAAATTCTACATCTAATGCCATAAAAAAATTCAGGGGGTTCCATTTAAAAAAAATGAGATTTAGGCAATTTAACATTGTGAAATATAAATCACGATAAAATTCACCCTGTATAAAATGGCCAAATAATTTCAAGTGCAATATTTAAGGTATCCCTTATGCTAACTGACACTACATTTTTTCCTTTTCATATTGTGTCATAGAGGAAATTTTATTTATTTTCCAATGCAGTGTTACGAGGTTTTTTCCATTAACTGTTAAATATCTCGAAAACGAAAAGAGATAGCTATAGGGAACCTTAATACAAATATGTTCTTAGTTATCCTTAGATTTCAAAAATACAATAATATATAGGATGTCGCATTTGAAATAATCAACTTGCACCTTGTCCCGCCTTTTTGGAACACCCTGTGTAATTGAAAATATTGTTACAATATGCACTTTAAGTGCCAAAAAACATTCATATAAAAATGTTTTTGTTATAATGTACCGTTTGCGAATAATCGAACAATTACCCACTAATGACACACCCTGTATATCTGATCTAAAGATCTATTAGTAAGTATATCTATATCTAGGTACACAGTAAACATTTAATTGTTTGTTTATCTAAGCTTACTAGTGCTACATGATTTACAAATATATCAATCTCGGAGTTTTATCTGAAAGAAATGTAAGCTAGTAGGTACTTGAATGGTAATAAACACCTGATCGCTTAGGAAGTTTGGTGGAAATACGATGAACGTTAAATTTTATTTCCACGACACACATCTCTGTGTCATGATACTGGCAAAATTTTAGGATGTATGATGAAAAGTAAAATCAACACACGTGCTGAATAAGGGGATCAAGTTAATTTCGGGACAGCAGGATAAAGATCTGACATGTTGCCTGTCGGATAGATAAGCGACACGGGGACCGGAAAGTGAGAAGTGTCAATAGTTCTGCTTGTATTATGTTTTCCCATGTCTCATCGCTGTCAGCGACACTTCTCCCTGATTGATTCTCCTCTACATGGTCTCACATCGCCCATATTATAATCATATGGAGTGACTGTGAAATATAGCTTTCTGTAATTGACGGATTATCTCCAGGACAAATAAAAGTGGGTCCCACAGATCATCCTAAGGGCTTAATTTATTGGGAGCAAAAACAGAGATTTTAAAGTATATTTGAGTTAATAATTATATTAAAAATATTAAACCAGAAGAAAAGGATTATGATAACTTGCGTACTATCACTAGTAAGACACTACTAGTAGTCACTACTAGTAGTATTAGGCAAGCATATCTGATGCTACATCTAGAAGAATATGTCATCAGTCTTGATAGTATTAAGAAGTAGGTATCTTTGTCACAAACTAGTAAGTACTTTGTTCATAGCAATTTTATTAAGCTGTGGCAATACCTCGCATGATTTAAAATTATTTTTTAAACATACTAATGCTATAAAGTTTAAATATTGATTGAATAGAAAAAAAAATATAAAAGTGTTGCAACAAATATTGAAAATGTAAACTTTTTGCCTTTATTCTGTAGATGATGTGATTTCATGCTTCATTTCACTTGCTGTAGGTTTCCTAGGGGATTTCTTATTGATTGTTGTTGAAAATAAGATTTATTAGGTTAAGGTATTAAGAGTTTTTCAAATTTCCAGCAAATAAAAATTAACAAAAATCATATATTTTCAAAATAGTCACAATAATAATAAAAGATTTTTTTCATATACACATTCACGGAAAGTATAATATTTTAACAGTTTATAACTCAAGAACGAAAAGAGCTATCGAGATGTAGTCTTCACGTAACTTCTTAGGTTTACTTAAAGTTTTTCCTATCATTGTCGCCAATTTTTAAATGTTGTCAGAAATTATTGAAAAATTTCTATGCAAATTATATTTCTATACTTAGTCTATTTCAATGCAAAATTATAAGCTTCCTTGAAACGGAAGCAACGCCTATCTCTTACATCCATTTGAAAGGCTGACTATTGTTGAAAATATATACAGGGTGATCAAAACTTCCCACCTTCATTTTCTGGATACTTTTGTATTTCTTTGAAAATCCCGAAATACGTGAAACATTTTATTGATGGGAACAACTTTTTATTCAAAATTTGATGCGCTAGCTTTTACCCCTGCTCGCGGGAGCTACCCACTTAAAAATCTTAATTGGGAAAAGGTATGGAGTAATTAATACCTCATTTTAGACGTCTTTAATCCCTACATGTCTGGGTTTTTTTCTTTTAATTGACCGGTTCATTCGGATCGGTTAATTCGTTGTCGATATTTTTAAGAAAACCCTCCTCTATTTTTCTTCTTCATACCTTTTTAAATAAAACACTGTAAATGATTTTTCCCATTCCTTTCAATTATTTTACACAAAACATGCTGTCGTGGAATATATGCAAAAAATGTTTATTTGTGAAGAAAATAAAAAGTAGAAAAGATAGAGATATGGAGACTTTAAAGATTTTATCAAAACATTACCAGTGACTGGGCAGGTTACTCGAGAGTTAATTACATAAAAATATAAAAGCTTCAAGTAAACGCTGATACCTTGAAAACAGTTAACTTTAAGTATAACACATGTTACATGAAACTTATTTAGAATTAACCTTAGGAACTAAATATTCACAATATGATGTTTATATGCCTGATCAACTTTTATACAAAACATTTTTTAGTAATCTGTATAGTAACGGATACATTTCCTGTAACACTGAATGTGAAACATCCTGTATATATACAACATCGAATAGTAACAAATAGCAGCTATTGCATAAAATTACTTCAATCAAGAGGTTGCCAGTACTAGATCATATTTATGAAATATATTGCACGAAAACACTAAAAATGTAAATTTCGCTTATTCGTTGTTCTCACTACAAGAGCTCTATTTCGTTATTGAACAAAATGAAACTGACTCAAAATAAAACTATATAAGAGCAATAAGCTGTAATAAAATAGGACTAAGCGACCGGCCAGAACGGCAAACCTCTGGAGACGGGGGAAAGACAACTTGTCTTTTGTGTCTTCAACCAAGCGAGACACCCTGTCACCAACAGCTGACCGTTTAACTTGTTTCTTTCTGACATAAACGTGATGAGAAAATCTAGCGTATACGGAAAATGAAATAATTTCAACTTGCTGGAGGTGACTGATTATTCTTTCGTTTTCTTCACATCAAGTAGAATATAAAAGAAATACATATTTAATATTTATTCAACACACTGCAAAAAGTAAGAACCCTTCAAACTGTAAACATTTAATATTGCTATTAGATATAGGAAAAATATTAAATAGCTCTTTCTTCATCACTCTTATAAATTAAATTTTTAAATTTGCACAATTTCTTAGCAAAAATTGAGTACTTCTGAAGTTAAAAATAAAAACTGCACTAGAACCAAGTTCACTAACTAAACTAAGTTTAGGGTGCATGGATGGGAGCCAAGACATCAATTATATCACTGTCTGAATATGATACGATATAGCCAGCGGCGCGGCGGTGGGGAGAGAGAGGTATGACTTGTTATAATATTTATTTTTATTTAAGTACAATGTGCACTAATAACTTGTGTCTTTGTTTCCAAACTGAACACATTTTTATTTGGGGATTTGTATACAGGGTGCTTCAAATTCGATGCAATACATATTCAGGGGGGCAATATAATGGTGAAAAGAGATCAAGGCTAACTTGATTAGTTTTCGAAATATTTTGAAAAAACCGAAAATTTCGATTTTCGTTTTAGTTTTTTTTTGCGGGCATATTTGATGAGGTATTCAAAAATAAAGAGCACTTTTCTATAGCAACTTTTTGCCCTTTTTCGATTGGTGTTAGTGAATTTTCCGAAAAACGTTTCGTTTCCCGGAAACCAACATCAACTTAATTGAGCTCCTGATTTATCCCCATTAGATTATTTCTTATGGGGACGAACTAAAAATGTTTTATATAAGAATCAATATAATAACATTGAGGATTTGAGAAATGCCACTATTCATGTTCTGAATGCAATACCTGCAAGGGAAATCGAAAGATCTATTCAAAACTTAAAAAGACGAATACGCCTCTGCATGAATAATGACGGAGGATTATTTCAACATCTGCTTTAGGGTTTTTATAGTTTTAACATGTTTTGTTGTTTTATTCATTGTTTATTCAATTACATCAAAGTTAATAGTTGTTAATTCGTTATTTTATTATTAGCTTTTGTTTATTTATCGTAAATAAAAATGAAACCTCAAAAATATTATTCAATATCTAGAATTAACAAAAGTCGAAACGAAAATGATGGATTTTTCTTAGACAAAACGTTTAAATCTGGTTCCTTTTATGGTGGCATTCTATC
Organism: Pogonocherus hispidulus; assembly: GCA_963924545.1. Classification (NCBI taxonomy): domain Eukaryota; kingdom Metazoa; phylum Arthropoda; class Insecta; order Coleoptera; family Cerambycidae; genus Pogonocherus; species Pogonocherus hispidulus. The sequence continues at coordinate 72,923,196 of OZ004694.1, forward strand.
AAGTTACAAAAATGCTTCCAAAAAATAAAAAAAAAATTCCAGGTTCATACGAACCTGGAATTTTTTTAAAAAATTAATTAAAAAAATTAAGTTGATGTTGGTTTCCTGGAAACAAAACGTTTTTCGAAAAATTCACTAACACCATTCGAAAAAGGGCAAAAAGTTGATATAGAAAAGTGCTCTTTATTTTTGAATACCTCATCGAATAGGCCCGCAAAAAAACAAAAACGAAAATCGAAATTTTCGGTTTTTTCAAAGTATTTCGAAAACTAATCAAGTTAGCCTTGATCTCTTTTCACCATTATGTTGCCCCCCTGAATACGTAACCTTGCCTCCATTTAACCGATTTCGTATCTCTTACCGTTTCCGAGATCCCCATGTATTGCATCGAATTTGAAGCACCCTGTATAGCCTTAGTAGCGCATAGGACTAGAGCGTGTTGTGGCAATATTTCTCAGTCACACTGTATATTATTCAGGAAAGGTGAATCCCCACGTTGAAATTGCTATTATTAGCAGATTATTACCTACTTTAAATTACTAATAATATTTTTATAAATTATTGGGTACATCCATTTCATCCTTTTTTTATTATATAAGTATCTAATACATAATTATTAGTATATGAAGTACATTGTGAAGTAAATCATCGGATAATAATGTCGGAATATGTATAAATACGCATGAAAATCGCTAAAGAATCCTGAAAAATGTAGACAGTGCCACCTACTTATTTAGTTAGTACCTATTTGTAAACATGTGCCCATTACTGCTCTCTGTTACTAGTCTATTTATTTTTATTGTCCACCTTGTCGCCGGCACGTTTGTGACTATTTACAGTTTTCATTTTTTGTTATCAGCCAGGCAACTATGTCCATTCCGGGCATCAATCACAGGATTACACTGGTTCATTTCTGTTTTTCTGTGTAATATTTTTATAGATATCAGTTTTGACGTGCGATGCGTCGGAATGATGAAATGATACAATGTATTTTCCATACGTCGTAAATAAATATGCGCATAATAAATAATATTACGTACCTACGGCAATGTTGAAAGTGGGTTATGCAGGAGAAAATTTTACAATTGGATGAAGTTGCAAGTGAGCACGAGCTGATGAGGCGATTTTAAAGAAATCATAAGGGAAATCCATACGTAGGGTACCAGGCCCTACTTTTATTGTATAAGAAAATTAAATTGCGGCACATGTTACGGATCAAACTGTTTGAGCGTCTTCAATAAAAATATATCGATTCCAATTTATTCCATTTTTACCGATTTATCCATATTTCCGAATTATTTGTAGAGAACTTCTTGTAACTTTCAAATACTGGCTTAACTTATTCAATGTTTGATAAACCCAAGAAATTTTATTTCGTTTATCTCATTACTATCAATTTTTAAAAAGTTGATCTAACTTTAAATCAGTTACGCTTGAAAAGCATTATATAAAGCTAAAAAGTTCATGATATGGGCAACATAAAATTTTTATTTTCCTCTTAAAATAATCAAAAAAATTAGAACGCATTGATTGATGTGTTAAGTGATGTCAATCAAGTAATCATGATGACCAGACTATTTGTCTCCACATATCGCTCTATAACTATAGAAATTCAGTGTTTGCAAAATAACAGTTACTTTGTGGCGGAATTCGAGAGATACAAGGTTATCATAAAATAAGGGATATTTTTCAGCTTATTATGGATTTTTAACAAATTAATTTAATAACAGGAAGTGAAAGAAATTCGATTGCTTACACAATGCGATTTCTTATGTCCAGCAGTGGTTAACGGAAATGTTAGGTATGTCGTCCATTTTGCCGCTGTACAATCACCAACCATTCCTCCAAATTGCACACAGAATTATTCAACATTTCTGGTTGAATTGCAGCTATTTGCTCCCTAATAGAGTCTTTTTAATTCTTCCAGCCTGGTTGGTAGTATTCTAAACACCAAATTTTTTAAATAACCCCAAGTCAGTAATCCGCTGGGTTAAGATATATTTTCTGTTGTTAGAGCTACTTTAGTGTTCTTCCAGGGGTCAAGGAGTCACCTATAGCCACTGACTCCAAGGGGAATAGCTGAGTTGGAAGTTGGCAATCCCATGAGGAAGCTTTTCTCAAGACCGTTTGTGCGTGGTGAAGAGCCAGATCCTGCTCGAGGTGGCCCTGCATACGACTAAACACGGCGGATCTAGACGAGGAAGGTTCCTCTAGACCTTCCTCTTCCAGGGTATGCTTGCCTTGCCACAGTAATGCGGGGCTCTGCTGTAGTGGACTTGAATCCCTTGCTACTGGTGGGACTTTTATGAAAAACCAACCAGTAAAAAAAACTAATTTGACGAGGGAGGTCAAACCTTCGATCCCCAGGCAACTGGGGAATTCATGAAAATTGGGATCAATCCAACTCTTAATAAAAACCCGATCCCATCGGATCAGAAGAGGAGGCTGCTAAAGTCTCCGACATCTGAGACCGGAGGAGGAAGCAATATTGGCCATATAATGATAACTGGTATATAATGGTAATGGTAACTATCGTTTAAAATATCATCTGTAACAAATTCGGCCTACCAGAAGATGCCGAGTGTCGCTTGTGCTTAGAAGATGATGAAACGGCAGAACACATATTATGCACCTGCCCCGCTGGGGAAAGGATCAGATACTCATTATTTGGCTATTTGGCAAAGGACAACTTCTGCTAGAGGTTCTGAATAAATTCTCACCCAATAAGATGAACAGCTTCATTAAGAGGCTGGACCTGTTGTGTGAAATATAAGTAGGTGTGAGCCACAATAGACCATATGGTCGCGGTGCAAGGTCTGGTTTTCGACACACTCACTTTTGAACCTAACTTAACCTAACCTAGTGTTCTTCCAGGATCCTTCGTTTGAAATTTTTTCCAGTTTGTCTTATATATTTTGGCGCAAGTACCACATGAAGTCTTATAGACACCTGATTGATTTTCCTCTTTCATTTAGTATTTATTGTTTGTCTTAGTTTGTTAAGAGTATTATAAGCAAAATTAATGTTTTGTTTTGTTTTAATTTTTGTGATTGATTCTGTAGGTTTACCGGTGTATATTTGAAATTATAAATAAAAAATCTGTATTTGTTCTCCTTCAAGAGTTAAACGTGGATTTTCATCAAGTAAAGGTCAAATCAATCAACTATAAGGAAGTATCTCTGAAGAGCAGTATAACACAAAAAATGCTTCTATCGCTGATCTCCTAATTTATATAACATCCAATGTCGCGCTATACTCCACTAAAACAGCAATCCGGCGCGTACGTTTATAACCCTTTAAATCTAATAAAAGCTTGCGTTTATTCAACCCCAATGCTGTAGTGCTATCTGCTAAATCTGACAAATTTCCATTCCTCCGTTCCTTAAACTTGGATAAAGTAAAGCAGCAACATTCCTGAGATACTTATATAAGTGCTGGCGCGCAAAACACCTCAGATAAATCAACACGTAGAGGGTAGATAGCTACAAACCACACCCCCTCCTCTGTTCCGCGTGAATTCTACAGCACTCTTAAAATAAGCACAGAGATTTATACCGCGTTCTTCGCTTTCTTATTTACAGCTCTATTCCAGTTCAATTTATATGTATTAGCAAATACACTCTGAATCGGCCCGCTAGGCTATTTTTGTTCAAAAGTTACATCTCAGGCGATGAGAATGTGAAACGATGAGAGTTTTTCGTTATATTTTGTCATAATGAACAGGAAATACCAAAAAAATATATATAATGGTTTTATAACAATAATTGTTATCAAACCATTATGCATCATCGTCTGTTAATGTCTGTAAATTTTTAAAAAAGTTACATATCTATAAGAGTGTCATTGAGCCCTTTATCTCTAATAGTAAGATATATTCAATACGCATGATTGAATATGAGAGACATTAACCAATCAATGTGAAATACAGGCTGATTCACTTAAGGAGGCTCACCATTGGGATATCGGTAATGGTAAGAGATACAGGGTGGCTCAAATTACAAAAAAGTTGCGCAATTTTATGGCGAATATTTTGGTAAAAGCAAACCTGAAATATCTTTTTTAATTTCTGAAATATTCCGAAAAAACTGAAAATTTAGATTTTTTAATTTTTGCCGTAATTCATTTGTTTTTCAAGATAAGTTTATGAAATTCGGTTCCCAGGCATAAAATGATCTATTGATTGCATTGGCAAAGTCAGATAACCTCTATTTCTTATTGTTTTTGAGAGGCGATAGTCAACTTTTTTTTTTCTTATGGGCGCCATATTGGATTTTTATATTTTCAGATAGCTCTCCTCATTCTCTTTACGACGATGTATCATAGCATGGGTAAATTTAAATTATTAGGGTAATAGTCATAATTTTTTTTATTAGGTTGTTATGACATCGGTCTTTTGAGAAAAGACCTTTTTCGTATTCCCGATCAGTGTTCGGCATGAACAAAAATTATAAACTACTAAATAAGTAAAGAACAATTTATATTCAAATATAAATAAGTTAACAAATTATGATTAAGACGAGACACAATTAAAATATTAATTATTAAATAATAAAGAAATTAAACTAATAAATTAATTATCTACAGCAAATGTTCAAATTGCAACCCATTATTATCAAGACAGGCACGGGCTCGGCTAATTGTTTGTAGAACACTGCTCCTCAAAGTATCACCGTCTATATTTCTTATTGTATTTGTAACACTTTGAATGAGCTCTTGACGGTTATTATAAGTTCTAGTGTAAACAATGTTTTTAACATAGCCCCACAGGAAGAAATCTAAAGGGGATAGATCGGGGGACCTGGCCGGCCATTCAAATGGTCCTCCGTTTCCTATCCATCTCCCTGCAAATTGCATGTTAAGATAATTTTTTACATTCCTAACATTATGCGGTGGTGCACCATCTTGCTGAAAATATAAATTTCCCAGTATTGCAAGAGGTAAATCATCTAAATATTCTGGAAGAGTGTTTTCCAAAAATTGACGATAGCGTTCCCCATTTAAATTCTCTTGAAAAACATAAGGTCCAATTATCCTAGTTCCTAGAATTCCACACCAAATATTTATACCAAAGCGAATTTGATGTCTAACAGGTCTATTTAATTTAGGATTTTCTTGTGCATAATAATGATAATTTTGTCTATTAAAAACTCCACAATTCGTAAATCTGCTTTCATCAGACCACAATATTTTTGTAGAAAAACTATTATCTAATTCACACTGATTGAGATACCATTGACAAAACCGTATTCTTCTTTCTTGGTCACCAGGGTGCAGAGCTTGGGAAATGTGTATTTTATAGGGACGAAATTTTTGTTTTTTTATAATCCTGTGTACAGTACATTGTGGAATGTCTAACTGCCTTGATATTTGTCTAGTGGAAATTTGAGGATCTGCTACAACTAAACCTATTACATTTACCACTGTTACTTCGTCCCTCAATCTTTGTCTATCTCGGGACTTATTGGTAAATGATCCAAAATTACGCAAACTCCTTTCCAATTTTGCAAACAACGTTCTATGTGGTTGTTCTCTTTCGGGATACATATTTAAATACATCTGCTCAGCTGCTATAGAATTTCTTCTGCATTGAATATAAATAGAATACATATCTGCTTTTTCGTCGTTTGAAAACATTTTAATGGTAACAGTAGCAATACAAATATGAAAAAATTAGTGCAACGATGCTAGAATAAACACTTTTGACAATCAATGAACTGACAACTAAAGCATGCAATTGTTTTAGTTTAATTTCATAGCAGTCTAATCAAAAATATTTTTTATGACTATTACCTACCCTAATAATTTAAATTTACCCATACTATGATACATCGTCGTAAAGAGAATGAGAAGAGCTATCTGGAAATATAAAAATCCAATATGGCGCCCATAAGAAAAAAAAAAGTTGACTATCGTCTCTCAAAAACAATAAGAGATAGAGGTGATCTGACCTTGCCAATGCAATCAATAGAGCATTTTATGCCTGGGAATCGAATTTCATGAACTTATCTTGAAAAATAAATGAATTACGGCAAAAATTAAAAAGTCTAAATTTTCAGTTTTTTCAGAATATTTCAGAAATTAAAAAAGATATTTCAGGTTTGCTTTTACCAAAATATTCGTCATAAAATTGCGCAACTTTTTTGTAATTTGAGCCACCCTGTATCTCTTACCATTACCAATATCCCAATGGTGAGCCTCCTTAAGTGAATCAGCCTGTATACACTGTACAAAAATAAAATTATAAATGCATGTTAATTGTCAGTAATTAGAGTATTGAGATAATAGTTAGGTCGCGTAATTAATATTATGTGACCATACCATTCTTGTTCTTTTTATTTGTAATACTTGTCTACTAGATATGAAGACGCTAAATATTCAATTAGAAACCGGCAGTCCCAGAATAAAGATAGAAGATATTTTAGACTCGGTTTTCCAAGTCAACATAGGTCCCACTAAATAAATTTATTGAAAAGTATGTAGCGTGTTCAACTCAAAATAATGAAGTTACTTATGGATCCTGGAAATAAAATGGAACTCACTCTGGAGTATCAGAAAGGAATATGAAGTAACGCATCTTACTGCACTTAAGTACTACATTTATTATACCGACCCGTTTGTAAAAAATTGTACTAATGTTAATAATTTTATAGATAGGTATTTAGCATTACTCGATTAAGATCGATCATAGTTTGTTGGATTTCTGGGTTACAACATATGCATTATTGTTAATATTTTTTAAAATATTTTCTTACAAACAGTGACCGTAGCGCTTTACTAACCAATAAAGCTGGCTATATGGGATTGGTCCTCTGTCACTATTCATACTACTTCCACACTTAGCAATTTCAAACTCTCAAAAGCATCCAGCTGTCTGGAATTTGTCATACTCCTAATAATTAATCTCAAATTACTACTATCTGTTTTATGGTTGGGCATGTTGGGCGACACTAGACTTATCTGTTCTACCATCTAGTTTGAATTGACCTTCTAGTTTGTCCAACATATTTTTGATTACAGTCTTTATAGTTAGTTTCGTAAATCCCCGACTTTTCCTTAGTTTCTATTTTGTCTTTTGGATTGATTAAAAGTTGTTGTAGTTTATTTCCCGATGAATAAACTACTGACATACCTATATTATTATTATTATTATTATTATTATTATTATTATTATTATTATTATTATTATTATTATTATTATTAAGAAAGAAATATGAGCAGAAGCTTTGACAGCTTGTTTTGCTCAGATTACAAGGAAAAAAAACTAAATATAATACAATACACCCTATAAATGTCATAGTACTCATAACAGGAGAGCATATACGATATACACATACCTACTAATGTAACAGAACAAAAAGACAAAGATATGACTAAACTAAGCAGATAAATTCATGAAACGATCCAGTTTCATGAATTTCAGTTATTTTTAAATGAATTTAAAGAAGGCGCGGTCACTACACTATTGGGTAGAGAGTTCCACACGTCGAACACTCTGTTGGGCAGAAAATGTTGCCTGCATCTGGTGTGAAAATGTTCTTTCTTCAATTTTAGTTGATGTCCACGAAGACGGGGATCCATATTTAGCTGGAATATATCATCTGGACAGTAAATCTCACTGTTCAGTAACCTATAGGTCGCAATAAGGTCACCACGCGTTCTGCGTTTATCTAATGATGGTAACTTAAGGCGGGCCAGGCGGGTTTCATAAGGAATGTTATGAAAACCACTGGGTAACTTAGTGGCTCGTCTCTGAATTCATTCGAGTCTGTTTATATCTTGCTTTAATAAAGGTGACCAAACGGATACTGCAAATTCCAGATGTGGCCGGATGTACGCCTTGTAGATCTTTAGAAATGTTTCTATAGAAAGATCCTGAAAGGATTTTCGAATCATGTAAATAAGTTGATTACATCTGTTGACAACCTTTGTAACATGGGCACTCCAAGACAAAGACTCTGTCACAATAACGCCTAGGTCATTTTGCTGTGAAACTTTTTCAATAATGTGTCCATCAATTTTATAAATTAGTTCTGGATTATTCTTGGACATATAAAGAACGCAACATTTGGTATGGTTCAATGGTATTAGCCAACGAGAGCACCAATCAGCGATGAGATTCAGAACAGCTTGAATGGTCGGCGATGGCAGTGAGAAAAGTTTAAGGTCGTCCGCATAAGATACAATATTAGAGCAACAGTTTTGAGCAAGGTCATATACGTTTACTAAGAAAAGAATCGGGCCCAGTACTGAACCTTGTGGTACGCCACTAATAACATTAAGCTTTTTTTATAGAGAATCACCTATACGCACTGCAAACTGACGATCAGATAAAAACGACGAAATCCACGTTAACAATTTTCCGCGCACACCGAAATGTTCAAGTTTAAGTAATAGTCTATTAAGCGGCACTTTATCAAAGGCACGAGAGAAGTCCAAATAAATTATGTCCATAGGCTGCTGCGCATCTAAGCTGGAGGTCCATCTGTTGATTGCTTGTAGAAGGTATATCTTTAAAAACCTTACCAAGACCATGGGTGAAACGAGGATCGTAAGGAATAGATAGATATGTTTTTTGGGTTTTCTCTTTCGTTTTGAAAAGTCGAGGAATTTCGAAGTGCCTCTTTAAATTTACGTTGCCTATTATCTACAGATGATGCCAACTTGGTTCGCGAAACGCGCGTTGAGTACAGTATAATGTTTTGGTGTTATGTGGAAAACTAAGTGAGTGATATCTTCACACCAAACGTTCCAACCCCCTACAAGAACATGACACTTATTTTATTATAAATGTTTTTGCGTGTATCTACTACAAAGATATGTTATAAAATATTATACTCATTTTTGCATGCAGGAAAACCCATATTTCACAAAATAGTTAACAAAGCCATAAAGAATCAGATAATCCTGACCAACGTTTATTAATGCAAGGAAATAATTACATTTTTCAGTTCGTAACTATACCATTTATGACCATCGATTTCAGTGCGTGCGTGCACAAATGCACTATAGATCCCTCGCCAAACGTCTTTATTTACTGAATAAATTATACAGGGTGTGTAACTACTGGTTGGTAGTAGAAGTAGTTCTGAAACTAGTCTAGATACGTAACTGAAAATTTTAATCCTGTTATTTATCATGTTCTATAGATTGAGAATAATAGATATATTTTTTCTTCTATACCTCCCGAAAGTAGACACACGTTCACAGTAGACATTGTTTTATTATAATAGAACACCCTGTGTAATTTTATTCTTGAAAGGGTTCTGGTTCTTGTTGTATAATTTTGGATATATACATGAAATATTCTCATAAATACAGTTCTATAGAAGTTGATGAATTTGTTTCAAGTAATAGGGATATTTGTCGAAAAGAGTTTTGCTATAAGGGCAAAGTGACGGATAAAGTACTCCTAACGTAGAAGTAGAACTAAGTTCGTTGAGATCTTTGGAACAACGAACGCTACTAATCAATCTAGGTATAGTACTTCTATAGTTCCAGCTACTCTCAGTTCTTCATTACAAACCGTGTATACCTGGAATTACTATGATAGACTCAACCTTCAAGGTTTAGTTTGAATATATACCAAAATTATCAAAAAATAATACACCTTTACTTTAGACTTGATCTTCATACGTGAGTCTATCACGATTTAGAAAAATAAGACAAGCAACATAAGAAATAAAACTAACTGTGAAGTTTGGTAAAGTATACATAATTTTTTTCTGTAGCAAATTGTATTTTACAAACTTCTTACTGTTCTTACTTTCACTAAAATAAAGCAATATGACTGACTATACAAAAATCAAGAATCGAGAAACATTGAAGATGCGTTATGTTAGAAATTATGAAATGTTTGCAATTAAGCGTCGAACACAGCGGAATGACCTAGAAGATTTACATTTATCTGACACCGGGTATGAAGCTTACGAACTATTTTGTAGGAAAGATATGTGTCGGATTGTGTAAGAAATACCTTTTCCAAACCGCTGTTACTTACAAAAAGAAGAAAATACTAATTTTATTGCATGGTACCCTATACCATATATATGGTATACAATCGAGACCTACGTCCCTTTTTTCTACGTAACAATTCGTTACAGCTAAGGAATTTATATACATACATGGAACGTATATCAAAGCTGCGTGAGTATTCCAATTTTGAATCCGCCATTTTGATGTCTGAAAATTGGTGGGAAATTTAACAGTATTAATCTAGCCCTAGCCTCTTCAATTAGATAGCAATAACAAATAAAAATCACAGAAAAACAGCAAGTAAAACTTTTGAGGCTTAGAAAAATTCTAAATAGGTATAAGAAATGTTCAATATTTTATAGTTTAATTACAATTATTTGTGAAAAATAAAATAAATCGTCACCAAACTTTATTGTAAAATTGATGAAGGTACAAACGACATATTTTGTGTACCTACCTACGTACCTTTTGTTCACATTATTTATGTAAAATACACCATTAGCCGTTTAGAAAAGTAAATATTTAAAATGCATTATGCATATAAAATTTAACTATCCTTTACCTTAGTTTAACTATTCTGGCTTATTTTTTGTATTGTTTATGTTCGCAATTTTCATAATTTACTATTATATTAGCTAGGAACTGTGATTGCATGTCTCTTAAGACTTTTAATTCTTGCTATAAAATCCGACTTTACCTGGAATAATTACGAAAGTCCAATACTCAAATATTGTTACTCAAAGTCTATAAATCAAAGGGACGCAATAATAAACACACAAACAGAATCAAACCGAGAGAATCACAATAAAATAAACCAAGACGCCAAAAATACAAAACAAACACTATTTACCAAATTTACCCATACCACTGTTGCCGTGTTAGGAAGATTTGAACTGAATCATTAAATTCTTAGATTACAAAGAAAAAGAAACTAAAATTCTAGGGTCTTGGTCAGGTGTACCAATACAATATGTAGAAGCCCCACTCAGCAATGTGACATCAAAATGGCGGCTCCCATGTTTCCACACAAAATTGGATGCGCAGTCGTCTATAATCGTTCCATGTATATAAATTCCTTGGTTACAGCTAGTACTTTTAAGTTGACTTTATTTAATCAAATCGCAAGTTTCTGTATAAAACGCTCTTTAACATTGTCCATCAGGAACTATTGACAAGTTAGTCATGATAGGTCATCTATGTGCAATAATGTGCATCCTAATTACTCCAAAAAGAAGCGTCAGTCACTTATAACAGCACCACACAGTAGTAATGTAGATGCCTTTCCGCATTGAAACTGAGATCGATAAATTTTCCTTTGTTATTTAAATTCCTCATGTTGACAAGATGCTTGAAGAAGACTTTAAATTACACTAGGTAGAATGATTTATATACGATATAAATATGATCTATTTATACTAGAAACGTAAGCATATTATTTATATTTAAAAATCAATCGCTAGAGTTTATTCTCAGTCGGTGCTCATCCAATAAGTCTTGAAACAAATTGTTATCTATATGAATACCTGATCAAATAATGAAAGAATAAAGAATAAAGATACGTTTATTTACCAGCATAAATATTACAATTGACGAGAACGAGAATATATACCGTAACATTAAAAATACATACCTTACTAATATTCACTAGTTACAAATACATTGATCTATTATAAAAGGATAAGATTAAATGAAAAAGACCTTCCACTTTATATATCTACCTCTTATCCTTCCACAAGGATTTGTCTGACAGGCTGCATATTGCTCAAGGGGCGGATTTATTGTTTTTAAAACGACTTTATAAGATTTAGGTTTATTATTTAATGAATTGAATTCCTTTGTAATATCACTGGAATTTTGTGTACAGGAATGATTTTAAATTCTGGAAACTTTGTAAAACCTTATGAGTTAAAGAAATACACCCATTATTATCTCTCTCATTCACACCTGGTACGTATGTTTTTGTCCTAGAAGATCCGCAGATAGTTGTATGTCATACCTTGTAGCGCTACCTCTGGATCTAAAGACCAATACTCTTGATACTGTCAATAGAATTCAATTTTGTTTAATTAGGCCTCGTTACTACTTATGAAAGAACGATTGACGGATAAAACGAATACACAAAAGGTCCAAATTATTTTCTACATAGGTACCTACTTATTATTGTGTTTGAGATTGTATCGATTGTATTCAAGTTTGTGGAAACACTATCTATAAAATGGTGAAAAATATTCCACATATATATTTTTATGTATATGTAATTTTTAGTGAGCTAGCTCCTGATTTAGAAACAGTCTCTGGATTCCCATAGAAAATGGGACAATCTGTACAAGTCATTTCGAAAAAATAGTCGACCCTCTATATGTATTTTAGGTAGCAACAAAACATGTCAAATCATACAAAATATTATAAATCCATATATTAAGCCATTTAGGCACTTATTTGTAAACTTCGTTGTCTCGAAAACACCGTTGACAGCAGTTGTAATCAATTTTGAATGATTTATCGTCACTCTCTTCACAACAACAGGGATATTACGTTACACCCGTATTGGTATCCTGTCGTTATGTAAGAAGGATCAACACCAGCAATGCCATTTATTATAGAAGAAATATACACATAATCGATAGCGTATATTTGTTCATGATACAGTTCATTTTATTTTGTTTTCCATTTTCGCAAACTGGACGAGATATATGGACAGAATAAATTGTGTTGCCGTTACAGCGATATAATTTTATTGTTTTACTACGCCAAACGAATGTTATCGAGTTATTTGCAGTACTGGAAATTTGGAAATTTGTAGGTAATTTTTGGTGGATTAATTCGACAAACTCTCGCGTTCCGTAATTTCGTTTCGTGTTTTAAACGTATTTTTATCAACAAAGGGAGCACAGCGCAACTATATGAATTTTCAAAACGCTGTTTCTGTTTTTGTAAAACAGTTTATTGATGTGTTTCATGCAATTTGTTTGCTTTTACTGTCAACAAAGTACACGTAATCAAAATCATGCATATTGCACTTCGTTTTTCATCAATAGAATAATATGGGAAATAACTGCTGCGATACATAAACTTATCTGCTTTCAACTGCATGTCATTTGAAATTAACTGGAACAACGCTACAATATCCTCATTTTCTGGCCATTTACCAACATATTCAAAATGAAAATAACTTTTTAAATAATCTGGTAATGGTAGATTCGTAAAACATGTGTGAGGAATACGTTACATGTAAAATAAAAAGAAAACAGAAAGTATCCGATGACTTTAAATGTATTTCCTAGGGGCACTTCTCCCTCGAATTTGCAGCGAAAAAACACTGTATGAGATGCAATTATTACAATTAATAAATTATCTAAATATCCTTAGTAGTTTCCTTAGTTTCATACAAACGAAATATTAGAAGTATGATTAAAAAACGGCAGTCGCAATACCTACAAGTAAATAGATATTATTCATAATCATAATCATATTTAATACAATAAAGGGTTGTAGAAACTAGTTCTACTACTATCAGATGGCATGCATATAGCAAATAACTATGAATAGTAAGGGACATCACTAAGTTTTGCTATATGCATGCCATCTGATAGTAGTAGAACTAGTTTCTACAACCCTTTATTGTATTGAATTTTTACCCCATTACGATTTGTTTGGATTGTGTTGCGAAAACTACACAGAGGTGGCGCCAATAGGCCTTGTGTAGGTCTTGCGTACGCAAGGTTTACCTATTGTGCCAAATACTCAGGTCTTCGCATTCGTCGGTATGCTCACTTATATTGCACTGATGAGATCATAAAAAGGTCGAAACCGATCTGCAATTAGTGGCATCCTACGATGTGTGGTCTTAGTATTTCCTCGTAGTTTTCGTTGCAATCCGAATCCTTGTATTTTGATTCTAACTGTGTTAGACAAAATACGGCAAATTTTGCTTTGTAATTCAGCGCTCGGCGCGGCATATTGCCAGGAGAATAGCTGTTTTAGCTTGATTTGTTTTAGTCCTTATTTAAATAAGGCGTTTACAGATGGAGGATACTTAGTGATGTCCCTTACTATTCATAGTTATTTGCTATAATCATATTTCATTTCTAGATGAGTTTGTTGAAGTAAATATTTAAACAAACATAAACGCAGACAACCAAAAGTAACATTTTTGAGTAAAATTAATGGCTCTTATGCTTTTTTAAAATTTTGATACGTTTACAAAGTGCAGATAGGTTAAGTTTTTTCGTGTTGATAAGTAGTGCTTTTTCGAATGCCTCCGATGGTTGCAACGATTGCAAAATCTGTGAATTTTTTTTATTAATGACAATGTTATAGTAGTAGTTATATATAGTAGAATAGGTAACATACAGATATTTATATGATATAAAATTGGGTTGATGGACATTTTTAATTCAAAAGTTATCACATGACGACGCGACGAGTCAAGGAGCCACTAGAAAAATTTAGAACAAAGCTAGTTACACAGTAAAAAAAGACAAATGGTAAAATTACTAAATGGTAATCGTAATTTGCTGCAGTGTTATTTTTAACACGAACTGGGTAGTATAATAACTAAACCTTTAGAACTCATATTACACGAACGATATACCCGGCAAGTTTGTAGAAGTACTCATAAATTGTAGTAAAATTTACAAAACCCTGTGTTAAAAATGAATCAATCCGCCATAAAAACGGAATAATTACACGGTGAATAATTAACTATTACACATTACCTTGTAAAATCTACTGTGTTAAATTACTTTTATGTAATGTAATAATACACCGATATGTCTAACACTGCCAAGTGTGGACTATATACACACTGATGAGCGTGGATTCAGTGTTAAAATCAGTCGGATTTTTTTACTGTGTAAATGTTTAATATCCTTTAAATGTTATGATATTTTTTTTATTTAGACAATTAAAAATATCATTTGTAATATTACAAAATTTTATTTCAAACTGAAAAACCACTCATGAAATTTTGTTAATTTGTCATATTTTAATTTTTGTTGCATAGCTTGTAGTGGTTTTTTGGGGCAAACTTTAGAAGTTTGCCTTGATACTATACCTTCAATCTGTATTTTGAATACTTCTGGCTTCCTATTTTTTATTATTGACAGGTGGTGTCGTAACTACAATGAATCATACAGAGGCACCACAAATAAGTTACACACACTTAATTATATATCCGTTTTGATCACCACACAGTAAAAAAATCCGACTGACTTTAACACTGAATCCACACTCATTAGAGTGTATATAGTCCACACTAGGCAGTGTTAGACATATCGGTGTATTATTACATTACTTAAAAGTAATTTAACACAGTAGATTTTACAAGGTAATGTGTAATAGTTAATTATTCCCGTGTAATTATTCCGTTTTTATGGCGGATTGATTCATTTTTAACACAGGGTTTTGTAAATTTTACTACAGTATATGAGTACTTCTACAAACTTGGCGGGTATATCGTTCGTGTAATATGAGTTCTAAAGGTTTAATTATTATACTACCCAGTTCGTGTTAAAAATAACACTGCAGCAAATTACGATTACCATTTAGTAATTTTACCATTTGTCTTTTTTTACTGTGCATTTGACTCCCACTAGATAGTCGGGTATCATACGGTCCGCTCGCTTCGATGTCGTGCTAAGTTCGAAAAATGTTTTTTTTGTTAAAATGTTAGTGGCCTAGATGAGGTTTTTTAATGTTGGCAATTTCGAAAATTCCTTTTTTTCCAAATACACACGTTTCAAAATGGCGATGAAGACATTTTGTAAAAAAATCATATTTTCCTTAATATTCAACCGATTTTTAAAAATAAAAAAACAAAATAGTCGGAAGAATCTATGGTTTCTAAACAAATATATAAAAGTGTTTAAATGTGTAATTTTTCTGTAAATTTATACAAAAAATCAAAAAATTATAGTA
Source organism: Pogonocherus hispidulus (assembly GCA_963924545.1). Lineage (NCBI taxonomy): Eukaryota > Metazoa > Arthropoda > Insecta > Coleoptera > Cerambycidae > Pogonocherus > Pogonocherus hispidulus. The sequence continues at coordinate 72,939,087 of OZ004694.1, forward strand.
ATGAACATTTTTTATTTAAAAATATTTTGAAAAGTAGTGCTTAACACACGAAAATTTATTACACAAAAAATGTGCAGATTTTTTTTCTGTATCCAACGATATATATATTGTTAGGGTTTGGAACAAAATCAACGCTTAAAAATGTGAAAAAGTAAGGCGCTGTTCCATTCGCGTTAGAAATTACGGGTTGCGCTTGAAAACAACAGACACCCTTGCCTATTAAGTAGAGAGTATTTCAATTTTCTCCGCATCTTCTTCTCCTAAAATATATTAATTTGGTATTCTTTGGTGATTTGTAAAATACACGTAACTTTACCTGAGTCATAGCGATCCTCTAATAAATCCGGATCTTCTAGAAGCGGACTTGCTAAATCTGTTGTATTGGCACAGGAACATAAAGATTCAGAGCAGCTGCATGCATCGGTGCAAACCATTTGATTTTTCCTACATGAACATTTGTTACTACCACATCCTTTTTTGCAACAACATTTTATAAGACCAATTACAGCCTGAGGAGCTGGTGGGTTCAACATGGGGATGGGTTCTAACGATTCGTTTAACCTCTTCCACCCAAATAGAGTTGGATCTGGAAGGCTTTGCATATTTTGACATGAATGTTTCCATATAGTTGCCATATAATTGGCTCTAAAATTAGGACAAAAATATTAAAACTATTTTTTAAAGATAGGTACCTACCTATATCTTACCTACGATCTTACCTTAAGATATGTTGTTTTAAAGCATCAGTCGTCGGAGGTAAATTTTCCCCTTCTTGTCCCTTGGTGGAATACAGGTACCAGCGCAAATCCTTAATGCGTTTGTAATTTTTATTTTTGTAGAGCAAACATACAAATTCTTCTAAACTTAGCTCCATCTCTTCGGTGGGAGTATCTTGATTGCCCAATAGTGCTAGAGCCGCCAGTATGCTATGTGTCTCATCTATTTCCAAAAACAATTTTGCACAAAATTCTTTACTTATTTTGGAAAACCTTCCTGTCATATCCGTGCCAGTAAATGAATGAAAACCAATAAGTGCATTCCTGTGTGAATTGCTTAACGATTCAGCCACTTTCTTAATATCAATTTCTCTTTTATTTTTCCCACGGCCAGTTATCATCGAGACATTTTCGGCTAATTGTTCATAAAAACTAACTAGAAGAACGAAAACATCTGTATCGGGGCTGTAAACTACAATTTGTGTTTCTTTTCCATAATACTCGGTCACACGAACTCCATGAAGCAGTAATATTGTATCGGCTTCCTCATGATCATTTTTTAATAAATTTTCTGCCAGAGGCATATTTGAACTAGTTATGTTATTATGTGAGATAACCACATGCCCAATTTTTCCACATTCCAAAACTTTTTTGGTTAGAAATTCGGTGAGTTCCTTTTTTGTTTTTGAGTTCGATAAGAAATCTTTGAGCGAAATATGTTTTATTAATGTTCCATCTGTAACATGATAAGTAGCATCGGAATAGTTTTTACGCCTTTTATATCTCGTGAAGCTTTTTAACGAGTTATCCTTATATGTATCAAAAATTAAATGGACTTCATCATAGGATCGAGTGACTTCTATTAGAATTAAAATAAAGGCATTTGCAAAATCTTTACACGTCTTCATGTCTGGCGATTTTGTAATACACTGCACTAAAGCCATTCCGTCAACTAAAATGACTGATCTACGTTTGACTGATGATGGATCGGCAATCGTCAAAGGCGAGTGAGTTGGGATATTTTTAGAAATCTCTTCCAGTTTTTGCATGAGTTTATATTTATCGGTAGGCAGTAGAATGCTTCCATCAGCGGCAAACAAAGATCGAGGAACTGACCCAAACTCGTACTCTCCTACTGCGCTTCTTAAATCAATGTCTTGACGAGTCCTCGAAACTAAAACTAAACGCTGAAGTAGACATCTTTCTTCTCTAATTTCTAATATTTTTTCATCTTGTTTTGTTCTAGATTTTGCATTCGAGGATTTAAATGTTTTTAATTTCATCTTGTGAATCGTATCCCAGATTCCTACTTTTCCTTCAAAAATTCTTTCAGTCTCAAACGCCTTGTATCTTTCTTCTCCGAACTTATCTCTGTTTAAGATATCTCGAGCTACTTCTTTACCTAAAATTTTGCCGGTAAGAAGATTACTCACTTCATCAGTGTCGGGAATTTCAGAAATGTGAGTAGTAAAGACTTCTTTCAACGCTAAGTATTTGAATTTGATCCTTCGTTCCGCAGGGCTGTGCAGCTCATGGTGCGTCGCGTTTTTAATTCCACCATCGGAAAAAATTCTTTCTTGAAATTTTTCAGTAATTTGAGTCAGCTCTGATGCAATAATAAAATAACGATTTAAGGCTGATGTATTCTGCGTTATTCCTATAATACCCCCAGGAACTTTCAATTTTCTATTTTCATGTTCTATAGCATGATCCGGACCGATTGCAGTGAATGGTACATCCGATTTGGATACAGAGAATTTTCCTGAACAAAATTCTTCCCAAATTTTTGGATGATTTTCTTTCGCATATGTCATACAAGACAAATATAATGGTAGAAGTCTAGCATAGCTTAGGTGATCGTGCGCGAAGAAATATTTTATTAGGGTGTTAGTGCTTTTAAGGTGAAGCTCAAAATTTTCTTCTCTCGTCGCTTTAATGTATGTTAAAATAGTTTCAAACTGTTTAATGTAATTGCAAACAAATTTGAAAGTACCATTACTTTTTAAGTACATATTACTAAACTGTTGATCTGGATCTCCAAAACCTTGAATCAATGTTCGAAACTTACTTGTTACTTCTTTTCCAATATTTTTACTTGTTATATTATTATATATGTTCATAATATCTGTCGAACGCAATTTATAGTAATCTAGAGTTTCTTTTTCAAGTATAAATTTTTCCAAAAAGAAATCACAGAGAGCCAATGCTGTTATCATGTGTGCTTCCAAACAACGATAATACTGCTTGCCCTCCAATATTTTATTCACGGTTGATGCGCTATACATTCCTGCTTCGATCCATGCTTGGTCGATACCACTTCCTTCTATATACTTTCCTAAAGCAGACAGCGACCAAAAGACAACATGAAGTTCTCCTGGTCTGAATATAAATTGCTTCTGAATGGTTTTGTCTGAAACCCAAAGTTTCATAGCTAAGTCATAAAGCTGCATGTCAAAAGTTATGACTGTAACTGCATCATTTCCATTAGCGAGACAATTTACTGCTTGGGCTTCTTTGATTGCTCTGTAAAGCACGTTATGCTTAGTGGGTGGAAATGGAATTAGAGGTGCTAGTAATGAAACATTACATTTTTTCTTGGGATCCGATTTAAGGGAATTAAAAGCTGCCCATGTGCCTAGAGTGTTTTGTTCTGAACCAAGTATGGAGGTAAGTATCCAGCATAGGTTATCATTAATAAAATTATTAAGAGATCCGCAAGTAATAACATCTAACTTTGTTGCACTTGGATTGGGTGAAATAAAATTACTGAAAGTGTCGAACAAATCATTTTCTAAAGAACTTTTACTTTTACCTTCAATCTTTCTGTTTAGCACTACCACTGGCAAAACAGGATCTTCATCGTCAGCTTCACATTTTTGCTGAATTACAGCCGTAACTGTGCCGTGCAATGTATCCATGCCACTTGGAGTGGCTTCAAGGAAGTCTATATTATCAATAGCAAACCATATAAATTTATTCTTATTTAGCCATTTCGGTGGACATACGTTCATCCTAATATTTCGCAAATTTTCATATAAACAATTTTTTATACAGTCCTCTATCCGCAGAAGTTTTTGATAATCTATTGAAAGGTTTAGCTTATATAATGTATCTACCATTTTTTTTGATCTAAAATTTTTATGTACATCTAGGGCTAGTCCTACTGCTAGCGGGGTTTCATTATAATTTTTGCTTGTGCTACTTGAATCATTTTTGGATTTTTTATCGCTATTGAATGCTTGCAACACATGTTGACATACTGTTGAAGCAGATTTGGTTTGATCCTGGCTGTCAGTTTTGGAAACACAAAATTTTTTTTGATCAAATAAAACTAATTTTATGAAGTATAACAAAATTGGTGGGTCCGTATAGTCATCGAAACTTCCTTGAAAATTCCATTTTTTTGTATTTTTTAATTCATCTCGAATTATTTTGGCGGTTTCACTTACTGTCTGCAACTTTTGTTGTTTTTTAGTATTGATTCCTTTTAATACAACGTCACTAAAAGTGCTTGTAAGTAAAACTTGTTCAGGATCGGTTTTCTTTTTTGGTTTTTGAAAAACTAAACATGGGATATTTTCATTCAGAAGATTTTTCAAAAACGGTTTATAGTTTCGTTGAGCTTCAAATTCAATGTCTACATTTTCCAGCATTTCGATGTAAGTTTTTTGAATGTCATTCATGTTTAATATGTTGCTTGCCTCGTCATTTTCCGACAATTTAGATCTGACAAAACTTATCAATTCGGCGTTAACTATATCGGTTTTATTTATGGTGATGTCAGAACGTGTTTGAGAAGATTCACCTTTCATTACCTCTCGTTCCTGTTTTCGAAAACAACTTAAATGGTATTTCATGTTGTAAGTAACTGCAGCTAAGGGATCGTCAGTGAGTGTGAGTAATATCAGTCTTTGCTTTAGGCTAGAGTCAGATGTGCACATTCCTATATTTTTTAATTTTGCCGACATATTTTGAGACGAAATGTTATACAAATTCTCATTTCTTACCTCTTGACAAAAAACACATTTTTCACTATTAAAAGTGCTTCTTGCACGCCTCTGAGTATCAGTTTTAACTAGGTTTGGTGGGGACTGAAAACAATTTTTTTTTTCAAGTCTCTCTATATTTGTTTTATTTGTTAGTTCTGAGTAGCACTCTCTGTGGTATATTGGTTTATTGTTAATAATGCCTTCTAGTTCAAAATCAGTAAACAGCTTGTGCAATTTTTGCCACATAATATTTTTGTCACCATACTTTACTCTTTGCTCCACGGATATTTTAATTTTACTTAACGAAACTGATGTTGCAAATATATCTCGTTTTTTGACCACGCGTTTTTTACACAAAAAACAGAGATTAAAATCAAACTCCATAGTAAACTTCTAAATGTACTTCGCACTTGTTTACGTTAGTCATTTATCACACGACACGAATTACTGCACGAATAAATATTTGTCTAAACCTGTCAGGCTACTCCGAAGTGGGGATTGCACTTTCAATCAATATCAATCAAAGGACGTACGGAACGGCGCCGCAGGTTATTTTTTTTATATTTTTAGGCCTTGTTATTCCTGAAACCTCAACATGTTATATATCGTTGGATTCAGGAAAAAATTTTGCACAATTTTTGTTTGAAGAATTTTCGTGTATAAAGCATAATTTTCAAAATGTTTTGGCGAAAAAAAAGTCAAGTACTACCACTTTTTGATTTTTTAGGTAAATTTACACATAAATTACACATTTAAAAACTTCAACATATTTTTTTTGATAAATATGGATTCTTCCGAGTATTTTGTTTTTTTGTTTTCAAAAATCGGTTCATTAATAACGAAAATATGATTTTTTTAAAAATTGTACTCGTCGCCATCTTGAAACGTGCGTATTTACAAAAAAAGGGAATTTCGAAAATGCCAACATTGAAAAGTCTCATCTGGGCCGTTAGTATTTTCATAAAAAAATGATTTTTCAAACTTAGCATGAGATCGAAGCGAGCGGCTATTTTTGAGCCCTATGATAATAGACTAAGAACAGAAAATTCTCACGGAGTGCAACAACTTTTCTAAAAATTACCGTAAATCTAGAAATATTAATATTTGCTTATTCCGCAGCGAAACGTAGTAGGCGGGCGGGGTGTTGGTAGTGTTCACGCAACTCAAAGTGTGTTAGAAGTTAAGCTATTCTATCCGAGTCTCTTGAGGTCACACCGGTACTTTCTTAATTAGTTGGCAAAGTTTGTTAATTTGAGTCTTGAGTTGTCAACACGACCCCATGCCTGGTTCTATGCGTGTCTGCCCCAATTTTTCAAGTAGATCATGGAGTAGGCATATGAATAATTTAATTTAAACTGTGCTCTTATTAAATTTGATAAATTTACATTCATTATTTATTGTACAGGGTGTCCAAAATAAGATCCTCTATCCCCTTATCTCAGAAAGTATCAAAGGTAGAGAAAAAAGTTAAATACGAAAGTTTTTTGTTTTCACCTGAGTTTTTCATTTTTACAACTTTCTTGAATACATGTTTTTCAGTTTCTCTGATCCAGGCATCAACTTTCTTTTTTTAAATGGGACACCCTATATTCAATTACGTTTTTGAACTCTCATTAAAATTCTAGGTCGACATTAAGAGTACCCTATACCTATCATTTACCGTTACGAAGATATTAGCATTTAAAGAAGAAAATCTTTAAAAAACACCTGCTCAAAAAATCTCGGCAAAACAAATAAGACATCCAAAAAAAAGGTAAATAGGGTTTATTTCATAGAAAATTAGACTCAGAAATTACTTCTATGAATCGATATTACCTGATTAATATACAGGGTGTTTTTGACAGATGGCTCAAACATGTATATGTTAAAACTCCAGAAAATCGAAAATCTCTTATGGACACTGTGTTTTATTATATTTTTGGATTCTCTATTAAATTTTAACCTTACTCTATATAACGTTCCCTATTCTTATTTTGCTTAGTTTTTTTCAAGATAGTTATTCAAAAACGTAATTGAATATAGGGTGTCCCATTTAAAAAAAGAAAGTTGATGCCTGGATCATAGAAACTGAACAACCTGTATTCAAGAAAGTTATAAAAATGAAAAATTCAGGTAAAAACAAAAAACTTTCGTATTTAGCATTTTTCTCTACCTTTTATAGTTTCTGAGATAAGGGGATAGAGGATCTTATTTTGGACACCCTGTACAGTATTTACGCATAGTTATATTATTTATCTTGAAAAAAACCTTTGGTGTGAAGATAACACTGACGTATTTTTCTACATAACTCCACTTGACCTCGACGCACGTTTCGCCAATCAAGTTGGCATCATCTGGAGATGATTAAAACTGATTTTAATCATCTCCAGATGATGCCAACAAGGCTGGCAAAACGTGCGTGGAGTGCAGTATAGTGGTTTGGTGTTATGTGGAAAACTACGTCAGTGATAAAGTTCCAAAAGTTTAAAATTCAAAATTTCACATGTTCTTATTTATTTTATGGGCTACCGTTTTATCAATTTGTATGTTAAGTCCCAGTATAATTTATAATATTTGTTTTCTATTATAGTTGATAGTGTATATAGGTAGCCTACACTTGAGGCTTCAATTGCAGATTATATCGCAGAATTATTCTGAGTATATCCTTTTGTTTCTGAGTATAATTGCCCTGTTTGTAAGAACTTAAAAAAAGTTCTTTGTTTATCTGTTTTTGGGGTTAACAATATTATAGTATCTGCCTTGTAATGTTTTAGACGACCAAATATTTTGTTTTTGTACAAGGGCTTTATATACCAGTAGCTACACCCTAGAAAATCTGCCTAATTTCGGGATGCTGGTATGATCTTCAGTTCCGAAAGCAGTGTATCTCTTGCTCCACCGCTCATACAATCAGTACCACACAGTATGCTCTAGATGGAGTCTGCGAGGTTGCGGAGACAATGTTGGTCTGGGAAGGAGCCGAGAATTCAATGACAGACATTGTCTTGAGCTGGTGGTCGAGGAGGACTACATCTGACTTATCGGCATGAATCTGCCTTAGAGTGGGAAATCAGTTCTAATAAACTCGACACTTCTCATTCTCCACAACGGACTCAATATACCCCGAAGCGTATGGAAGCACTGGTGTTTCGTCTTTCTCGTAGGTACGAGTGTCGTAGAAAGTAGTAAAGCACTTTTAATGCGGTGTTATGTCTATGGATATAGGTCGAGACTCCATATTCGGGACAAGCGGAAAACAGATGCATAATTGTTTTCGGCGCCCAATGGCAAGCCATCAAGGACCTCCATACTCATGACACGGCTCCGATAGTCGAGAATTGTCGATACACCATCCTGGAAAGCCACTATGAATCCCTGGGTCTCACACCTACGCTCCGCTGACCTTAAAAAGGTAAAAGTCAGCCTTTCGGATAAACCATGGTCTTCAAGACTCTTATAGAAGAAGTACTGTGGAACGGACGACCTAGGATGCAAACTCCTATTGACATGCATCATTTTCAGTGTTCCTATGTCGAGTTGTCGCAGTTCTTCTTGTGTTTATTTCACTACTCCGTAGGAGTAGAGGAGGATCGTAACGGCAAGTATATATTAGTAGCACTCACCTTATTCTTACCCGATGATTGTGAAGACCAGATCTACCGGAGGTGGTGTCTATACTTGCATCGGAGAGCGCTTTTTACGGTGGCATCCTCTTGATAATATTATTAATAATTATTATTATTGTTAATATTATTATTATTAATTTGTATTCCAAACATCAACCCTATATATTTTGTATGATGCAAGTTTTCTTTAATTATAAACTAATCAACGTTAGTAAAGCAGATGTATAATTATTAAGACTAACTACGTACATGTCAAGCTTTATTTATCTTTTATAAATTCGCAAATATCGTTTAAAGTACCTATAGAGAATTAGCACTGTTAATAAAATATTTACTCAAGACTTTTATCGCTTCTGTCACCATTCCAAGAAGCATTGATTTATGTAACAAATAATTGTAAGATCTACGGGATTACTCTGGCTTAACAAAAAATAGATGAGTGGTAATCTTGCACTAATTCACAATAAATTGCTGGGTTTTTACATGTGAAACGTTACTTGTATAATCGCGCAGTTAGGCAGTCAACAACGCAAGACAAATATTAGCTAATCTCTTTGTTTTTCTAACAAAGTAGAGGCGATTTTTGCTTTTTGCTGCGTGGTAATTTACGAGCGTGAAAAAACAGAGGACCATTACCGCGGACATTAAATAATAAATCGAGGTAATTACAGGTAATACGATTACATAATAAATCGTATTACTTATGCCCTTGAAAATATTTTATCTGTCCAGGATTGTGTACTTTGGTGACCACAACATTTACACAACAAGGATCAGTATGTATAGCTATTCCTTTACCTTACATTAGATTAGTTTGGGTAAAACCTTTTATTATTGGTTCAACCAAATATTATAGAGTACATAGTCAGTCTCTGGTATATTTTCTGGCTCATATAAATGATATTACAAACTCTAAGCATTGGAACTTAAGGTAGAAACACAGACTATTCAAAAATATATAGTAATTTTTACAATCAATAATGCGTTAAAAATACAGGTGTTGTACAACTTGATGTTTTTCATATCTTTCTAATATACAAATGATAGTTGAAACAGCTGTGTTCCTTAAAAATGTATACCCTAATTTACTTCAATCAAATAAAAAATTAAATAAACGTCTTACTAAAGTGCTTCTTTCACTTGCAACCAAATGAGACGGCGATGGTACACGATCCGACAAAATGTATTGGTCATTTTGTTTTCTTAATAGCAAGAAATTGAATCAACTATTTACGATTGTATTTGTTTGAAATGAAAAAGATGGCTTGTGTTTACATACTTTGATAGTTGTTTTCAGAATGGAGCGCTAGTCAACAGTACACAGTATATTTTGTGTTGAACTATTTATCGAATTAATGTCCTTTGATGTTGTTCAGAGACATTTAGGTCGTTATTTTAATGTTAAACAGTGCACTGCGGAATACTATTTCATCTTGGGTTAGTAAGTGGAGACCAAATGGGTCGGTTTTAGAAAAAAAATCGAGGGGTAGGCCGCGATCCATATGTAATCCTGTTAATGAAGAGAGAGTGAGAAATGCATTTAAAGCTAGCCCTACAAGATTGGTAAATGAACACAGTACGGCTCTAAATTTTTCCGCAGCGCAGCATCCGTAGAATGTTAAAAAGAAAATTAAGTTCCATCCTTATAAAATAGATATAGTTCAAGAGCTCCCTGTTGAAGATAGGATTAACCGATGACTTGATTTTGTCAAGATTTCATGAACCTTCGTTATGATTGAAATCAAGATTCTTGAACCTTCGTTATCATTGTCAAGATTTCATGAACCTTCGAAATGAACATTGAAAAACACCCGTTTATGAGTGATATTTTCACTTATAATATCCCTAGTGCTTAAATTATTTCCGGAAATTTTTTCGAGGTCATGAATATTTTGAAAAACATTTTTTACGACTGTCAAGTACGGTACCTTGGTCAAGTTCCACCAGTTGTCATCGTGTCATTGTGTTTGTGCAATTTGCTGATTTATTAGATTGTATTTTTGAAAATGTCCCGCTTTGGAAAGGAAAAATTTATTTCTGATAATTATTTTGAAGTACTTCGAGCATTGCAAATATTATGCTTAATAAAATGTGAGTTTTCTTAGTGAAATAAAATGTCATTTTCTAACATTAGTTACATACATATTTTACAAATAACTTAAAAACATATTATATTTTTGTTTCTTATTAACTTTGATCTACTAATATTGGTGGAACATCATTTATTTTTGATAATTATTCTGAAGTATCTACTTCAAAATTTATATTTAATAAAATGCGAAATCTCATAGTGAAATAACATACCATTTTCCAAGTTTAGTTAGGTACATGAACTTTTTATAAATAACTTAAAAACATTATATTTTTCTTTGATCGACTAATATTGGTGGAACATAATTTAATTTTGAGAATATTACTTAAATTCGAGCATAGGAAATGTATTGATTCAACTCCCGCGTCTTTATTTTGATACTTTAAATGACAGAAAAATTTCCACTTATTAATTTGACACAACGTTAAAAATTTCTAGAAATTTATTGGGTTGGCATGGTAACTGAAGAAAAAAGAAGCCTCTGATTGGTTAAAATATGGCGGTGTGAAATTTTCATCTTAATGGTGATGTTAATAAACAAAATTGCCGGTATTAGGCTCAGAGTAATCCTTATAAAGTTCATCAGAGACCTCTCCATAGCCCAGAAGTAACAGTTGGGTGTGCCATTTCGTCGTCTAGGATGGTTACACCTTACTTCTTAGAAGAAAACGACCAACCCATAACTGTTAATACTGTACACTACATATATTGAAATAGTATAGACTTTATTTTTACCATAAATCAAAGAAGAGTTGTGGCAGGAATATTGATTCCAACAAGATGGTGCAACTAGGCCACACTGCGGGAATAAGTTTGGATTTTTTACCAGATTCGTTCGAACAATACTTGCGCTAAGTCGTAACAGCATAAGGATTATCACAGGACTGCTGACAGGCCACGGACATCTCAACAAGCACCTTACACTATTGGCTTTAGTGACACCAGAAGGTGCAGGTTTTGCAGACACGATTCCATTCACATCCTCTGTCGCTGTGCCTGCCTCATGGTCAAGAGACAAACATCTGGGTGCAGCATTTTTCTTGCCCCAGAACATTTGAGAGCTTCCACTAGAACGGGTGTTGGCCTATGCGCATAGCACGGGTCTCTTCCATTAGCTCTCGACTGGCGGCACGCACAGTGGGTCGAAAGACCTGAGTTCTGCGGGTAATCGCGCCGCCTTCCAACAACAACATTGGTTCCAACAAGATGGTGAAACTAGGCCATACTGCGAGAATATGTTTGGATTTTTTACCAGATTTGTTACCGAATAAATTAATTTGAAGAAATAGTAACATATTCCTTTCTGCACTGGACTGTTTTTATGGGATTATTTAGAAAATCAAGTACATAAAAATAAACCTAGGAATTTAAAGCAACTGAAAAGAAACATAATTAATGAAATCAAAGCTATTCCACGTCAATTTATCGAGTCGTTATACAGAATTTCGTCACGCGCCTAGAAGAGTGTAGTGGTGAGAATGGCGATTATTTACGACACATAATTTTTAGATCATAAAATGCTCATCCACAGTATTCTTAAATATGCATTTGCTTGTTCTGCAGTTTAAGTAAATACATTTGTATGACATGTTTAAAATGATCAATACATTTTTTTGCCGGACCCTGTATATTCAACACAGTTTTGATTATTTTTAAATTTCTTACGATGTCTCTGATTTTGCACCTAAAATGTCTTTATCGTTCACCACACTCGTACCCAACATTCACTGACACTATATTAAAGTGACAGGATTGTTCTCGAGGCGAATAAAAAAATTTGCTAAAGGAGGCCATTGAATGAAGTGCCCTACCCATCCCTCCCATTCCTCTTATTACTTATTAGTAAGCAGGTACGCGAGCTTCACCTGGTGTGTTAGCAATTTGTATTATAAATTGTTATATAAGTGGAGACCACACTCCTAATCTCCAGTGCTTAGCCTCTGCAGCGTCATGAATAACGTAGTTGCTCTCTGTGCTTTGCTGGTCGCTGCTGTCACCGCCTACAATTTTGATGACCCCGAATTCAGTAAGTTAATTTTCATAATACTACCACCCGGGCGAAAGTTATTCTTGGTAGGCTTGTTAATGTGGAAGTTTTAGTTAAAGACAACGGATTAGTCCTGTGCAAACTCTTGGGAAAAACTTGTTCTACAGCCGCTTGCGTAGAGGAGGGTTTAGTTCAGTTTAGCATAAATCACTTTGTTTGGTTTGGTTTCTGATGTTTTCTTTAGTTTTACACATTGTATAACAACATTTAATTTACTGTTCTTATGAAAGTCTTATAACTTATTTGCTAATATTATATTTTTTAAGCCTATCAGGAAACCATACACATACAGGCTGATTCACTTAAGGAGGCTCACCATTGGGATATCAGTAATGGTAAGAGATACAAGGTGGCTCAAATTACAAAAAAGTGCGCAATTTTATGACGAATATTTTGGTAAAAGCAAACCTGAAATATTTTTTTTAATTTCTGAAATATTCTGAAAAAACTGAAAATTTAGATTTTTTAATTTTTGCCGTAATTCATTTGTTTTTCAAGATACGTTCATGAAATTCGGTTCCCAGGCATAAAATGCTCTATTGATTGCATTGGCGAAGTCAGATCACCTCTATCTCTTATTGTTTTTGAGAGACGATAGTCAACTTTTTTTTTCTTATGGGCGCCATATTGGATTTTTATATTTTCTGATAGCTCTTCTCATTCTCTTTACGACTATGTATCATAGTATGGGCAAATTTAAATTATAAGGGTACTAGTCATAAAAAAATATTTTTGATTAGACTGCTATGAAATTAAACTAAAACAATTGCATGCTTTAGTTGTCAGTTCATTGATTATCAAAAGTGTTTATTCTAGCATCGTTGCACTAATTCGTTCATATTTGTATTGCTACTGTTACCATTAAAATGTTTTCAAACGACGAAAAATATGTATTCTATTTATATTCAGTGCAGTAGAAATTTTATAGCAGCTGAGCAGATGTATTTAAATATGTATCCCGAAAGATAACAACCACATAGAACGTTATTAGGTTTAATAAAATTAATAAAAAAAAAACACAGACACACAACCATTCCCTGGGAGAGGTGCCATTTCTCCCCTGGCGAGATTCGAACTCGCGCAGCAATATTCCATCCATAATATACCATTCTATTAGTCACAAGCTATCACCCAGCATCTAACAGAATGAGTTATCGCCGCGGCTAAATAAAAACAATATTATGTATTATATTTTTTAAATAACCCTGTAAAAGGGAGCCAATTCTAAATAAATTTTATAACATTTTACTACAGATTTTTTCATTTGCAAAGTTATCACATCAACTTATTTATTTTACTTTGAGTTTAACAGAAAATGCCGAACACTGATCGGGAATACGAAAAAGGTCTTTTCTCAAAAGACCGATGTCATAACAGCCTAATAAAAAAAAATTATGACTATTACCCTAATAATTTAAATTTACCCATACTATGATACATCGTCGTAAAGAGAATGAGAAGAGCTATCTGAAAATATAAGAATCCAATATGCCGCCCATAAGAAAAAAAAGTTGACTATCGACTCTCAAAAACAATAAGAGATAGAGATGATCTGACTTCGCCAATGCAATCAATAGAGCATTTTATGCCTGGGAACCGAATTTCATGAACTTATATTGAAAAACAAATGAATTACGGCAAAAATAAAAAAATCTAAATTTTCAGTTTTTTCAGAATATTTCAGAAATTAAAAAAGATATTTCAGGTTTGCTTTTACCAAAATATTCGTCATAAAATTGCGCAACTTTTTTGTAATTTGAGCCACCCTGTATCTCTTACCATTACTGATATCCCAATGGTGAGCCTCCTTAAGTGATAATCAGCCTGTATACAAGGTTTCTATAATATATTCAGTTTATGTGTATGAAATATTATTGTAGTAATGCATAAAGAAATCAGAAAACAGGAAAACAGAAATATTCAAACTAAAGTTAACACAAAATGAAATAGATGTTAATGAAATACTTACAGATTGGCTTAAAAAAGAAAAGTTTTTGGGAGAACAAACTTTTCTTAACAATAAGGCATTTTCTGATACTCCCATTATAATTAATAGTGCCTTGAGGTACATTAGTATGGGTACTTAGGGGTCTGTTTCTGGTACAATTATACATATATATATATACTCCATTTTTACTTTGAGATTCACAAAGTACAATAAGTAAGGCAGGAACAAGGATTCTAATGATATTTCTACCTTTTTTTTATAGATAACATTCATTAGTTTTTATTTGTACCCATTTGTAAAGAACCTACACTACACTACGTAACGAAAAAATATTTGTGGATGCTTTTACATTTTACCTCATAAGAATCTGGATTGTGCTAAACAAAACTGTTGCTGGTAGAATGAGAGTTTCATATTTGAGCGATAACTTTTAAAAGTAATTAGTTTCAATTTCCTTCTACATTGTATTGTTGCAAAATGTAATTTCCACGAGGAAAGCGTTGACAAAGCCTTGAAATATGATATATTTAAATAATAATACTTTTGTGGCATACCCCTTTGATATACTTTATTAAAATTCAAGAACCTAGTTGGGAATGATATTTGATATGTTTTGAAACTGTGACCACTTTGAAGTGTTTGTTAATTCCTTCATTATCAATTACTCTCCTATATCAAAACACTTATATCTAAATATTTTAAACAATACAACATTCACCACCATTTCTATGATACGCCTGTGTCAGCATATACCATCCGTAAAACAAATTGACATATTATTTTGGAGATTTAAATAAAATATTAATTACATTACTCCCTGAGATTTTTTTTCATCAATAAGTAACTACGATAAATCTAAAATAGATGTTTTAAAAAAAAACAAAGTAATATGTTATTAAGGACTGTTTCGAGGCACAACTAAATACAGAAAATGCATGACAAGGAATATTTTTTATTGCTCATTAAGAAACTTTGAGCTGTGATATGATCCACAAATTATAATTTTAACTGGCAACAGCATTTTTACAAAATATTATTGGAAAGATAAAAAGAAAAATTTTAAGGTAATTTTTCATTTATTAATTTAAATTGTTTATTATCATATTCAGAGATGTATTCATAATATTATAAGTACTTCTATTTATTTCAGATGTAATATTGGCCGACGACTTCGATGATCTCTCAAGCAGCTTTTCCTCTTTTTCCCATCCAAGAAGTCGTCGAGATGAAGAAGCCGTCAAAGAGAAAGACAAATGTCAACATAGAAAGAGATGGGGAGAAGTGTGCTGCGCTGAAGATCTCATGAAAAAAGTTCGTGGAGAAGATAATGGCCTGAAAAAGCAATGTTTCATAGAAATTTTTGGGAAAGAGAAACCGGAAAAAAGCGATCCATTCAGTTGTAAAAACATGGAGCACCGAAAGGAACAAATGAGAGTAAGTCCAATATGTTTGTATTTCACTGCGAAATACAATGAGACCAAAGAGAAATACAAAAATCTAACGTATTTCAGTATTTTTTCAAGCAATCAAAGGTATTGATTGATATCAATATGTTGATATATTGATTGATATTGATTGAGACATAATTATTAATTTTTATTTTTCAGTGTATGATTCAATGCATTGGGCAGAAAATGGATGTGGTAAGTACTTACTGTTGATTATTATACAGTGCTTTCGAAAAGTAACGAATAAATTCATTATTTTAAAAATTGAGAAGTTTTCGAAAAAATCCCCTGACACGTCGATTTTGTTTTTAAAAAAAGATACTTTTTGACATACGACCCATATTTGTGACGTCATCATTATTCGATATATGACGTCATCGACAATTTTTTTAAACAGCAACCCCCAATTTTGACCACGCCATTTGAAAGAGCGTATTCTACATACGCATCGTCAAAAATCATGACAGTAGCCTAAGCGACCAAGAATGTTTTTTATTGCTGTCAGATAAAAACTTGAAATCGTACTTTATTAAATAGTTTTTTCTGTTTTTTGAGTTATTTCTTTAGTTCTTATCTTTTGTTTAGCAAAAGCACTGCGTTTGAAGTGTTTATTGAGTAGTAACTTTGTCATTTTATAAAAAAAAAAAATGGTTAAATTAACTGAACGGGAACGAATTGAAATTCTTTGCATGATCGGATTTGGAGACAGGATGCGCACCCAAAGAGAAGAAGTTGAATTGTTCAATGAAACTCATCCTAATCGACATCCCATTAGCCAAAGCATGGTAAGCAATATTGAGTCTAAATACCGTAACTTAGGATATGTTCGTGATCTTCCTAAATCTGGTCGACCGTTAAAATCAATAGATGATGAGATTAATGTTTTGTTGGCAATACAAGAAAATCATCACTCAACACTTAACCAATTGGCTTCTGATTTCAATATGGCAGCGTCCACAGTATTGTGAAAATTAAATTTTAAGATCTTCAAACATTATTTTCTTGAAATGTTTGTTATGTAACACCATAATTTTTCATGATGCGTATGTAGAATGATTCGCTCTTTCAAATGGCGTGGTCAAAATTGGGGGTTGCCATTTAAAAAAATTGTCGATGACGTCATATCTCGAACAACGATACGTCACAAATATGGGTCGTATGTCCAAAAAGTGCCATTTTTAAAAACAAAATCGACGTGTCAGGGGATTTTTTCGAAAACTTTTCAATTTCTAAAATAATGAATTTATTCGTTACTTTTCGAAAGCACTGTATACATACATATATTATTATATAGTGCTTTTATTTGAAAACGGAGCACACTAAATATCTTTTGAATTTGAGAATAAATTTTAAAAAATAAAAACACATTCCAACTGAAATACCAAGAAGGATACACACAGTCCACAGTCATCTTCACTTAGAAATTTCAAATGGCAACCCCCATCAAGTAAATACATCGCTGGAAAATGCTTATAATTCCGTATCCAACCATACCCAAAAACGTTAAATATAGGTTGATTGGTTTGCAAATAACGAGAAAAAATGTGTATCAATTTAATCAATAAACTTAGCGAAATTGTTTTACGTTTTAATAGAATAATTTAATCAAGAGTTGATTGCTTATTCATTGTACCGTTAATTAAAAAATATTCAGTGTCCTTTAATATCAATTTATATTAAAAAAAACACACTATGCTGTAGCTAGCTTTATACTTGGTTGCCTAATTTATATTTTTACTCATTAGTTTATTAGTAATAAAAAAATGACTTGCACGTATCTCCTTCACAGAAGTCTTCATTTTTAGTAAAGAGTTAAACTATATAATCTCGTGAAATAAAAAGTTTAATAAAACAGAATATTTTAAACGATATATAAAAACAACATAAAAATTTAACATTTAAATGAAGCTATACCCTCTCTCGGTGTTTCTGTTAATTTTAAGCTAGGTTAGAAGTGAATGGTGAAGAAAGGTGAAGAAAAAATTTTAAATTCTCCTTTCGTAAAGTGAATAATTGTTTTTGTATTTATTAAATGCTTATCTGAATAATTAACTACACCACATTGACATCACTGTTTTTTCCGATATTTCCGAATTTCGCCTTATCTATACGCCTCTGATTCACTAATGATAATGTTTACAAAATTCCTGGTATACTTTATTAAAATTATTGTTACGTCCAAGTTGCCACCTGTTTGTGCTCAATATTATAGTGGAGGACAATTGCCCCCACATAATTATAATAATTTTGTGATTCAAACGGAACTAGTAGGTATTACAATAATTACGTGTATAATCGCGTGAGTAACTTTATTTTTTTATAAATAAATCTATCGGTAACACAATGTCCAAGGGACCTTGCAGAACGCAATTGCTGTTTTTATTCAAATAATAATATAATAATAATAAATAATTCTAATGGACATATATTAATTAGGTAGGGCTTAGTCTGTTTTTAAAGTGACTTGATATATTAATTTTCTTTTATATTATCGGTTATATATTAAATATGTTGAGACCCAGGCAATTTGGAGAGTACATAATATTTAATATATCATATTATTAATTTATTTGAAGGAGATGCCGAAAAGAACTACTCCACGAGCAATGTGCCCCGACTACATTGCATTACTTCGGCATCTCCATTAGGAGTCGCCACATCTTTCATCTAAACCCGATAAAAGATGTAGCGACTGGAGATGCCGAAGTAATGCAATACCAGGTATTACTTTACCAACTTTTATTCAGTAGAAAAATAACCATTTTTCTATAATCGTGCAAAAAGTTACTACGCTTTGCACTATATTCTTAAACTATCTACTGGGCCAAAAGTTTAACTTTTTGTACTAGTGCAAAAATTTACTCAGTTTCTACTGTAACTTACTAAAAATAGTAACTTGCACGATTGTAAAAAAATGTTGTGTGCAACTGTGCAAAATGCATATTTGTTGCACTCGGCATGATTGTAGCTCTCGACTTCCTCTTGAGCATGCAATAAATAGGTACTCACTTTTTGCATTAGTAGCACAAATAACTATTAAGAATAATAAATTAATTAAAAAACAAAACATTCTGTCGAAGCAAGTCCGACATATTTTAATATGTGTAACGAAATGTCATCAGGACCAGAGAACCACTTAATGTTTAACCTGTATTTTAAGATATTAAAAACTTCTCTTATGAAATAAATTGCTTATGATTTAATATTCACTTAGTTATTTTACATGGCAAAATAAGAACATAGTTAGATATTATTATTTTGAAATCACGAAATTTAAAACAATAACGACAATTGTCGCTGTAATTTTCAACACAAAAATATTATAATGTAGACTGCGGTCCATGAAATTACAGGGTATCGATACTTATCAGGCTTATCCATATATATATTAAAACGCGTCAATTCTGTCTCGTTCTAAATTCCGTCGCCGAGTCCACAAAGTTTCAAAACTATCTCCTCTGAGGAGGGATCGCAGAGCGATCCCCGCGGGCGACCGGAGGTCGCCCCCGGCCTTTCTTCAATGCGTAGGGGTATCTTCGTCCCCTTTTATAGGCGTTTTCCCAATTTAAATGCGTTTTCAAAAAATCTCTGCAAAATTTTCGTCGACGCCGTTCGGCGACAGAGAGATACGGCTAGCACCGGCGTTTGTCCTCGCGCCTAATGGCCCCGTTACGCTTGCCGAAATCCCGACTTTTCACGGAACTCCCTAGACCCTTTTTCTAATTTTACGGCTTCGAGAACCGCTTCACGCGAATGTTCCGTCCTTTCTCTAATCCTTTAAAAATTTTTTTTCGAGACCATACGTCGAGTCCTTCTACGTATATTTCGTCTTCGAAAATCTCGAGTCGCTTCCGTCTCAATTTCTTTCTCATTTTATCTGCCGATGTGAGATTGCACTAACGAGACAAGCACCTCCCACGAAAACTGTCAAATTAATTAAACTTCAGATAGGTTATTTTCCTACGAGAAATATTGCTAACGGAATCAATAGTACCGACTGCCAAACACTTCTGATTATCAAAATACTGAAGCGAAATATTTTTCCAATTAGAAAATCGGTAAAAATTATTTTTTCAGGTTGACACGTATAGTTTACATACTTAAACATTTCATGGTAAACTTTTGACAACAGGCGCGGTAGCGCAATGGGAAAGTCGTAGGATTCGAAATGTGATAATGCTGATTTCGCAATTTCGAGTCACGCTGGAGGCAATTTTTTTTTTTACTTTTTAATTCCAATTTTATTAGTATTAGTGATTAGTTATTCTGTTTCATTATCCGTAGTTTTTATTCTTTCTGCACGTAAAGTTTGGAATTAATTCGTTCATTTGGCAGTCTGTTAAATTCATCATTTTATGTTACAAAATTAAATATCTACAATATTTTTGGTCCCATTGATAAAATTGATAATAATGTTTACTGAAAAATAAATTCTACTTTCAGCACTTAAAAAATTATGATGTTTTACCATCAAGAACAGAGTACCCTGACAATTCATCAAAATATTAAGAAAAATCGTTTAGTATAATTACATCATCATTTCAGATACAAAATTTCTTTAAGATGTATTTTCTTTAAAATAATATTATTCTATATGCTTCTGTCACCCGAAGGGTGACCTGGAAATAGGAACGAAAATTGCGAAAGCGATTTTCTCCCATTTCTAGTTTTTTTTAATTCACTAGGCGATTTAATTTTTTCTGAAATTTTTACCATCCTGAGAGTAAATAAATTACGACGAAAACCAGAACTGCTCTAGATTTGAAAAATGCTATTCTCGTAATGAATAGATGTAAGAATCTCGAATCAAATTTATTTTTTAAAATGAATATCATAGTTGGTTTAGCTCTACAAACGTATGGAACGTTTTTTTACTTTAGAATGTAGTATTCTTTGTTTTATTTGATTTTAAGATAAACTTTTTATTAATTATACCAGCATCAATAAATAGAACATTAAGAGTCACTCTTATACAGATCCTCTTTCCTTTTACATTTATCTTTTGCCACACCAAAAACCTACAACTTAACATAATTTTACAACACAACTAACAGACACTTAACCTAAACCGAGAGGTTATTTACATGAGATATCTTTCAGCTTGACTCGGAGGGCAACCCAAAGGAAGAGGAATTTGAGTCCTTCGTAAAAGAGAGCTTCTCGTCGGAATCCTGGCTGGCGCCCTTGCAGGACAAAGTAATCTCCACATGCCTGGATGAGGCTAGGAACGCCACGGCTTCGGCCACGGCCAACCGCGATGCTGCAGATACCGAGTCTTGTAATCCGTCAGGCGCTAAGATCGCCCACTGCCTGTACAGAGAAATCCAGCTGAATTGCCCCGCAGAGCAGATTAAGGACGAGAAATCCTGTGCCAGGCTCCGGGAGAGGATAAAGGGACGTGATTTCTTTCAGTTGCCCCCACCGCCGCCAGGTGCAGTGGAAGAGGAACAGGGTAACTGAGGATTATCTTCGAGGAAGAAACATGATTAATGAACGGGGTTAGAATGGCATTATAACATTTAGATATAATGATTACTTAATTACGTTGACGATGCTCTTGTTTAGTAAATAAATGTTTTAGTATTCATAGCTATGTTAGTGTTTAGTTTCTTCATTTATATCACCTGAATTATTTTTCAACAATGATATGGGAGTATATATTTCTATCTATTGGTTTAAATTCATATATTATGTACTCGTAGGCATAAACGGTATTTCATAATACAAGGTGAATGTATGATCGCAGGGTAATTTTTGATATGAAGAAATAACAAATCACCCTAACGTAATTTTCAAATCACTTGCCACAGATACGCGAGTTAGCAGTCACTTAATTGCTTATATAATATAGTATAATATCGCAAATAATATACACGATAATGTCTGTAACTTATTTGTGGTGCGTTTTCATGATTCATTTTAGTCTCTTTTGGGTTTACACCACCTATAAAATAACAAAAAATAGGAAACCAGAAGCATACAAATTAAATATTCAAAGTGGCAAATGTCAAGGCAAATCTCTAAGTTTGCCCCAAAAAACCACTGTATAATAAGCAATAAAATAAATATTTGATAAATTTAGAGACTAAATATCATCAGTAGTTTTTTAGTTTTATACAAAATTCTGTAACATTACAAAATCATTTTTGAATTATGTCTAAATAAAGTAATTACTATACTTCGTGCGAGCGCGGAGTTTAACAGGATCGTACTAAGGTTACAAATGGAAATATCAATAAATTATGACGCAATGTGCATATTATTATTACCAAATGCCACGAATAAGTCAAGGATATAATATCTATATAAATTAAGAAAATACCTACGTAAAAGTGACAACTCTTACCTGACTATTCTTAGAGTTCAGAGAAGGTTTCGCTGGCAAATTGGCGGTTGTTATAACATATTATCACGTGTTTCTCTAAGTGTTCTGGAGTGAAACGGCGACGTCTATCACTCAGTATTAATTTGTGCAGGGAAAAAGACCGTTCAACGTCTACTGAAGATAACGGGCAGTACGGAAAATGGTTGAGGCATGAACTGTACATTAGTATATTGGCTGACAACTCCTGACAGGTCCCAGCTAACATTTTGCTTATGTTTTCCAAAATGGGATATCCTGTATTCCTTTTTAACACGTTTTGCATTTTTTCTTTTATTGCATTACCGACTGGACGTATATTACTGGCATCGCATATATTTTTCTGTACATCTTCCAATATGCGAAACTGTTCTTTTAACGGTAATCCATGTGTTTCCAATTTCGTGATTTCAGTAACTAAGAAACCATAGTGTTTATTAACGTAGTGTATGTCATCGCGAATACTCTGGTCCTTTAGTATGTCATGGAGTCTGTGTATGGCGCTGCTTTCATTTGGATTAAATCTACAAATAACATCTTTTATACCATCGAAATGTTTGGCATAATACCCTACGGCTTCTAACCAAGTACACCATCTAGTTATAACTGGTTCAGGAGACAGAGGTATGTCTGGTAGAACCTCCCTAAAAACATCCCTTCGTATAGGCGCCTTAATGAAAACCTTTTTGACGGTTGATATGAAAGTATTTACTAAAGGGAAACTTTCCCTTATTTTCTCTGCTACCCGATTGAGTGCATGAGCAGCACATGTAAAATGAACCATTTTCTTATATTTTTGGGATAAAATCTGTCCTGCTTTTAACATGTATGCGGCTGCGTCACTTAACATGACAAGGACTTTATCTGAAGAATCTTGATCGGGCCACATATATTCAAAACAATCAATAACAAAACTTATAATGGTCTCATGATTGTTTTTGTCCAGCACCTTAGAAGCCAATAGGTGGCTATCACTAGCAATGTCACTTTTTAACGCACCAATTAAAAATTTGGCGACTGAACGCCCACAAGCATCAGTTGCTTCGTCTATAATAAAATACACAAAATTGTCCGCAATGTCTTCACGAATTCATGTCTCTACATCGTTGCAAACCCGATCGACATATCTTAATCTTAACGTGCTTTCATGTGGCAGTTTTCGGTCAGTATATTTTTCTAAAAACGTACGTAATTTAGGGTTCTCTAGTTTGCTTAACAGAATATTACTTGGAAGAAAGGCTTCTGTAAGTTCATAGAAAAATTCCGAGTTATCAGCGCTGGACGAGGCATGGCTCTTCAAATGTCTATTCACTTTAGTTTTGTCAGAAGAATTTATAATGCGATCACACACAGTACAAAACAAGTCACTTTCTTTAATGCGTATGTCCTTGTAATATTCAGGATCACTGTCAAACCACATTTGAAATACTTCACGTCTATTTCTTCTCGCCTTTAGCATCTTACTTGATTTACTTCTCGCATTATTAGTTATTGATAATAATATTAGAAAACGTTTATAGTATACACGGCGAATACGAGCACGCTAGAACGTAAAAAACGTAAAAGAGAAATTTATTTATGCGTCACCGACCGATTATTACAACGGTCCGTAAATAATTAAAAGTTATTTACGGACCAACTGTCAGTCAGCTGGCAAGGCCAGTGACCTGAGTACGACTCTGTTAGACTCCGCGCTGTACGAAGTATAGTATAAATAAATAAAATTTATTATAAATTTTTATAATAAAATTTAAAAGAAATTAAACACTTATTTCTACAGTTTTTTTCTAAACGTATCAAATTGATATGGCGAGTCCAAAGATTCAGTTGGATTTTCTCTAAGTACTATATAGATTTTGCGATAAGGTAGTGAACTTTTTTATTTATTATGAAATAAGAAATATTATTAAATAAGAAATATTATAAAATTTTATTTATTATGAAATATTATGAAATTTTATTTATTATTATATATTTATTATATGCCACTTTACAATTTTGAAAATGAGGAGATGTCAACAAGTTATATACATTTTATAGTTGGCCATGGAAACCGAATATTATTAACGACATAGGTATCATTATTTTTGTTTCATCGTGATAATCTATTCGAATTAGGGTATTTACTCTTTATATTTAGGACATGGTCATACAGTTGAGATCAGGTCATATAATTAAGAGCTATTACAACTGTCATCTCTAGTAAATGTTCAAAATGACTACCGTGGTTATTTAAACATCTATCCTTTTGGAAATATTATAACGGGCGTGATTAATATAATTGGCCTAATTTCACGTAGTGACTGATTCAGCGCTACTTTCTAATTCCTCCAGATTCCCGTAAATTCTCCCATACACCTTGTATTTTATATACCCCCATAAAAACAGTCAAGAGGGTTTAGATCTGGCGATCTAGTAAGCCACAAACTGGATCTTCTAGTACTAATCCACCTTTGTGGAAATCTATCATTTAGGTAATTTTGGACGGCTCTAGAACCATGTGTGATGGAACAATAAAGTTATCATAAAATTTCATTCGTTAATGCATTAAATATATTTTGTATTTTCTAAGATACAAACATGATGTGTTGTTAATAATATTTTATTTCCACTTCTAACTATAAAATGTACATTATTTGTTGAATTTTTCATTTTCAAAATATTAATAATATAATACATCGTTGTAAAGAGAATAAAACGATCTGATGATATTCAAATTCAATATGGCGTCCATAATAAATAAAAAAAAGTTGACTATCGTATCTCAAAATCTAGACTGCTTAGAGGAAATCTAACTGAATTTTTGGACTCGCCATTATCAATAATGTTTAAGTTTCAAATTTAAAGTTTCTTATGTTCTTTATAGTCGGAGATATTTAGCATTTTGTAAATCGTCAGTTTTCGTTTTTTTTCCCCCGGTAACTCACGGACGGGTGCATATATGGCAGATACCGTACTGTCATTTGATTGAGCATAAAATTGTGCATATTTTCTCAAATTTAAGCCACCCTGTATCTGTTACCTTTTCCGAGATCCTAATGTTGGTCACAATTAAATGTATTTTGTCATTTTGTCATTTTATTGCATTATTTTTTTCACGTACATGAGATAATAACGTCCAATATTATGTTTATTGGTCTTCGAAGCTGATTGAATTTTATTATGTTATAAGATTGTTGTGTTATTTATTTGTGGTTATTATTTTTCTTTTTATTGGATATTTATTTATGGAAGCACCTACAGTCGTATGTAAAATGTAAATCTTGAGTATAGTATAACGCTGTTGCGAATGTTTAGTAATTTGTAAACAGGGTCATCAAAGTTACCAAACTTTATCAGAAAAAAGAACCTCTGGCTAATTATTGGTTTATCCAGAGCCATAATCCCACATACATTCTCAGTTTCCAGAATACCTATATAACAATAATTATTTGAAGGTAAACCCCAGCGCCAAAAGGAGAACTCATAGGTTGATATTTTAAACCTAGTTCAATGTGCCTCACATTTCCACAACGTCAAAAAATTATCTGTTTTTTCAGTGAGTAAATTGTATTTGTGGTCATGCAAAACTAAGCTTTGAAAAACCAACCATACCGACGTATTTATTTTGACGCAAGTGTTTATTTTGTAATGTTTTTATAATTACAATTGGCTCTGGCCTTTCCAATAAAGCGTATGAAATTGAAAAATATTTTGTCGCTGTATTTATTCAAAACTTGATTTTAATTCTGACATACCTAAACGTCGTTGGTTGGATATTCTGGTCTTAACATTTATTTGGTCTGTCTTTTCGTCTCCTTCAGGACAATGTCATTCTCGGTAAGAGTTGAGAACTGTATATTTAATCAATATTGTCTTCAGCTGGTAATTGAGGACTAAATCAGGCTTATAAGGTTCCATAATAGGAAACGAGTAATTCTAATAAATGAAGCATTTCTTAATTCCCAATATTCGCTGAAGCATAAGAGAGCATTGGTGTCTCGTCTATCCTGTAGAGTGACTATGATTACAATATAGCACTTACAGGACTCCGTCGTATCTGCATATATATATCGGTTGATAACGTATATTGCCAAACCAACAAAAAAATATTGTCTTAGACACATCATGGCAGGACTTGCATTTGACGTAAGTGACATTTATACCTATGATATGATTTTGATACAGGAGTAGGTCTGTTGAATACACTATCTTATTAAGTCCTTAAGGATCTGTCGCTTTTAGAATTCAAACCTACCTAGCAAAAAATACGAATATCTGCTTTTTGAAAAAGTCAAGGTTTTTTATATTTTTATGTAAAACGTCGTACAATGGCTTATCCATATAAAGCTGCTGAGACAGATCGTTCCTTTAATTTTTATCTGTTTTCTCAAATTAAAAAAGAACATTACTAGTAATTGGTCAAATAAAGCATAAGTATTTTCTTATAGGAGAACGGCATACAAAAAGATAACCTATTTACTTTTAAATAATAACATATAATTAAACTCTAAGATCAAAGCAAGTCCGTGTGGTATTCGGATATCCTCCCGTGCAGTTTTCCTTTAAAAGATTTTAGAGAGAAAGAGGAATATCATTTTAAAAATAGAACTTCAAAAGTTGCTAAACTTGAAAAGTTCTTTACCCTTCTTTGACTCCAAGCGGGCTGAAATACACGGTTTAATTTTTAATGTGGTATATTTAAGCGCCAAGATAAACACGTTCTTCATGAAATAAAAATAAAGAGCTACTGGATATTTATCCAGCGAACATCTATGCAATTAATCCTTTGACATGGAACCGACCTCACTAAATTGAGGTCACTCGACGCACCAGGACATTTGAAACTGTGTCCACTTTAAACACACTTCAAACGATTGTAAACGGTGTGTTTGCGCAAGGTTTGTAAAAAGCTTTTCCTGCTTTCAACTGCTAGCTACGAAGTGTGAATACCCGGCTTTAGAACCAAATGAAATATATTGCGGACGTACTGATATTTTTAGGAAAATACAGTTGAAATACGTTTTAGTAGGTACCTACTACTGAAAATCATGCAACAGTGTTTTTATTATTCTTAACTTTTAAAGCTACGGAAAAACTGATTCAGGTGGGGTGCAAGAGAGTAAGAGGGAATTACCAGATAATTCCGAATTGTTTAGAATACCGTGAAATTTTTTAGAAGTTTTAATACTATACAGTGCTTTCGAAAAGTAACGAATAAATTCATTATTTTAGAAATTGAGAAGTTTTCGAAAAAATCCCCTGACACGTCGATTTTGTTTTTAAAAAAGGCACTTTTTGACATACAACCCATATTTGTGACGACATCGTTGTTCGAGATATGACGTCATCTACAATTTTTTTAAATAGCAACCCCCAATTTTGACCATGCCATTTGAAAGAGCGTATCATTCTACATACGCATCATGAAAAATTATGGTTGCCTGACAATAGCCTTAGCGACCGAGAATGTTTTTTATTGCTGTCAGATAAAAACTTGAAATAGTACTTTATTAAATAGTTTTTTCTGTTTTTTGAGTTATTTCTTTAGTTCTTATCTTTTGTTTGGCAAAAGCACTGCGTTTGAAGTGTTTATTGAATAGTAACTTTGTCATTTTATAAAAACAAAATGGTTAAATTAACTGAACGAGAACGAATTGAAATCCTTTGCATGATCGGATTTGGAGACAGGATGCGCACTCAAAGAGAAGTAGTTGAATTGTTCAATGAAACTCATCCTAATCGACATCCCATTAGCCAAAGCATGGTAAGCAATATTGAGTCTAAATACCGTAACTTTGGACATGTTCGTGATCTTCCTAAATCTGGTCGATCGTCAAAATCAATGGATGATGAGGTTAATGTTTTGTTGACAATACAAGAAAATTATCACTCAACACTTAACCAATTGGCTGATTTCAATATGGCAGCGTCCACAGTTCACAAAATTATCAAAAAAGCAAAGTATAATCCTTATAAGGTATGCCTTGTTCATGAGTTATCTGAAGACGACTTTGATCGGCGAAATCAATTCTGCGAGCAAATGCAAGAGCTATGCAATAATGATAATAATTTCGTAAAAAACGTATTTTTTTCTGACGAGGCCACGTTTGTTTTGAACAGCCATGTCAATAGGCAAAACTGCCGTTATTGGGCTACCGAGAATCCCCGATGGATGATGGAGTATCACACTCAAAGTCCCCAGAAAGTAAATGTGTGGTGCGGCATAGTCGACGGAAGAATTCTGGGTCCCTATTTCTTTGACGTCAACCTAACTGGTGCAAGATATTTGGATTTTCTTCGAGACGACCTCATTCCTGCCTAATAACTTTATATATAGATATAGAGGGACGTGACCTTCCAAGAAATGATATGTTCTTTCAACAAGATGGTGCACCTCCCCATTATGCAGCACCTGTTCGTGTTTATTTAGATGAGCTGTTACCGAATCGTTGGATAAGGAGAAGGGGACCGATTGAGTGGCCAGCCAGATCGCCTGATTTGACACCCCTAGATTATTTCTTGTGGGTATACTTAAAAATCAATCAGGGGATTTTTTCGAAAACTTCTTAATTTATAAAATAATGAATTTACTCGTTACTTTTCGAAACCAAAGTTGTTGCAATGTGTTAAAAAAAATATTCGTCATCATATTGAAGCTAATATAAAAAATTATCCTCACATGCCAATATATCAAAAGAATTATATATTACTTTATTCTCAACTGATGTTTTCTTAAACCTTTTGTATTTTTTAGGCTTAAACCTTTTTTATTTTAATTATGAATGTTGTGTAGCTTTTCTGCACTATATTCCTCTAAATTTTCACTACTATGTTCTTGTTATTGTTTGAATGTATTTAATATCAGTATAAGCAGGAGGAATAAGGCAGAAATTGATTTAGCAGTTATATTTCCAAATCAAAATAACAATGATATTCACAGAGATAATCTATCGCTTCAGCAGGACGGCGCACCTGCACATTTTGTTGCAACAATTCCTGGCTTGCTTGATAACATTTTTCATAACAGATGAATGGCCGCAATAGAACTATTGATCCACCTAGATCACCGGATTTGATGCCATTATTTATTTTTTTGTTGAGCCATTTAAAAAGTGAGATGTACATGAACCGGTCTCATACAATAGATGATTTGAAAACAAGGAGACGAACTGAAATAAGATTAATTCCTCCTCATGTTATTCAACTCCCTATTGCAAAAATAACAATCCAAAATGTTAACTTAGCTGTAATGAGATGCTTTTTTAATGATATTCAATTATAAAAATAAATTATTTAAATTTTTTTAATAGATGTTCATTTGAATAAGTTATCATGTGACGTAAATTATACTTACCTATCTTTTGAGGATATCTCGCTTATCATTGGAGATAGACCTATCAAATCTTACATTAGTGAAATCATAAGCGTACGCTTTATCAAAAATCTAGACATAGGGTGTCCTACATTAAATAAAAAAGTTGGTCACCCATGTGACCGACCAAATGCAATAATATATTAAAAAAAAAAGATTTTTCCAAGAACGGCTGAGAATTTGTATTGGAAAGTTTAATGAAATCCACCTAAAATAACGGAGAATCCAAAAATGCAATTATATATGGGGTGTTCCATTTAAAATAAGAAAGTTAACCACAACTTCCGGTATAACCAGAAATATCACGAGGGTGTCATTATTTTATTTGAGGAGAGCATACCTACTCAACATTTTCACTCTTTAAACACACCCACCGTGAAACACCCTGTATATGGAAATGTTTAATATTATATAAGACGTTCGTTCAGTAAGTTCAATTATTTTTTCTGATGGCATATTTGATAACTCTGTTTAAGACACTCCAACAGTTAATGTAATATTTTCTTGTATATTCCAGAAATGAATGAAATAAGGAGGTATTCAAAATAAAATGAATGTCTTCACCTCGTATACTATCATTAAAAAAGTTTTATGTGTAACGTGCTTCATCTTTTCCGTAACATATTTGGTTTTATTGCGACGTCCTATCATATCAGACACATTTGTATGCAAATAAAATAACCACTTTTAACGTTGTAGTTCCACTCATAAATTTTTTTAATGCCAAGAGGGATACTTAAATAATGTATCAAAAGAAAGTTATGTATGAAAATTTCAAAGGCCCTATGTTATTATCAATAAAAATACAAGATACCCCGAAAGAGGTAGGTACTTAAAATTATTTATGGCCTCTTGCAATAACTTTGCATTCTACAGAAAAATGCGGCTGAAATTTTTCTACTAGCTGCGATAAAATAGAATACTTAAGTGCGGCACATATTATGCGAACATGTAAAGTGAATATCAGGGAAATTTTAGTTTTCCATTAAAGGAGCTTTTTCTATAGCTTTTAAACTGGTATTCAGTAGGTTGTATGATGTAAGAGTAGAAGTCTACGCAGCTTCTATAGCACAGGTTTTTAAAGAGCACATTAACTAATTCATATGTACATCCTGAATTTTATTTTTCTTTGGTTTTATCATGCCGGTTTGGCCGCTTTGGCTTTATGCAAATTTATCAAGAAACTCGCTTGATATTTTGCTGTATTCCAGACATGTTCTACCTATCGAATATAATAATAATAATAATAATAATAATAATAATAATAATAATAATAATAATAATAATAATAATAATAATAATAATAATAATATCTCTACCCCTCATTCTAATCAGAAGGATTAGCCCGAAAGTCTGAGACTTGTGTGGGAGAGGGGGCGGCATATTATTATTTCGCGGCCCGCATTTGCGCCTCAGGAACGACTTACGTTGGTAGGCCCTAACTACCATTCAGTGCTGGAATGAGGGAAACCTGGAAAGCCTCATTAGTTAGGGGGACAAGTCAAACATCAACTGATTTTAATCTCTCACATTAACACCAAATTGACATTCTTCCCATCCTACGCCATCGCCAGGATGGTTGCTAAGCCATCACTGCGAATAAACTTTGATCTACGAGTAAACAATTTAATGAAAAATTGTTTGGTGGAATGGGAATTAGAACCCACGACCTCTGGGTTGAGCGATCGAGACGCTAAGCCCTGAGCCACCGGCTCGCCATTGCATGTTCTCTTTCACTCATCGCTATTGTATATAATAACATATAGGTTATTATATACTATCCATAGTTTGCTTCTTTTGGGATTACACCACCTGTAAAAAACATTGTAAAAATGTAAAATGATTATTGGTAGTGTAATCCCAAAAGAAGCAAACTATGAATCGTCAAAATACACCACAAATAAGTTACAGACATTAACATATAGGTATGTTGTATATTGTGAGTGAGAGTCTGATTTTTTATCCAAGTGTCCAGTTTTAACTCACGTTATCCACGACCAATTCCAAGTTTTCCGCAATTTTGGAAAATACACTGATCTTCGTTAGGTGTCACCTTTCTGGGATACCATGTATAAATAACAATTTTTCATAAATAACTAAACAAGAGTTCACTTTATGAAAAAGGTTCACTTTAGGTAGATGTAGCATATTTTAGACAAAATTTCTTTATTTTTCGTTATTACTCTGTATAACATTATAAACCTGTTTTTATGCGTTTCAGATACAATAGACATTTTACATCAAGACTATAATTCCAGTTCTTTTTCTTTTGAAAATAATTTTTTTCTTTTTGAAAATTTTAAATATACCATACATAAAACCTTTTTTTCAAACACACGCACTCCAGGATGGTTGCAAACTATCTCTGCGAACAGGTCTTAATTAGATAATCTACAAATAGATAATTTAATTAAAAGTTATGCAGCGGAATTGGAATTTAAACCCACAGCCACTGGGTTATTCATTCGAGGTACTAACCATGAGGTACCGAATAATTTTTCCATATTATTCCAACCACTTGTGAGTAGAAGTTATATGAATCGTGTTCAATGAAACCAATACTTAAGACGATCCGTCTTTTTTGAATTAAGTGAAAGTAAATAGATACAATGTAAGTAGAGATAGAACGAAATGTGATCATATGCATAAAGAAATAACTATTTTAGTAGGGAATATAATATTTTGGGAGTAGAGAACCGTGGACTCTTATTTTACGAGACATCTTTACTTGACCTTGTAGAAAGAAATTGTTTCTTTAATTTAAAGTAATTTTACTTCTTCAAAAGACGATTCTCTCTGTGTACAAATGAATTGAGTTCTACGGGTACCAGGATACGATAAATTAAACAATAACTGGTTTCGTAACATTTATAAATGATGTGTGGAACTTACAATCCGTTTTATCAAATTTGCTGTAATTTTAAGTAAACATCTATAACACATAAAAATTTTAAAAACATCTGGCGAGCGGTACAATGTTTTTCCAAGTCCCCTCGCATATGCTTCCCCCATAAATTCGATTTAAAAATATACAGAGGCATATTTTAATCTTTCCCCCGAAGACGGCCATGCCGCTCCTGATGAAATTCGAATTAGCAAACCACCCTCTAAATTAAAGCACAATACCGCTCTATTAACACGAGGCATCCCCTCGGGCACACGTTCTTTTTTTTTGGGTCAATTTTCTCAATAATCCCGCACATAAATCATTTCCGATGGCCATGTGTTTCCGCCGCAAAACAATTACGAAGCCAATTATGGCAGCGAATATTAAAACCAAAAATCAAAGCGGGCCTTGGTATGATTAAGATAATGCCATTACTGGCTGTATCCATCTCATAATCCATTAGGATGCTTTGTGCTCCGCAGATATGGCAAAGCGTGACCACGTTTGTTATTTCTCATATTCCTGTATTCCCCTGGAGCGCCGAGGGATACTGGAAGGGTTACAACTTTACACTGGGAGATCAAAGCTGCATTGTGCTCAGCTCTTCGGGATGTGGAGCTTGTGCGCTGCAGACTCAGTGGAGGGTTTATTAATATTTCATTTTATACTGGAATTATCGGGTTAATCTATTAGCGGAAATATTGTATTGAGAAAGCTTTACTTAAACGCTGAAAATTATAAAATTCGGTTCATCCCAACATTAATTCTAGAAATGAGTTCAATTCTAATTGGCAATTCCAAAAATCAATGCGCCCTGTGCATAAAAATATTTGAACATATTTAAAAGATAAGATAAGGAGAAACCTAGATAAAAGATATTGGTAGTATAAGAAACAGTTCCTCACTCATTTCTCCAAAAGACATGTAACAGTTTAATAACAGGGAACACGTTTATTTATACAACATAACCACTATGTTGCAGTATGTTTGTACTTTTCTATTATTGTAATCTTATAAAAACAATATCTTTTAATATAAACATAAGAATTCTATAACAAATAACACAAGCACTAATATGGTGTACCATACACTTTGTCACAATAAACACAGATAAGCTAGGGATGTGCAATTCCACTAGCTTAAGTTCATTGACATTAGCTCCGGTAACTCAGGGAGATTTATGACACTAGGGCGTAGTATTCGTAGGGCTGCTTTGAATGTTGACAAGTTATTTATTTAGGCACCAGGATAATTTTTAGATATAAGATAAAAGAAAACTATATAAAAGTTAGTTGAATACACTATAATCAAATAAGCAAATTGACTTGAAATTACAATGGAATATTAAAGTTACTATTTAACAATAATTCAAAAATGATGTAATATTGACTAAAAAATGGAAAAAAAAATGACAAATGAAATTTTAAAATTGGCTAACTTTACAAAATTTATGAGGTTCGGTGACACTCTTACAATCTCGTTCCTTCTATGATGTCAGTACTCTCACCCTTAACCTGTGCTGATGATTGGATCCAGGTGGACTTGCCGTGGCAAAGTGGGGAAGCTAGAGCTCTAGTCCAGATGACGGTCACGTACTGGCTAAGTCCAATCCTCTTATCTAGGGATCTGCAGGTGGTAAGCGTCCAGAGTTTTTCAGCAGGTTATAGATTTTGCAGTCAGGTTACCGCAGCCTCGTCTCAGAAGAGTACATACAAAGAATTGTTTGTGTTAAAAGTGCCCCAAAATTTACAAATATATAGATGAACGTTGACGGCTAGTGTAGCCAAGATTAAAAATTATAAATAAATTCCTGAAGGGAATGTACCATAAAATATGCTTGTTGTCAAATACTCTGTGAATTATCACAGGGAAAATTATAAACAAATGAAAACAAAACCTGGAAGGTGTCAACCTTTAGTGACCCGACCCAGAATGAAGCAAATAAAATTACCCAAAAAATTGCATTCAAAAGAACTGATTACAGTTCAGCACTCGACAATTTCTTAATAAAAACTCTAATCGTTAATATTTAAACTTACTATAGTTCAGAAGGAACAAAAATAAATTCAATAAAAAAACCCTCTATTATCTGACCCAAAATTCCAAAAACAACGGTTTCATAACCGGTTAAACAAGGAAATATTACCACTCCAATTAGGTAAAAAAGAAAAATTATTTCATTAATATTTCAAATACTGAGTGACAAGTTGTAAAAATTCGTATTGATTGATTGTACAAATTTGTTACCAAAGAACAATAATCAATTAATTTACAAATATTAGGAAACTGTTCCAGTCTTCTAATCGGCGTGCATGTGAGTTATTAAAATCAAATATCTACTCAGGTAGGCAAGCAATACCACACTACCTCTAAACAAATGTAGATAATTACAAAGAAACAAATTAATTAATGTAGTGCAGAAAGTACGATATTAGCAATTTTCTATAGCTTACATACAATATATGATAACGCTAAGATAAGAGAAGATAAGATAAAGATAAGATAAATGTACTTAATTCCCAAAGGGCACAACACGTGGTGCAATCCGATTCAGACAAAATGGAGGCAAGAAAACTCAAATTTATTGGTTTTTAAAAAACAATGTTTTCTATAATCTCCTGATTAGAGCACAGCTTCACAAATTCATAAACTAATATTGAAACTATATTCTATTTTTCCGAATCGTATTACAAAAAAAAAATCTCACGAACCACGCCTAAATAATTTACCTAAAATCCAGGTAAATCCTGATTATATAATATGAAATATAATTACTTAATAATAACAACAAATCGCTATTATCGTATTTCTGTACTAATAATTATAATCGCAACCAATAATGAAAGTGAATAAATTATATATATCAAATAGATAAATAACTCACATGTGCCTATCCACGAAGACGGGGACTGTCTATTTGTCTATCCTAATTACACCTGATAGTCTGTTGGATTTTTGGAGGGGCTACCGTTTATAGCCAATCAACACCTTCCAGCGTGTTATTTCAAAAATCGAGAACTTAAGCCACAACAATTAGGTTGGGTGTTTTACGGGGTGCATAATAGTCAACCTCATGAAACGACATTAAAATGTACGTTACAACTTTTTCTACCGCTTGTCACACTTATTTTAGCCCAGAATGTAAGTAAACAAAACTACCTATATACCTGTTTCAACCCAAAAAAATT
The DNA here is from genome assembly GCA_963924545.1 of Pogonocherus hispidulus. NCBI lineage: Eukaryota > Metazoa > Arthropoda > Insecta > Coleoptera > Cerambycidae > Pogonocherus > Pogonocherus hispidulus. The sequence continues at coordinate 72,974,722 of OZ004694.1, forward strand.
CATATGTAATTAGCAAAGAACCACTAATGGGACCTAAATTACTTTTGCCACTCTTTTTATCCTTTATTTCACAATAAATAGCAGATGAAGCCAGTATATTTATGGCAATTGAATGCTAATTGCTGAATGATGTGATATAAAATGCAAAATTTATACTCATCTTCATCCATACTTGTTTACAATTTGCAGTGCCCTCATAGGAAATTTGAATCGCTAATTATATTTGAAGAAAAAATAACTCAATATTGATTCATACGTTCAGAATAAAGAAATAATCTATTAGACTCACTATTTGGTGAATAAACTTCAAATGAAACCAAATCAGAGCAAGAGTTCTCAAGAGCTGAAACCTCTTTCTAAATTTAGGTCTTTCAGACTGGCATTTTGCCAACTTATAATTTCATTAAAGTTTTGAGACAATAGGTCAGTTAGTACTTAGGTGCGATTTTTTCCTTTAAGGTTATTGAGCCACATTTGTTGGGAAATCGATCAAGCCTATGTAACTGGTTTAGTCGATGTATAGCTGTAGTTAATTCAAAGACAGTGAAAACATATTTCGTACATTGAATTATGTACTATTGCTGATTAGATTATCAACAAATTTCTGTTACATATTTTTTTATTGCGTGCAGTATTTATCCTTGTCAGGTTACACAGAGCCATTTATAATTAATTGTAGTTATAAATTTGCTTCATAGACATTTGTTTTGAGTTATTCACATATGCAATTTAATAATCATTATTATTATTCGATCCATAATTAGTATAACGTTACCTTTTTACTGCTTAATTGTGTGGAAAATATTTAATCAACAAGGTCATTATTTCTGTTGGCAGACAAATTTGCCAACAACGATCGTTATAACGAAACGTTATACGTTTAAAGAAAATATATTTTCTAGTAATTTTTATTGAACCATTTATTATTTTTTTCACGTTCACTTTTCACTATCATATTCACTTATTTTAGTCAATTCTGTTTTCATTTTCAATTCAAAATTTTGGATAATTCCCTTGCAGTATACTGGGTGATTTCCATTTCATATAAATTTCATATATAATTTTTTGTCAATTTTGAGTTCATTAGTTTAAATTTCTATTCAACAGATTCAAGTTGTTATCATTGCATTTACGATCTTGGTCTAAATACTTCCCTTTTAATGTAAAAACACATTGGCTTCTTGGAAGGGGAAAACCAACCTGGCATTTTAACTCCCATCGTTAAAACGACGATAAAAGGAGAAGGCACTTTTATTCCGATTAGCAATATCAGGATCAACAAGAAGCTAACCTAGCTACACCATTTTTTTCCACTGCGACAATTATTACTGGAGAGTATCTATTTGTGAGAGGTTGAATTATATTCTCCAAAGCCAGAAGAATACTTTTTTTTGTAAACCAGATCATTTCTTTTTAGCAGATACCTACCCTACATCCTGTAAAGAAATTTTGAGTGTTGTTGTTGAGTGTTGACCATCAGTTGTTCTTTATTGTTTTATTTTTTTATTATTTAAATATCATTCTCATATTTTCTCTAAAAAGTGTTAACTGTAATATAGAATTGTTTTCACTTGTTTTTTTCAATTCGCCAAAATTTCACTATTAATTATAACTGTTATCTATACATAGACAGTTAAATACAAAATTATCCTGGCGTCCACAAGGTGGTATAAAATTTAATATTAATTATAAAGCTTCGAATCTGCCCCTTAAATCTAATTAAATTAACGCCAATAAAAAAATTAAAGAAGGTGCATTGCCAATACATGTAAAAAAATATTAATAGCTCGATAATTATTGAAACAAGTATAATAGTTTATCATGAGAAGTAGCAAAATAATGAATTAGCTCCTTCATATGCAAATACCTTATGTAATAAGGACTACCGCAAATTTAGGTCAAAACAGCCTCTGTCTACAATATCCCGATGAAATAAATAAAAAATTTAACTATCATAATGTACCTATCGTTGCTGAAATGTAATAATGTTTAAGTGGGTAGAATTTTTGATGGCAATTTCAAATTTGCGGTTCTCATTAGTTACACACCGTGCTTCACTGAATTAAATATAATATAATCTCCTTACGTAAGCACAATGTTTCAAAAATAAACTTCACAAAACTAAATAAGTAGATGCAGAAGTGGAGTTTTAGGTATTGTGCTGACTATATATTATTCATTGCTTGGTTTATTAAGAACATCAGTAAGATGCCTTTAGTTAACACAGCGTACGAAGCCGGACGTAATGTTTAAGAAGTTCTCGGAAGCCGGAAATAAGTTTCTTCTTCCTTTTAAGGCTGAATGTGTTTAAAACTAGAGGTCTGCAGAGACTTTCTCAAAATTTGCAAGTCTTATAAGCTATGTTTATTCAAATGCTGTTCTTCTCATTTCATATACATTATTTATAGTGTTCTTACGGTGTAAAACCAGGAAATAATTTACAACAAAGTATGATTCAACTTCTTTATTTTCGACAATTTCGTTGAAAGCAGAACAGTATAACACCCGTAAATTCAAGACTTGACTTGTTTTATATTTATAATTTTTTCGTGTCTGCACTCTATGGTACAATTAAAAATATTGTCAATTTATATGTTATCTTAAACATATTTAAAATCGAAGGAACACAAAATATACATCAGTGTATTTATTAATATGTAGAAACATTGGGGCACCCTATATATTGTCTATCCTGGCGACTCCGCCATAAGTTTAAATTGTTGAGGCGTTCGGGACTACCTATCTAGACATGTTTGAATGACTCTAGATCTCCCCAAAAAGAACGGAGATGTTCAATCAACAGTATATCTTGTCTTTTATAATGCTTTTATAAATATGAACTACTGGACAAATTAGGGAAATAACCATTAAAATATACTTGATCTACCTATAGTCATAAATAAATTACATAACAAACAAACGTTGGAATCTAAGATATGAAACGCGTGATTTGAAACTAAGAAGAGGTAAACAAAAATAGCGTAGCATAGCAGACCCTCGAACTGATTTGTCTCTCATTGAAATTTTCTTAGTTCACTTTAGAATAGATTTTGACTGTCTCCATTGAATAACTATCCATTTTTAATTATATATCTATGATCAAAATAAAACTCGCGGCGATCCCTAGGTCATTTAGAAATCATAAAAAATTTGAAGTTCCTACTTACTTACGTGTAATTCTTATATTTAAAACTATATTCATTATTATTTAATAGTTTGATTATTGGATTTTAAGTTACACCCTCATTTGCTGATATAATTAGTATAAGTTAAAAATATGTTTTCAAATCATGGCTATGTCTACTTACATAGGATATACAATGCTCCCTGTTGACATCTTTTCTCATACTCATCATATTGGTTTATGGTCTTTCCTGTTGTAAAATAGTCGAGAAAGTATCAAGTTCTTATTTTCCTCGTTACGCACCTACAACTTACAGGTATACTCAATGATCGCATTATTTAAAAGTAGTTAGTTTACGACATATTATATTAAATAATACACTTATTCATTTGTTTACCAAGGCTAAAAGTAAAAAATATAATAAAAAAAAAGTTTCATTGGATGGAATATTTGTAAAATGTCGATAATAACTTTTACATAAATATATATATATATATATATATATATATATATATATATACCTATAATCCTGCATGTACCGGGTGGCTAAATTTGCTTGCTATTATAGGACAACTCGAGAACTAAGAGAGATACAAAAAAATTAACCCCCCTTTCTCGAGCTCTTTTTCTGAGACAAACTTAATGCCGAAATGCAAAATGGCCTATCTTCTTTTGTTTTGGAGATATTAGCGAATATTCGATTTTTCAAATTTTCGATGCCTGCGCATATCTCGGTTATTTTAGATATTAGAAAAAAACAACTTATATGTTCTTCAGACACTTTTTTAAAAGGAATGCAGTGGCGTAGGCAATATTTCAATAAGTTGATAAAATTTTGAGTTATGACATAAACTTATATTTTTTTTAATGAAAATCGTAGTCGGCTATGGTTTAGTTAGAAAGATAATTTTTTTCTCTTTTCAGCGATATATAATATGTGTGGTTAATTTATTCGGCTTGACTATTTTTTAAGGAATCTTAGAATTTTTAAGGTTATTAATAGCTACCATTTTGTTTTGGCATAGTGGGCGTAACTTCACAGTAATAATTGTTTCTTATATAATATTCCAGCATGTCGAATTCTTCATAATTTTGAAATGCCATGCTTGAAATTTAAAAGTATTCTAAAATTTCTAGGAAACAACTATTCACAGACCAATTATTATAAGAGGTATAAATTACAGACACAAAGTGATAAATGCAGTTAGAACTGTCAATAACTTAAATTTCAAACAAAAGATATACGTCTACTACGCGAAAACGAAATGGGAGCTATTAATAACCTTAAAAAGTCAAAGATTCTATAAAAAATAGTTAAGTCGAATAAATTAACCACACATATTATATATCGCTGAAAAGAGAAAAAAATTATCTTTCTAACTAAATCATAGCCGACTTCGATTTTCATTTAAAAAAATAAAAATTTATGTCATAACTCGAAATTTTATCAACTTATTAAAATATTGCCTACGCCACTGCATTCCTTTCAAAAAAGTGTCTGAAGAACATATAAGTTGTTTTTTTCTAATATCTAAAATAACCGAGATATGCGCAGGCATCGAAAATTTGAAAAATCGAATATTCGCTAATATCTCCAAAACAAAAGAAGATAGGCCATTTTGCATTTCGGCATTAAGTTTGTCTCAGAAAAAGAGCTCGAGAAAGGGGGGCTAATTTTTTTGTATCTCTCTTAGTTCTCGAGTTGTCCTAGAATAGCAAGCAAATTTGGCCACCCGGTACAATCCATGGCAAAATTTTCTTACCAGCATATATTTATCATCTAACTGTAAATTATATTTCTGAGTAGGTAATTAAATTAGTGCTGAATTTACTACGAAATATGATTTGCAGAACTAGTTTTGTCCAAACAACCCCAACTCTCCCAGTCCCGTTGAACTCTATCAACGTTCTAGTATATTCCTCCAACGGTAACTAAATAAAAAAATGTATTTGCGTGAGCAAGTCGCTGCAAATTGAATTCAGTAATATACCTGCATAGTTTTACATTTTTATAGGAAACTTGCTTGAAAGCTGATTTTTCCTTGATGGAATATAGGATGCACATACGAAAATATAGCTCATCCAATATCCTATATAGGTCATGTGTTTGCATTTTAAAAATTTATTAATCCGTCATGTAGCAGGGTGTAGTACGCTATATATCTCGTTGCTAATTTACATATAAGACGTATCTTGATCTATTACACTAACTTGTAGCTTGCTGGTTGTAATTCGGTGTCAAAGTTATACGAATAAATTTAAATTGGGTGTTTAAACTTAGAGCAGTAGGTAATTTAAAGTATATATTTTATTCTAAGTACCAGATAATAGGAACAAATCTATAAAACTTACATTGCATTTCCATTTGGAAAAAGTGAGGTTATATTAGGTGACATTTTCAAGGGGTCCCCAGATTTTTAAATATTCCTCATCATCGATATACGATCCGAGGATATGAAAGCAATTCAATGTTTAAGAATTATAACAATGTTTATTTTTTTAATATTTATGTATAAGAAAATGTGTTAGAAAGAAACAATACATCAGAATAAAATATCTTAAATATTTTCTTGTCAACGGTCAGATACCTCATGTTTCATCAAATGAAATCCATATCGCCAAACTGCACTTGTTATTATTAACTTAAAAATTACAGACATATTTTTTGGTATAAGATGCAAGTCAACCGCTTCAAGGATAAGCCCAGATAATTGAGACGCTCATAATAAAAAAATACTATAATTTCGAATTTCTTGAACACTTTGACTGGAACTTGCAATATCTAGAGACTTAATTGTTTTGAAAAGAACACAGTTCTCATTTAGATATTTCAAAAAATATGTAGAAAACACTCTATATATTAGTATTTCATCTTGTTAGGGCTATACAGTAATACACATTTACTCTATTGAGAAAGGCCTAACAAGCCAAAATACTAGTATATAGAGTGTTTTCTATATATTTCTTAAAACATCTAAATGAGAATTGTGTTTTTCCTTAAAACAATTATTTTCACCATGTTTCATAAAGAACCATCCGTTTCCAGTATCCACTTTACTAGAGACTTGTTGATAATGTCTGTAACTTATTTGTGGTGAGTTTTCATGATTCATTATATATTTTTTTGGATTACACCACCTATAAAACAACAAAAAATAGGAAACCAGAAGCAAATAAATTAAATATTGAAAAGTGCAGTACACAGTAAAAAAAGACAAATGGTAAAATTACTAAATGGTAATCGTAATTTGCTGCAGTGTTATTTTTAACACGAAGTGGGTAGTATAATAACTAAACCTTTAGAACTCATATTACACGAACGATATACTCGCCAAGTTTGTAGAAGTACTCATAAATTGTAGTAAAATTTACAAAACCGTGTGTTAAAAATGAATCAATCCACCATAAATACGGAATAATTACACGGTGAATAATTAACTATTACACATTACCTTGTAAAATCTACTGTGTTAAATTACTTTTATGTAATGTAATAATACACCGATATGTCTAGCACTGCCAAGTGTGGACTATATACACACTGATGAGTGTGGATTCAGTGTTAAAATCAGTCGGATTTTTTTACTGTGTAATTCGTTATTTACTGGGGAGCTGAGAGCCCAAACATCTGTTGCCCCCCCCCTCCGCTATATCATATCCATGTGAAATGGCAAATGTGACGTGTCCCACCCATAGATCGGCTCCCACCCACGCACCGGTCTTTGAATACACACTTCACTTATTATCAACCCGTCCTTGTTTCCTGTTTAATCAAATTTTAATTTGAGGCTCTGTATATTAAAAAATATTTTGTACTCTCTTTTGGCCATGTTATTATATTAGAATTATGTTTTTTTTTCCATAGTATTTATTTTATTTTAATTCAATAAACAAGCAGATTAGAAAAACCGATTCCTATCGAAAAACCGATAAGCCTAATTATCGTTACTGTGTTGCGTTATTTTTTATATTCGTGCATATTTTTATAACATTTTTACAATATTAAAAAGTAAATCTCACAGAAAGTATCAATAATTATATTTTATTTTTATAGGTACACGCAATTTCTATCGTAGGTTACGTTTGACAGCTGATAAGTCAAACGAATAAATTACACAGAATCTCCTCCCACCATCAGTCGAAATCAATCGAAGGGTAGTGTAAAGTTATTACCGTACCGTGATGGCCAAATGTTTCGGAAATTGCTTCGGAAATGTTCCCGATGAATTCACGGCCTGATTTGCCTTTATTTGCATATTAATTCTTTACTTTTTCGTTCTTCAAACACTCCCTAATTACAATCATTTTTAGGAAATGGGTGAATCTTAAGAAAGGAATTTGCAATGTTTGACTTTGTAGAACGACGAATCTTTATAAAATTTTAAATTTTAAATTTTAAATTCTTCCGATAAAATGAGGTCACAGATTAAACATTCCAAGATACTTAGGTATCGATATGAATTACAAATTTAAAGTTCTCCACGAGAATAAACATAGCAGTAAAAAATATGGGTTACTTTTTAAGTTAACATTAAACTTATCGGATGTTTTAGTGAATACAAATAAAATACCTATAAAGAAGAATCAAGAGCTTGTCTATATCTAACCACTTAATTTTGTAAATAAATACCTGTTGGTTAAAACTATAGCCTATAATGATAACCGTATATGCTAGGTACAAAAGCAAACATAACTTGTGTAAGTAACATTAACACTTTTATTTATAATATTCTCTTCTTTTCTCCCTTTTTCTTTCTACCCCTCATTTTAATCTCAAGGATTAGCCCGAAAGTCTGAGACTTGTGAGGGAGTGGGGCGGCGTATTATAATTTTGCAAGCCGTATTTGTGCCTCAGAAACGACTTAGGTTGGTAAGCCCTAACCATCGTTCAGTGCTGGAATGAGGGAAACCTGGGAAACTTCATTAGTTAGAGGGATAGTCAAACATTAACTGATTTTAATCTTTCACATTAACACCAAGCTGACGTTTCCATTCTAGGTCAACGCAGGATGGTTGCCGAGAAGGAACCTTAATCAACGAGTAGACAATTTACTTGTTTGGAGGAATGGGGATTCTAACCCACGACCTCTGGGTTGAGCAATCGAGCCACTAAACCCTGATACGCATCAGCTCACCTATATTATACGTATAAACAAATACCTTCAAATTTTTTTAATTTGTGATTATGTAGATAAACAATAAAGTTACCTAAAATCTCCAGAACACTAGATATTTCTAAATTATCTGTCTTTTTTCTTCTTTCTGTAGGTATCTAGTAAACACAGGGTGTTCATGTATATTTTGAACAAGCCTCTAACTCCTTAATCTTTGATTTTATAAGAAAAACTTTGATAATATAGATTTATTTGTTAATTTACTCTTTTGAAGTTTGAGAATATGCTTTCAGAAACACAATTGGTCATCTGAGAACAAAATTTTATAACAAACTTGATTTTTTTTTTAAATAGAACATAGGTACCTACTATATGTTTTCTTAAATCTAGAAAGTCCCTTTTGTTCTCTTTTCAAATAAACGTAATCTTAATAAATTAACTATAAGCGTATACGAGATATTTAATATTATAAATCTTTATCTATTCTATAACAGCAGGCCATGCAAAGTCAATTTTATTTAATGTACAGTGAGGACATAAAGTCCGCCCCCCCCCTCTAATTTTTGAACCACTGGGTAGATTATGATGAAATTTGTAACGATAATTTATGACTAAATTCTGCATTTTTTGACACATCAATGACAGCTCTGAATGTCAAAGTGACAGCTGGGCGCGCAATAGAAAAATTTTTTTAAATGGTAATGGGGGTCGAGTGGGGACTCATTTTGAAGCTATTTTAATGCTCAAAACATCCCCCAAATTTGAAAACATTTGGTTCAGTAATTTCCAAATAAAGTCCAGTAATATTGATTTCTGTTATATCATTTTCTTGCATACATATTACAAATTATTGTAAATTATTCAAAGCAGAACAAAAATTAAAAGTTAACAAATAACAATAAACCATCCCTAACCTAAAATAACCTAAATTAAAAAATTCTGAAATTATTTAAATTAAACCTAAAAAAAAAAAATTTTAGAGGCAGAAACAAATTTAGAAAACACGTGTTACTTCAAAATATGTTGAAAATGACCTCCAAGAACCTCCTGACAAATAAATGTTCCATCGGTAAGTTCTGTTATAAAGATTATGTGGTAAAAAGATTATGTTATAAACTGATTTATTTGGAAATTACTGAACCAAATGTTCTCAAATTTGGGGGATGTTTTGAGCATAAAAATAGCTTCAAAATGAGTCCCCACTCGACCCCCATTTCCATTTAAAAAAATTGTCCTTTTGCGCGCCCAGCTGTCACTTTGACATTCAGAGCTGTCATTGATATATCAAAAAATGCAGAATTTAGTCATATATTATCGTTCCAAATTTCATCACAGTCTACCCAGTGGTTCAAAACTTAGAGGGGGGGGGGAGGACGGACTTTATGTCCTCACGTTTTTATTGAATAATGATTATGTAAAGACAGACATATCTAACAAACAGAAAAAATAAACATGACAATATATAAATTACAGGTACAGATATTGTTTGAAATGATGACCATTTTAGTTCATTTTAATTGTGCGAAACAAAAGTTTCACAAGTGAAACGAACACAATTAGGTACTTTATTCTTGCGATATCTGAAGTTTTCAATTAAACCTCGGGTTCTTCACGATTGTCGTGAGTTTTCCCCTGCAACACTCATTTGATTTTATATACAGAAATAAGTAATATACAAATATTTTGGTAGCTGTGCAGGCGTTTGGGCGCGTAACCACTGATGAAGACGTGACACAAAACACCCTGGCACTTCAAGTTCTGGACGTGGACTCCCCATCAATGTACCTCAAATATGTAAACATGCCCTCGTCTGCCATTGAACAAAGTGAATATAGCCAAAATTAGCAGAACTCGGTAATCAGTATTTATTACTCTACCAACGAGGCCAACATAAATCCACTCAGTCTGTATTGGCAGGTGTCGGAGGCTCCCGAAGGGCCAGTCTTAATTAGAGGTTCCCGGTTCATTATTTAGCCGCACCGCGGCGCTGGCCGACGTCGCTTTGTCCGGCGCGGCCCCTGTCGATTGTACTGAAATATTTATGGGCCGTGAGCGAGCCCCCGATGTTTTGTCTCGTTTTATACGCTCGCCTGAATGAGACTCGGTTAAAAGTAGTTGATGAATCGCTGCGGATTCGTTTTGTTCTTTAATTTATGGACGAGATATTAGGTTAGCTTTAACCGGAAGAGTAGAGGGAGTTGACCATACGGCAACTTACTTGACGCGCATTAAGGATAATCAGTCTTGCGGCTGCTAAATGGGGTAAATACTGGAAATTAATGAGTTGCTTTAATGAAATTTTGTAGCGGTAAGTCCAGGCAACTTGTTCCGCTCAGGAAAAAAAGAGTGAGGTGAAAGAAGGTCTGGAGCTATTAAATCTTGCTGGAAACTAAAGATACTGACGGGCGATAAGAGGATTTACGGTTAACTGGGAGATGGTAGTGCAAGGAATTGCAAACTTTTTATTCACATATATTTTTACACTTCGTCTCCGTAATTGTATCTACCCGATTGTACCAAAGTACAGTTACCTCTATTTATACTAGATCAGTATTCTTAAAAAAAACTGCCATATAAAATTTATAATGATATGATAGTATACACAATGGCGCTGTACGTAAAACTGAGAATATTGTAAAAACAGAAAAGTGCCTATATGATATGTATTACTTGGAACGGAACCAATTTCTTTAAAATATATACAGAGGTTTTAACATAGGAAATGTTTATGATCCTATATGGGGACCAAGTGGTGTCGCGATCTAGTAACACAATAGATATAGTGGAGTAAATGGAACCTACACCAACTTGTAGGTACAGCACGTTTTGGGGCATATTTGGTGTGATCTACAACATTTTTTAGTAAGGCAATTTTTTTTAAATGGCTTTGGAACGTGTTATCTGCAAAATTCGAAAGCATGCATTTCTGAGTACATGCATTGCCATAAAAAAACTGTGAACTGTAACCTTTACAGTTAGCACGGCAAAAACACAATGGACATGTAGTAATCCGTTAATGTATGGTTTTAGATAGTTGTTGGAGCAAACCTATTATTTACCCCGTTTGCAATTTTTGTTTTATGGATGTTTTAATAGTATATTATACTATAAGGGACAGAAATGCGCAATACAATTTGAAGCCCGAGGGCGAAGCCAGAGGGCTACAATGCACCGAGGACAAAATAGCATTTCTCCCGAATGGTATATACTATTTTTTCCACGGTCTCATTAACTTAAAAACACATATTTTGTTATTATGAAGTAAGTAGCACCAGAATTATTGTATTCGGATTTGAGCATTTATTTAGTAGTCGTTGAGTTATTGGCATAACTACAAAATAAACAAACAAAAAGAATTGTCAAATTAAGATGTTAGTTTGGTTTAGTTTACAGTTTGGTTTAGTTTACATTTAGTGCACAATGAATAATTGTGAGTCGGAAGAGATTGTGGAGGCTGCAAATATTGCAATAAGCAATTTGTTACCTACGAAGTCAAGATCTTTATACGATATAGCTTACAATCGGTTCAAAACGTGGTGCGCCGAGAAAAATATTCAAGTATACAGCGAGAATGTTTTGTTGGCATACTTCAGTGAAAATGCAAAGAATTACAAGTCTTCCACATTATGGGCGCAATATTCTATGGTTAAGTCATGCTTGATAATTTACGACAACATAGATATAAGCAAATTCCCCAAACTGATCGCATTTTTGAAAAGAACCGGTGACGGATATCAAGCGAAAAAATCGAAAATATTGACAAAGGGTGAAATCGACCGTTTTCTATCAACTGCAGATGACAAAGAATTCTTAATGATTAAGGTAAGATTACTTTTGTTGTTAGGTATTTCAATTATTTAGTATTTTGATTTTTTATAGGTTGTATTAATTCTGGGGATTGCCGGAGCTTGTCGAACTGATGAACTAGTCAATTTAACTGTAGATGATATTGAGGATGTAGGCTCATCCTTGATTGTAAAAATTCCAAACACTAAGACAAAGATTCCACGAACCTTTGTGGTTAGCGATGTGGGAAATATGCTTGAATTGTATCGAAAATACCTGTCCCTTCGTTCTCCCCACGTCAAGCATAAGCGCCTTTTTTTGTACTACAAAGCAGGAAAATGTAGTTCGCAGCCAGTTGGCAAGAATACCATCGGAAAAATTTCTAGTGTAGTAGCTTCGTATTTAAAATTACCTGATGCTGCATGTTATACTGGTCACTGCTTACGAAGATCTTCAGCGACATTACTGGCAGATGCTGGTGTGGATATCACGACAATAAAGCGTCATGCTGGTTGGAAATCAACGACAGTCGCTGAGGGTTATGTCGAGAACTCCATTGAAAATAAGACCAAAATTGCTAATCACGTTTTAGTAGGTACCACCACTAGCGCAATCACAAAAACTTTAAATGTAAGCGAAAGTAATATTCCTTCTAATATTAATTTTGAAAATTGTACAAATGTTACATTTAATTTAAATGTCAATAAATAATTTCAATGTTACCTCTTTTTTTGCATGAAAAACGTTCTCCATAATGTAAACTCCCTTGGGAGCATTATACTCCCTTGGGAATAATCGACTACTTCTGTTTCAATTTTGATGTCATAGAAACTGATTTCTACTCCCGACTGTGGAAAAAAATAATTTAGTAGTAAGTAGTAAATTAATGACTAAGAGTCAACAAAATAATGTTAATAAAATAAAAAAGCTTTAAGACATATGTCTAAAGCTAGTTGGAATATTAGTTCCTGATTATTGAAAAACACATCCCTATTTATTAATTTCAAAGTTTCAGATAAGCATTCAGTTATAATTTTAATTCGTCCCTCGAGACTTATTTGTATATTAAATTCTGTTATATTGCTCTAGAAGTAAATAGCTAAAAGAACTTCTCAAATCCTTTTCCACTTCGATTTGTTTACTTAATTTTTGAGTGGATAGTTCTCTGGCTTCCCTGAAAGTTTCAGATCTCCGCTATTTATTATTAGTTACAAATTTCCATAATTTCGTTTAAATTTCCGCATTAGTTTCGAAAGTATTCGCATTACTAAGTCCGAACTTTGTTGTTTGTAGTTCTTTGTACACAAGTAAGCGATGAATATCCAGAATAGTTCTCCATTATGAAATTCTGCTTCTTAATTCCTCCGGAGGTTGGTACTTTGTAAATAAAAACAAGATTAAACAAATATATTTACTAAACCAGAGAGAAAATGTACAGATTATATGACAAAAACAGGTTCATGTATTTCATCGTCATGTTTCAGCTTCATGGTAAGAAATACCTCTGCAAAGAAATTTAATATATTAAAATGTTATCGTATACCTATAGCTATAGAGGATTTTCAGAAAAAATGTTGAATAAATCCGATTCACACATAACACACTACAGAAATTAAACTATCCCAAATTCATAGCCAGAAGCTATTCTGAGCTATACATAAAAAAACGAAGATATGATTATTCCCACCACCTTTGGTCAAATAAAAATCACCCACTTCTAAAACCTATTGTTGTATTGTGCGATTGTGTGTGCTGTACCTACTTACCTCTGGATTACAATCGTAAACACATTTTGCAAGTTCATAACCCGCTACACATTTATCGTCCAGAGTAACCGCTGAAAAGAAAAAAAATAAAATGTTATACAGCATTCTACAAATTTAGCAAACACTATTATTTATTTAGAAAATTTATGAGTGGGACAGGTGTAAACTAGAAACTATACAGGGTGTAAATTTAGTGGAGAATTGTTCCATAACTCGGCAGGCACGAACCTTGGAGGAATTTTACGTGACGCCATCATACTATACCATTTGGAGCTCCTTTTAAAAATATTTTTGATCCTACAGGGTGTTTCATGTTAAGGTGGCAGACCCAACTTATATTTTTTTAAATGGAACGACCTGTATATTTTTACGTATTCAAAATCTACGCAAAATTCTTAACTCATAGATACCAATATGTATGTACTTTAATGCAGTTGTTTTTAAGATATTTAATATTTTGTAAAAAAAAAATCAGAAGCAGACTTCAGTTTCAGGTGCAATTACGGTTAAGTTTTTTGGAATTTCAAAAAGATTTTTCGTGCACAAATAGTCAACATAACTGTGTATACTTCTATGATTAAAGCATTTGATTAAATTATACAGGGTGTTAATAAAATAGAAATGAATCTCGTAAACTTAGAACACACGTAACTCGATTCTTTTAAACGGCACGACCCATTTGATTCCATATCTGAAAAGCCATTAAAAAGACCTTTCTCTACATGTATCACAATGTGTGCTTAAACTTAACAGTTTTCGAATAATTTGATATTTTTATTATTTCACGTGATAATTATTATTATTCGAGCCGATTACAACTTTTCCTAATCTAATTAATTTGCGAAGAAGGGTGGCTTCAGACAAATATTTTGACAATTCAAAGTGTCAATGAATTAGTAATTTTGTTAATCCGTACAACTAACTTGGTAATTATTGTTCCTCCAGAAGTGGGTATAAGTTTAAAAAAATGAAGTTTAGTAAGAAATAATTCCAAAATAGTCATACGTCAGTAAATAAAATTCTAAAGCAACAAAAATGTCACTGGAACCATATCCAATTATTGCAAGAATTTAGTGAAAACGATTTCAATAATCGAATACGATTTTGTCAGTGAGCACTTAATTCGACGAAGAAGAACCAGATTTTTTCAACAATTTTTTATTCACTGATGAGGCTACATTTCATAAAAATGGTTGTGTAATAGGCACAATTTTCATTAATATGCTACGGAATACACTTACATTGTTTCAACAGATTGTCTAATAAATATTTTGGGGTGAATTATTGGATTATTATAAGAAATATTTTTTAAAACAGGATATAAAGAATAATAAATAATAAGTAGTGAATGTTAACAAATAGTCTAGAAGAAATTTACTTTTTAAACTAAATTAAAGCAAATGTTGAAAATGTCTTCCGTTCTGTTCGAGGCATGCATTGATCCTCCGATGAAAATTCCGGCCTACATTTCACAGCATTCCCTCAGTTACTGTATGAAAAGTATTTTGAATTTGCATCATCATGTCCTCCTGCGTTGTAGGTTGAATTTTGTAGACTTCATTTTTTACGTAACCCCATAAGAAGAAATCCATCCTTGTAAGATCCGGACATCTGGCAGGCCAAACTGTAGGACCACCTCTTCCTATCCATTTGTCTGGATATTCAACGGTTAAAACTTCCCTCACTTGTCTACTATAGTGGGGTGGTGCCCCATCATGCTAGAACCACATATTCCTTCTTAGTGCTAGGGATATTACAGTCAGATATTCCTGGAATTGGTTTCGCAAAAATTGTAAATAAATATCACCAATCAGGTTTTCATTAAAAAAATGTGGGCCAATTATGTATGTTCCATTAATTCCTCCCCAAACATTTAAAGACCATCTGTGCTGGTAATCGATGGTTGAAACAATGTAAGGGTTTTCCGTGGCATAGTAATGAAAATTGTGCTTATTAACACAACCATTTTTATGAAACGTAGCCTCATCAGTGAATAAAACCTTATTAAATACATGAAATAATAAAAATATCAAATTATTCGAAAACTGTTAAGTTTAAGCACACATTGTGATACATGTAGAGAAAGGTCTTTTTAATGGCTTTTCAGATATGGAATCAAATATGGGTCGTGCCATTTAAAAAAATCGAGTTACGTTCGTTCTAAGTTTACGAGATTCATTTCTATTTTATTAACACCCTGTATAATTTAATCAAATGCTTTAATCATAGAAGTATACACAGTTATGTTGACTATTTGTGCACGAAAAATCTTTTTGAAATTCCAAAAAACTTAACCGTAATTGCACCTGAAACTGACGTCTGCTTCTGATTTTTTTTTTACAAAATATTAAATATTTTAAAAACGACTGCATTAAAGTACATACATATTGGTATCTATGAGTTAAGAATTTTGCGTAGATTTTGAATATGTAAAAATATACAGGTCATTCCATTAAAAAAAATATAAGTTGGGTCTGCCACCTTAACATAAAATACCCTGTAGGATCAAAAATATTTTTAAAAGGAGCTCCAAATGGTATAGTATAATGGTGTCACGTAAAATTCCTCCAAGGTTCGTGCCTGCCGAGTTATGGAACAATTCTCCACTAAATTTACACCCTGTATAGAAACAGTATTAATTACAAAATACTTTTTGTGGTGTTTTTGGTAAACCCTTTATTCATTTATAAATCGTTGACATTTACGTCTCGCTCGTAATCCAGTAGCTCTAGTAATGAGTTCTACTAAATTATTTTCAATGTTGTCAGCAAGTTAAACATAATTTCCATTAGGAACTAATATCGTTTCGTTTATACTCGTGCATTTATGTCGTTTAGCATATTTTAAAACCGATAAAAATGATTATAACTGCACAATAAACTGTTGAAATATATTAGCTCACAGCTATTACAACGTAATGCCAATATTAGCTGTTCAAGTTTCTTTAGAATTATTATAAATACAGTTGCTATATTACAGTGGCTGTTTTCACGATTTTTCAATTCAATTTCAATTTTGTCCTACAATAATTTTTAATATATAATTAAAAACAGAATAGTGTTCACTATATACTAACTGCACATATTTATAAAACAGGAATAGTAAGATTTCAGTGATGCCAAAATATACTAAGATTTCTCTTAAATAACGTAAGCATGGCTTATAATAGTGGTGCATTGTGAGAAACACCGTAGTGTGCTTGGTGTTGGTCTTGGTCTTGGTCTTACTATCCGTCAGACAATTATTGTCTAATTGACAGACAAATAGCTACCTGCTTTCCTCAGGTTCCCTTAGAACAGTGACTTCTATTGTCTTTAAGGAAGACATACCTACTTATTGATTTGAAGGATGTGCTGAAAACAACTACTACACGGACTATGTACCGACTGGCATTATTGCATTACTCCAGGTTCTCCACGAAACGCGCCACATCTTTCATCGAGACCAACCATCAGACACACCGATTTCGCCTATCCACACCGGTCAGTATTTGATGGTTGGTCTCGATGAAAGATGTGGCGACTTTCGTGGAGATGCCAAAGTAATGCCAGTCGAGGCACAGAGTCCGTGGAGTAGTTGTTTTTGGTATCTTCTTTAAATAAATAAACTTGGTTTATAATGTCTATAACAAGAAGAGAAACATAATTACGCTTTACGAACAAAATTTGATAAAAAGTGTATTTATAGCTTCTGTACTTCTTAAAATAAGCGGTATTATTTACTTTTCATAATAACTTCATCCTATAATTAGTGTTATTTTCATACATTTATTTTGTAATCTCAATTTACATTTATTTAGTTCAACAGGCTTGATTCAGTTGCCAGAACAAGAGCGTATACGGTCAAATTCAGAATATGCTTGTATGTGACTAGTTTGGCCAGTCAACAAATCTTTAGAACACTGGTGCCATATATGAAGAAATGATAATGTGCCACTATTTTTTTATATTGACTCACTAGTATCACTTACCTGCATCCTTACATTGATTCATACAAGCCAAAGTAAAATCCTGCATGCTCTCAGGAAGAATTTTCAGTTGGATCATTGCAGACTCATAGTCGAACTTATTATCTTTGCCTATCTAAAATCATTTCATCATAACATTTGAAGTATCATAAATAAAGAAAATACCTATTTACAAAAACTAAAACAATTTGGAGTTTTTAGAAAAAGTATTTTCCTTTAAAATGGTGAGAAAACAACTATACATGAACATGAAAGCTAGGAAATTTATAAAATCCTCTCCTGACTGAATTTATAAGTTTTAACCATAGAGCAACTTTTACAACTTTTTTAGGAATATGAAATAATTAATATAATACATACTATGTTGTTTGTTTGCTGTAATGTTTTCTATCCTACATATATACTGAAAAACATTGATTTCAGTTCAAAATCAGATCAAAAGTAGAGTTGTATTTGAGTCTTATAAACTTTTTATTACCTAGCTTGAACGTAATAAAACAATTTTTAAGAAACAACTGTTTATGTAGCACAAAAGGCTACCTATTTATAACAGCGGGTACAAAATTATTTTCAGCGAGAATAAATATTCAAATAAATTTAATTCACATGTAAATATTTTGCGATAATAAATCTTACCAGTTTGTACATGTTTAGGGCACACTGCATGTAACACTGAAAATGATATAAAATTGTATTATAGAGTACTAAACAGAATAAAAACAACATATCTTCTGCTTACCATAGCTGTGTGATCAATATTCCAATCTCCTTTATGCATTTTCTCTATATCATCTGAAATATATAAATAAACTTACTTAAAATTATGGTGCTTAATTTATCTATATTCTAATAACATAATTCTCAATGTATATCAAATTGGATGAAATAAATTGATATCTTGGAAACGTTTACAGATAGAGGCTAGGTTAAATTGGGACAAAGCTTTATAACTTGATGACCAATAGTATGCCTCAAAAAAATCATGAATAGTTTTTGAGATACCTATTTGAAAAATATCGAAATTAAAAATTTTTTCAAATTTCAGCCTTGTTTGAATAAAAAAGGACATTTTCTCCTAGAAAATTTTTACGTCTATCAACTAGCGTAAATTTTTTTTTAAGTAACGTTTCATCTCTTCAGAACCATCATGAACTTCAGTTTTTCTAATACAGCCCCGTTAATATTTTTATTTCACTCGACAGCTTTTTCCCTTGTGAGTTTAATGATGTATCATATCTATATCATATCTATAGTTTGATCAAGTTTTGAACGTGAAAAACTATCTGCCATCAACCAACCATGAAACTCATCTGCGTTTGTCCGTATATGATATCAAAAGAACGAAATTGTAACAAACATAACTGAATAAGTAACACAACAAGAACAAACCATTAACAATATATAACAATTATAATTAACAAAAATAAAGACCAATTAATAAAGCAACAATACATAAAAAATAATAATGAAAACAGTTAATGGAATAATAAGTTGGATCACTATGATAGTGATCCAACTCACTATTATTGCAATTACGCAAGTATTTTAGGAATACCGGAGGTTTCATTTTTACAAATTTTATATTAATTATAATTATTTCAAATCAATTATTTCGTTTAGGCAAAATATTAGCGTATCACTTTCTTTAACAAAATATTTAATTTTAACAGCAAACAGTTGTAAAATTTGGTACATACAGTAATAATATTAAAACAGCGAATGCAAGTACAGTACCTACATTTCGATACTAAATGAATATGGTCTTTCTAGATTCATTCTCCCACAAATAAGTGGCTTAAAGGAAATTGATAATCTGGATTCCAGACTTAGGAAATAATAAAAGAGGAAATAAATAAGTCCTGAGAAAGGGATGAGCTGCACAGAATTATTTTTATGGAAAAAGCTACTGAAGTTAGTTTCATATGAATCGGTTTTTATCAGTAAAAAATCTGGCTATGAAAAATAGTAATTTCTATTTAATAAATTTAATAATATTAATATTATAATAATAATAATAATAACAATATCTCTACCCCTCATTCTAATCACAAGGATTAGCCCGAAAGTCTGAGACTTGTGTGGGAGAGGGGGCGGCATATTATTATTTCGCGGGCCGCATTTGCGCCTCAGGAACGACTTACGTTGGTAGGCCCTAACCACCATTCAGTGCTGGAATGAGGGAAACCTGGAAAACCTCATTAGTTAGGGGGACAAGTCAAACATCAACTGATTTTAATCTCTCACATTAACACCAAGTTGACATTCTTCCCATCCTAGGCCATCGCCAGGATAGTTGCCAAGCCATCCCTGCGAATAAGCCTTGATCTACGGGCAAACAATTTAATTAAAAATTGTTGGTGGAGTGGGAATTAGAACCCACGACCTCTGGGTTGAGCGATCGAGACGCTAAGCCCTGAGCCACCGGCCCGGCCCGGTTATGTATTACATTATTGATAATTCAGTGACGAATGTTGTACTAACCATTTGTAGCCTTAGATTTGGGTTGACATACGCTTCTTACCATCTTCATTGCTGCAGCCAACTGTTTCTCATTCATCTGAAAGCAGTAACTGATTGAGGTGAGTTCGTGAAGATGAATATAATTAAATAAGACAATACACTTTTCTGCACGTATATATGTATATTAGCAATGCTAAATGTATACATTTCCAGTACTATGTACTCATCGTCGGTAGCTTAAACACTAACCAAGTGTGTTTAAGTGCGTTAAGTTAGTGTATAAGCTACCGACAATGAGTACACAGTACTCGAAATGTATACATTTAGTATTGCTAATATATATTATATGTGAAGAAAAGTGTATTGTCTTATTTAATCATCTGAAAGCAAACGAAAATTACCATCAATTTATGCAAAAATATACCTAAATCAGTATCTTAAAAAGTTATGTTTTCTGTCATGTTACAAGTGTCCTATTCCTAAAATATTTGTATGATATATCTTACAGTTACCTCCCAAATAACTTACAGATAATTATGTTATAGTTATTTCAAATTTTCAAATTTTATACATAATTGCACTGCTACCATTTTAAATAAATGTATATTATATTTTTTGGCAATTTCACAGAGAAATGGATCACAAACTTACACTAGTAACTTGTTTCACACATAGTAACGTGACGATGAGAACAAAGATATACGTCTTCCACATTCTTCAGAGACTTGAGGCAGTAACAATACGTACGGGAATTATATATTTTCGGATGTTGCGACGATTCCTTTAGTAATTAATTTAAAATAAAATTACTGAGTAAGCAGATGGTTACTTTACAAACCTTACCTATTATTAGGATATTAATTGCTGCTTATTAAAAAAATATCCAAGGAAGTATTATTAATTACTCTATTTTTCTAATTATGATATATCCACACAATTTAGTTATATCAGACTTTATACCGGATGAAACAAGATTGTTGTGTAACTCTTACAATTTTTACTTCCGTTAATGAACTTCTGCATTCGGGGTTAAGTCGACGAACTTTAAGGACATATTTCTCAGATAAAAGTAAGCAAAAAAATGTTGTGTAAAAATTAGATTTCTTAAAAACGCTTATAGTTTCTGAAATACGGTGTTACAGGCTATTAAAGTTTTCAAAAATATTTATATTCTTTAACATATTTTAAAAAGAAATATTTTCTTCAAGTATAATTTAGTGTGATACAGTGACAAACTATCTAGTTATACATCACATCAAATTTAATTAAGAAGTATTACTATTCGTCTTCAGGATATTAATAATAATAATAATAATAATAATAATAATAATAATAATATTAATAAATATGAATATTTTTTTAGAAAATTTAAAATGAAAATGTAATCAGCTTTCGTAAAAAACGATGAAATAGGTGTCAAAAATTTTGCTACATACATAATCCATATATATTAAAACACGTCGATTCTGTCTCTCTCTAAATTCCGTCGTCAAATGCACAAAGTTTCAAAGCTATCTCCTCCGAGGGGCAATCTCAGAACGATCCCCACGGGCTACCGGAGGTCGCCCCTATAGCCTTTCTCCAATGCGTAGGGGTATTTTCGTCCCGTTTCCTACGCGTTTTCCCAATTTAAACGCCTTTTCAAAAAACCTCTGTAAAATTTTCATCGATCGCCGTTCGGCGAGAAAGATGCGGCTAGCACCGGCGTTTGTCCCCACGCCTAATAGTCCCGCCACGCCTGCCGAAATCCCGACTTTTCGCGGGACCCCCGAGACCTTTTCTCTAATTTTACGGCTTCGAGAACCACTTCACGCGAAAGTTCCGTTCTTTCTCTAATCCTTTGAGATTTTTTTTCGAGACCGTACGTCGACTCCTCGTGTTCGACCGTACGTCGAAAATCCCGTGTCGCATCCGTCTCAACTTCTTTCTCATTTTATCTGCCGATGTGAGATTGCACTAACGAGACAAGGACCGCCCACGAAAGCTGTCAAATTAATTAAACTTCAGATAGGTTATTTTCATTTTTTTCCTGTGAGAAATATAAAAACGGAATCGATAGTACCGACTGATTTTCCAATTAGAAAATCGGTAAAAATTATGTTTTCAGGTTGACACGTACAGTTTACATACTTAAACATCTCAAGGTAAACATTTGACAACAGGCGAGGTAGCACAATGGGAAAGTCGTAAGATTCAAAACGTGGTAATGATGATTTCGCGGGTTCGAGTCACGCTGAAGGCACATTTTTTTTTACTTTTTAATTCCAATTACTTATTAGTATTAGTGTTTAGTTATTCTGTTTCATTGTCCGTATTGGAATTAATTCGTTCATTTTGGCAAATTCACCATTTTAGCTTACTAAAGTAAAAAATATCTACAATATTAATTTGATGCAACAACAATAATAATTATGACAGCAATGTATTTTTGGTCCCATTGATAAAATTGATGAAAATGTTTACTGAAAAATAAATTCTACTTCCAGCACTTAAAAATTGATGATGTTTTACCATCGAGCACCCTTACAATTCATCAAAATATTAAGAAAAATCGTTTAGTACAATTACATCATCATTCCAGATTCAAAATTTCTATAATATGTGTTTTCTTAAAAATAATATTATTCTAGATGATTTTGTCACCCGAAAGGTGACCCCAGGCTGCAGGTATGGACCCCCGGTGGGGCTAGAAATGGGAACGAAAATCGCGGTAGCGATTTTCTACCATTTCTAGTATATTTTTAAAATGAGTAAAAAGCACCATTGCTATGGGGGGCAATATAAGACGATACTAGTTTTCGTTTTGAACAACGATTAACGTATTTTTTTTTATAAATCGGGTTTGTTTACTTCATTTATTAGCTGTGGTATATTATCTACCACTACTTGAAGTTGGGAACTGATTGCATTTCTCTAAACGTTTCATTGTTGTGTCCAACCCATCTCAATTAAATTTAGTACACAATAATATGGTGGCAACCGCGCAAGAGTATGACCGAGTGTTTTGCAAAGCTCATAAATCACATAATAGTTTTTAGAATCATATTATACTTTTCAATATTTTTTTTTTCTTTTCAGGATAATAAATATTTTTATTTTTCATAAATTTTAAAATATTATTTTTTGTTTTGTTTACATTTGTATTTGTAAAATATTTGTTTTTGCACTTTATTTAATATACGTGACTGATAAGAGGCATTATCCAATAAATCTGGAATCATATCCTCGCGATAGCCTTACGGTACGATATGTAAGTTACAATAAAAATTATGATTTTCTGACTTTTATCCTTTTGGTTTTGTTTGCATAACGATTAAAAATCATTAGCAAGCAGCGAGTAAATTTGTTGCAACTGAAATTGTTGGAAGAAAAATATCTTCTGTATCCTGGAAACAAAGAGATATTTCAGGCCATTAAGTATCAGAATCTAGGACCCTCAAAATTAATTAACGCAACACATTAAGTTCTTGCAAGCACGAGCGAAATGCATGACTGAATTCCTGTCACAGAGCTTCGGCAAGAACATTAATATGTTAATAATGAAAATACCGATACACCATTACGCTAGAGATCAACACCACTACACAGGCCATTATTGAGTTTGACGAATGCATACTCCGGGGATTCCAGACAGTAAGCAGGGATGTAAAACATCTTAGATGGGACCGTGACAGTAATCCATAATAGATACTCCGGCATCTCCCTGGACAATGGCGTCACACTGGACTTCCTGGACTTCATAGGGTTCATCCGCAGACCTGCATGGACGTGAATTATAATGTTGCTCTACGAGGGTTTTGCCGACGGGAAGGTATATTTACAAAGGAAAATCAATGGTAATTAGAGTAACATTGTTTTCGGTACGTCATGGTTTCACTAGGAATTTGATAAATAATTAAGAGTTTATCTCTATAGTACACAGTGTTCTGATTTAAATGCTCCATTCCGTTTTGCCACTGCTTAGAAGAGTATAAATTTATGGGAACTCGAATTTCATTTGGGAAGTTATAAAATGTACACAATTATCATTGATTGAAGCCTATAACTAGTCCTAAATATATTGCGAAAAAATCACGAAAACTCCGGCATTTTGAATCGTAATTTATTTATTAATTTTTTTTTATTTATTTCATTACAATACCCAACGGGCAGAAGCCCAATTACAAGATAAGTTTAGTTGGTATTAAAATACAATTGATATAAAAATTGGGTACATATCAAAATAAGAGATAAAAATAAATTGACACTTTAAACACATATAAATTTTTTGGTGTTTGATTACGGTTTGTATGACTACCTAGTATGTTTAGTATACATTTTTAATATTTTAGAATTTTTTATAATGCACAATATCTTTCATAGATGACCCAAGGCGTAGTTATGGATACTATCGTGTCCATTTTTACAAAAAAAAATTAAATTATCCTGTACAATATTACAAAGTGTGTCTTCATATGCTCCATTGCATTCCCTTCGTTCCCATTCTCATTCCTACAAAATGTTTCACATAATACTTCAGCGTTTAGCAACAAAACTGATTTTCTTAATAAATATATTTTTTATGATAATATTATTATTACCTTAGTATGCTATAAATTTATTTATTTATTTATTTATTTATTTAAAGTTACAAGCCCTGACAGAAAATAAATTCCAATTATGGGGCAGGAGATACATACAATAAAATATAAATATCACTTAAATTTAAGTAAAAAACATCATAAACATAAAAATAACTTAAATACTACAAATCTTAGGCACAACAATAACAGAGCAATAATATCTCCGGATAACAATAATATATTTCCAGATAAAGCTAAATTATAAAGAATACATTATACATTAACTAGGGAATATAAAATACACCTTTTAATGTCACCCATATTACAATTGAAAATGTCAAAAGAAGACTGATACTCATTACCGTAGAAACACATGTTAAAAAGGGGTGAATACTTCAATAGATTCGTACGAGGTGTGGAAAGGTAAAAGAGCGAATAAGAACGAGTTTGAAAAGATGTCACATTAAATCCTATGACACTAAGAATACTTGGACAGTCAATTCTATTAGTTATAAGCTTGTAAAGAAACAACACTAAAAAATACACGCGGCGCAATTCCAAATCATTTAGTTGAAATCTGGATAACAATTCTAATTGTGGAGTACCGATAGCCGGGTAAACACCATCCTCTCTATAAGCAAGATACTTAACAAACATTCTTTGAACTCTTTCCAATGCAGATATATGAACTTCATAATGAGGATTCCAAATAACAGAGGCATATTCCAATTTAGACCTCACAAAAGTATAAAACAATAGCTTTAAAGTTGACGTATTTTTGAAATACTTTGAGTTTCTCATAATAAAGCCGATCATTTTGTTAGAGCTGGCTACAATACTATTAATATGCGGAACAAAAGTAAGCATGGAGTCAAATACAACACCTAAATCTCTAAATTCAGAACATTTAATAACTATTTCGGCATCAATTTTATATGTAAATGAAACTGGATTAGATTTTCTTGTAAATGTCATAGCATTACATTTTGATATATTCAGCGATAGTTTATTATTTGTACACCACACCCTAATTTTAGATAGATCACTCTGTAGCTTAACATAATCGGATTCAGAGTTGATAGCCGAATATAATTTAAGATCATCAGCATACAGGAGTACATTACTTTCAAGCTCTAGACAGATGTCATTGATGAATAAAATAAACAAAAGTGGACCAAGAACCGATCCTTGTGGCACTCCTGATGTAGCAGATACTTCCCAAGAGGTAAAACCGTGATATGATATGTACATTGATCTGTTTAACAGATAAGATTGAATGAACTGAAGCCATCGAGTAGTCAATCCGAAATTAGACAGTTTTCCTAGTAATAAACCATGATCAATTCTGTCGAATGCTTTAGACATATCAGTATAAACAACATCTACTTGTTCACCTTGATCTAGAGAACTTGCTAGAAAATTGGTAATAGTCATGAGATTGGTAACCGTAGATCTACAAGCCAAAAAACCATGTTGACTGAAAGAAATATGCGATTTGACATGAAACATTAAAATATCATATAATATATTTTCAAAAAGCTTACTAAAATTACAAAGAATGGCTATAGGTCTATAGTTTTCAATTTCGGATTTTTGTCCTTTTTTAAAAATAGGGCAAATCTTTGACTTATGCCATATATGGGGAAAACAGACTGACTTAAGAGCTAAGTTGAAGATAGTAGTCAAAGGCGACGCAAAAATAGGCGCACAATCTCTCAGTAAAAATGAAGGAATTCCATCCGAACCAGTAGTCTGTTTATTTTTGAATCTTCTTAAAGAATTAAGAACATCTTCTTCTCTGATCATTGGCAATCCTAACTGGGGGACATAACAAGTATCGGTATGAGTGTCGTTCGTATAGGATGAGGAAGATATAAAAGCAGACTGAAAATCGGTGGCAAAACCATCCACTATACTCTGAGGATTATTAAGAGGAACATTGTTCAAAGTCATTGACTCAGGAATAGAAGAACTATTACGCAAATTGTTAAAGAAAGACCAAAAAGAGGATGCATTAGATTTTATTTGGGATTCCACGTTCTCAGTATATCTATTAAAAGCCAAGTTAATATCTTTTTTGATTTTAGTACGCAGTAACCTAAATTTTTCACAATACTCTGTATGTCCGCTACGTTGACAAACGAGTAAATAACGAGTTGATACCATTTTTTTTTAAATACATCAAGCGGTTTAGAAAAAAATATTGAATTGAATTGATGGGTTATTTTGCAAACCCTGTAACTCGAAAACGGGGGCCTTAGGACCGTATGTTTATTTAACAAAATTAGGTACCCAAGTTTTATTCATGGTATATTCGCATATTCCCATTAGCCGCACTAAACTGATGAGGAACAAAAACATTGAAACATCGATGTCTGTAGCCGCGTCATTCTCCTATGAGGTCTGTGCTTCTTTTCGTTAAATTACTTTAAAATAATTACATGGTTGTATTTGAAAACGCGTTTTTGACTAAAACTAATTCATGTATTCTTAATGAATGCGGACAAATCTACCGCGAATGAATTTATTTCAGTTAATTTTTAATCAGCAGCTTCCACACCCTCGTATCGCCGCTACCTTGTTGCATGAGTTATTTAAAGCGCTCAAAAAGGATTTGTGTTGTATTTGAAGTGATTCAGTTGCGATGAGGCTGGCGATAAATTGAGAACTAATTTTTTAATGACGACCGTTTAGTTGTACTGAAATGAATAATATACCGGTTTGTCGGCGATGCATTTCCAGGTTATTTATTTTTTATGCGGCGCAATTAATCAATTCTATACAATGCTGACGTACAAATTGTGTAGTCTGGAAACCCTTGAATATTAGATTTTGCGATAAGTCCATATTGTATTTTGAAATACCTATTGCATTAATGTATTTTCTGTATTTTTACATCTTTTTCAATAAAATACGCTGCTTGTTTAGGTGACATCATTACTATAGGGAGCAGTAGAAAGTAGAAGTGTAATATTATGACTATTAAATAGTTTGAGATAATACAAATGAATAATTGGAAGGAGACGCCGAAAACAACTACTCCACTGGCAATGTGCCCCGGCTGGCAGTCCATTACTTCGACATTTTCATGAAAGTCGCCACATCCTTCATCGAGACCAACCACCAGACACTGACCGGTTTCGCGCTTGTTATGCTTTCGTCGATGAACGATGTTGCAACATGATTGCCTAGGGATTGCCTTATCCTGTGAAAAAGCAGGTTGCCATCTGTCTACCTACCTGGATGTGGCGACTACTATGGAAATGTCGAAGTAATGCAATGCCAGACGAGGCACATTACCCGTGGAGTAGTTGTTTTCGGCATCTCCTTCCAATAAATAAGTAGGATTGTCTTCCTCAAAGACAATAGAGATCACTGCTGTAATGGCGTAATCAATTTGACAATAATTGTCATACGGATAGTATCTAGCAAAAACCTAAAGAAGGCACTACGGTGTGTTTCTCACCACTACTAATAAATAATAGTAATAGTAATAGTAATAGTATTTATTTATCCTTTTAAACATTGTACAATGTATAGGACAGGTCAAAAATAGAAGTATAAACATACATTAAGACAAAACTATACAGAAGTATAAAACATACATTAAGGTAAAACTATACAAGTCCATATAATATACAAACAATAAACAACGTACATATAGGAGACATATTAAGTAAAACATTCATGTAAAATATTAGTTATACATTTAACAAAATATCCAAACAGTCAAAAATCTCTATCCTCATAATACTCGCTGAGGCAATAATAACATTTAGACAATAATATATTTTTAAGTGTTTTTTTGAACATACCAATATTTAGCTCCCTTAAAGGCAGAGGAAGATGATTAAACAATTTCAATCCTAGGTATGAAGGACAATATTCAAATTTAGAGGTTCTATGTTTATGCAATACAAATAAATTAGAATATCTTGTTTCATAATTGTGGTATAATGAATTTACAGCATATTTATGAATATTTTCTCTGATATACAGCAGACTACGAAAAATGAAAATACATGGAAAAGTCATAATTTTATTATCAGCAAATATAGGCTTACATGACTCCCTAGAGCTGATGTTAAATATGGTCCTTATAATTTTCTTCTGAGATATAAAGACTCTTTCACTATCGGAAGCATTACCCCAAAGTACAACATTGTATATCAATTGAGAATAGACGAGGCTGTAGTAAACATTAAGCAATGAATTTAAAGGCATTACTTGCCTTATTTTAGATATAGCATAATAAACCTGGTTGAGTTTTTTGACTAATATATTAATATGTTCACACCACCTTAGGTTGCGATCAATATACACTCCCAAAAATTTTGTGCATTCTTTAGAAGTTATATTTGTATTGTTTACAGTGAAATTTAACGAAAGATCGCGAGCTGCATTTATATTTCGAAAATAAATGCACTCAGTTTTTTCAATATTTACAATTAGGCCACTTTTCTCACACCAATCTATGAAAGACTCAACCAGCGCTTTAGTTAGCAACCGGAGCTCATCATGCGTTCTAGCTGAGACCGCTAAGGATGTGTCATCAGCAAAAAGTGTGATTACATTTGCATTATTAATATTTGCAGGTAAATCATTTATAAATAATATAAAAATTAGCGGTCCCAGCACAGATCCCTGAGGAACTCCGGTGTTCACTTCATGAAGATTAGAGTTGTGCCCGCATACTTTAACAAACATTTTTCTATAAGAAAGATAATTAACTATCCAGTCAAGAAATATTCCACGGAATCCCAAATTAAAGAGCTTATCTTCAATAAATTTGAAATTTAAGCAATCAAATGCACGAGACAAGTCAAAAAAGAGGCCCGCTACCTGATTACCTTTATCTAGTTCAGTATATATGTTTTCAGTCAGAGTACAAGCAGCAGATTGCGTCGATTTCTTTGCTCTAAAGCCGTGCTGTGAATCATTAAGGATACTAAATTTGGTCAAAAAATCATAAATTCTATCATATATTATTCTTTCGAATACTTTGGTTAGTACATTCAGTACAGACACAGGTCGGTAGTTTGCTATATTTTCAATGTCACCCTTTTTGTAGATAGGTATTACAGTTGCAATTTTTAAAAGGGAAGGAAATCTTGCACTAGTAACCGATAAATTAATTAAATGTGCAATGTGCTTAGCTATTACAGGATTGGCAAATTTGAGAATTTTTGCAGAAATATTATCCACTCCACAAAAATTTATGTTTTTAAATTTTTTTATAACATCATATATCTCTTCGGTAGATACTGGTCTAAAATCACTTTACAGCTAATTATTTTTATTTATTAATTACTTGTTATTATTGAAGGTCGAATCACCCAGTACCCAGTATGTTGCAAGTATGAAAACATTGAATTGGTTTCTGTCAGCTTATTTTATGATAAACCGCTAATAAATAATTCGTATTATTTGATATAAATTGTAGGAGTTTTATATGGCTTAAATAGTTTGAATGAACAAAATACAAGAGAAATCTGGTTCTGACAAATAAAATGTGTTATCCTAACGTACTCAAAGTTTGTAATCTGGTTAGCTGTGTTATTTTAACATAGTAACTTTAAAAGCTAAATCAACAGCAGCATAACGTAATGTATTTATTATTGTTATGGAACAATTCACGGTTAATTTATTCAATTTTATGTTAGCAAAACGTTAGAGGGAATTCTAACCAAATAGACAGTGAATAAATGTTGCATAAATTATTTTTTATCCTACACTGTCAGAAAATCATATTTTCGTGAACCTTTAGCGGCGCGAAAGTAGGCATTTTCACGGATAGGCGCGAAATTTTTTTAACTTCTCTGTCAATAGGTGGCGCCTCCATTATCTGTCATCGTAGCGTCATTTAATTTCGCGTTATAAAGTAATTTTAAGTGAACACATCATTATTGTTACCATTAATTATTAAACAATGGACGAGACAAGTATCTCGGAGACATTTCAAGCTTCTGAAAGTGATGACAGCATGGAAGAAACCAAGGATTGTTAACTGTTTACGTTAACAATCCTTGGGAAGAAACTGTATGGAAACTTCACTTGTTCTGACAAGTGAAGTTTCCATACAGAACAACCTCAAGAAGTGACATATCATCAAGATTTAATTTCAACAACAGTTTTAGAACAAGCCCGGTTATTGAGTTTATGTGAATAAGGTATTGCCTTTGCTGATTGCACTATTTATAATCCTGTATTTAATATCAATATTTCAAAGAACTAATTTTTTTTGGTAAATTATTTATTGTTATAAAAAACTTTTGAAGTTTATGATTTTTTTCTTGTGTAGGATAAAAAATGTTGTGTGCACCACGGCGGGAAAGTGGTTTTCCGGGCTTCCAGAAGTGGCCAGGCTCGGCTTCGCCTCGCCTGTTCATTTCTTCTGTCAGCCCGGAAAACGTTCACTTTCCCGCCTAGGTACACAAAGTACTATTTCGTGAACCTTTAGCGGCGCGAAAGTAGGCATTTTCACGTCTAGGCGCGAAAATTTTTTAACCTTTCTATCAATAAGTGGCGCCTCTATTATCTGTTATCGTAGCGTCATTTTAAGTGAACACATCATTATTGTTACTATTAATTATTAAACAATGGACGAGACAAGTATCCCGGGGACATTTCAAACTTCTGAAAGTGATTAAGTGATGAAAGCATGGAAGAAACTGTATGGAAGCTTCACTTGTCAGAGAACCTCCAGAACTGACATATCATCGTGCATCATGATTTAATTTCAACAACAGTTTCAGAACAAACCCGGTTATTGAGTTTATATGAATAAAGTATTGCCTTTGCTGATTGCACTATTCATAATCCTGTATTTTAATATCAGTATTTCAAAGAAGTAATTTTTTTGTAAATTATTTATTGTTTTTTACCTCTTTGTATTTTATAACACTTTTCAGTACAGTTTTAATAATATATTGTTATTATTAACTAACATCTTAACTAACTTAAGATCTTTGATAATTTCAATTATCAAAGATCTTAAGTTATATAGGTTCCTGGAAATAAGTTCACAAATGAACAAAATTCAGTCAATTCTAACAATTTGAGAAGAAAAGAAAATGTTTTGGTATTCATTGTAATATTTTTTGAGTTTATACCACTTATAAAACGGGAAACCAAAAATATTCAAATTAAATATTCAGTAAAGTAAATGTAAAAAAAGTGTAGTATCAAGGCAAACTTCCAAAGTTTTCCCAAAAAAAAGTTTTGAATTTTATGCAAAATTGTGTAATATTACAAATCATATTTTGAATTATGTCTAAATAAAATGATTATTATAATAAAATTTAAAAGAAATTAAACAATTAACTAGCTTTTTTCTAAACGTTTCCAGTCGATCTTCGACTCGTCGTCAGTAGAAAATTTGTAGGATAAAAAATTTGACATTGACATGACATTTTTAATTCAAAATATCATCACATGCACAGTTCATTTATCCATTCATCACTTATAAAACTGAAAAACCACTGATGAAATCTGCAGTCATATCCTCGCGTTAGTCTGGGTTTTTCTGGGGCAAACTTTAGAAGATTGCCTTGATACTACACTTTGAATATTTAATTTGAATACTTTCTTGTTTTATATTATTTTACAGGTGGTGTAAACCCAGAAAAAACTACAATGAATCATGAAAATACATCACAAATAAATTACAGACATTATATTTTAATATTAACCCATAAGAACTACATTGGCAAAAATTACTTTGCGACTAACGAGTGGATAGGATTTCTTGAACATCTTTAATAGCCTACTCGTTCGCTGAATTTGAGTCTTTTGAGGCAGTGGCGATGAAGTGTTTCCTTTAACAGTCTTCCATATTTCTTATAAGAAAGACTATTTTTTCATCCTTGACTGAACTTTGACACACTGTCTCTTAGTGTTAGCATTATTATCGTATAAGTTTTATAATCCAGATATGATAAATGAGCACAAGAAATCTTGAACTACCTAGAATTTTAAACACTTGAAATAAATTAAGTTAAGAGAGCGGATATTATCCTTGTATCCTTGAGAAGGGATAGCGGAGGGGATCCTTATTGACACATAAATGAAAATGGTCAACTGTAATGCATTACTATTGCAACATTATCATACCTAATCAAATTACTAGTGACATAATATTTAATATTCGTATTTATTCATACTAACGTTCAAACAAAACAGTATTCCTTTTGTTTATGTAGAAACTGTACTTTTTGTAGATGTCAGTTTGATTTGGTCTTCCGATGACTCACTTGAACAAATTTATGGGCAATCTTCACTGACTCAACGCGTCCATTGGCTTTCGTAGCGGGGACACGTCCGAGGTCAGAGTAGCCAGTGATCTTTTTAGAGGTTAGTTAAGTCTTTTGTTCCCCCATAAAGACAAATGAAGGGATTTGCACTTATTTTACGGGCGACGTGATCTGGGAGTATGGCCGTGATACCTTTCAGTTCGGGCTTTTGATGTATTGAGGATTTGTTCCTGGAGGAGCAAATAAAAACCGGATTCTATTAGCCTGGGTTTATTTTTATGCTTATTCCTCGTTGTGCATTTTTATGTTCACAATAGGGTCGTTGTAGTGATTGTATTTTAGTACAAAGAGTAAAAATATTGCTGTTCTATTATGAAACTCTATTGACCAACTGAATCAATATCATGAAAGTTGCTGAGGAATTGTGTTGAGAAAAATTTGTTCCATATATTTAATTATTACTTATATATTATTACTTCAAATATTATTTTATACTTTTAGTACTTTAAAATGATATTTCGAAATATTTTGGAAAATAAATTGTTAAAGTTTAGAAATTGTATAGGTACTTAAATATTTAAGGATATCAAAAAAAAAATAAGTACAGATTGTAAAAAAGAATGTGACTGGTCAAAACAATTGTATCAAATTCAGAAAACTTCAAGCTATGTTAAAAGTCATTCGGGGACACACAATCTTCTTCTGAAATATTTGAAATAAATTATTATTAAGACTCAGTAATTATATGTATGAATTATTTTGCTGTGATGTAAGTGAATATCTGTTAAAATCGTTTGCCTCGTACCTGAGTATTAGAAAGTTGTCAGTCTTGGCACTATCCGGTGTTCCACAGGGTTCGAATTTGGGTCCCCTCCTATTTTTAATTTTCATAATTGACACCCAACCTAATTTATTGTTATTGTTTATTCTATGCTGACGATTTAAAAATATTACAAATTACCTTTTAGTAGTAGTATAAGTAAATGTGTGCCTTAACTTATACTACCTCAAAAAAACATTTTCTTTTTAGTTATATGATGAATAATATTACGTTAGACAGAAAGTTTGAAGTTAAGAATTTGGGAATTTATTTGAACCAAATTTAAGCTTCTCTAATCATATTAATACAATACTAGCAGAATCATATAAACTATTAGGCTTTATTATAAGAGCAACACTTGGTTTTGAACATATTTCCTGTATTTAGTACCTTAATAATTCATTCATTCATTCATTCAAACTCGACATTCATTATTTTATTCATTAATTCGAACTTGACTTAAATTTGGTTCCATTGTATGGTATCTGAAGAGTATTTGCTCTGCTTTCAATAAATATCAAGATTTACCTTTACTTGACACTGTTGGTATTAGTTTGAAAGAATTTGTTAGCTAGTTTAAGTAAACAGATCTGCTTTGATTGTGTATGCTTATATAAAATTGTAATTTGAGTTTTTTAAGTGTCATTGTATATTTTTTATATGCTCCCTATTTTCTTATCTTTTTATGTTATTGTTACTTATTTTCTTATAATTTTTGATTTATTAATTAAAAGTTATTTTTTTATTAATTGTAAAAACATACAATTAGGATTTGTAACCCGTTTGTTTTGAAACAACAATAAATAAACTCTGTCAATCTCATTTACTCTTGGTTTAGTTCACTTGTCATTTTAATTTTCCACACTGATCTGACCAGATTAACCGTCGAAGCTTTTAGTTAAGGCTGGATACTGTCCCCTTTGCCAAATAAAGCCTCTGGACTATTTATTTTGCCGAGGGTCGAAACTATGATTCCAATCAGCGGCGAACTTACAGAGATGATTGCTGATTTTGTTAATCTTTCAGCGTGGGGTCAATATTTGAGATAGTCTTTTGCTGAGCGAGGGAAAGTGTAGAGTAAATACTTGTTTGATTTGTCCACTGTCTACGTCTCCCCTTTATCTTACCCAGATTAAATTATTGGCCCCTTCTTGACACATAACAGATAAAAGCTTTTTATTTGACACTCCTTGATTCGAGATTGCTCCCTGGAGCTCGCGGTTTTCAAAATTTGTGGCAGTTTTTCATTGTTTACAATATGAGGCAGCAGCTAATATTTCAGACAATGGAAAATTTAAGATTCAACACCTTTTAGATATAAAGCGATTTTGTAAATGTTACAGTATCCAAACAGTTTTCAACAGTGCTAGATGGCTGATTGGATATACAGAGTATTCCTGAAATGTGTATCAGCAAGTAATTAAAATTACTGAATTTTGGTATCTCTGTTTTCACCCAGAAAAATAAATTTTTTTTCCAACCATTCGAATAAGACACTATAACATAAAATTATTTTGTATAAAAAAAAAGACCATTTTGGGACTGTTTGTGATCGCCATAAGTAGTAACTGTACAAAAAATAGATTATTGTACAGTTGTACAGTACCGAAAAGTAATTTGACATTGACATTGCATGTCACATAGTATATTGAAGTTCAATTAAATAGAAAAATAGAAACAGATAGTGACTCCGATGAATCGATAAACTGGAGTTGCTAATTAGAAGCGGTTGGAAAAAAATTATGTTAAACTCGTACAAAAAATACGTTTTCGAGACTCGTAAAATTGCCGAACTCCGCTACGCGTCGTCCGGCAACCCTTTCCCTCGTCCCGAAAACGTGTAGTTTTTGTACTAGTTAAACAAATAACTATTTGTACAGTACCGAAAAGTAATTTGACATTGACATCGCATGTCACATATATTGAAGTTTAATTAAATAGAAAAATGAAAACAGATAGCAATTCCGATGAATCGGTAAACTGGAGGTAAACTTTTAATACAGATCGATTCGTCTCGTCGTGATACTCCCTCCATAGTTATTTGACATTTTTTGACAGCTAGATGAAAAGGCATATTTAAAATGCATTAGTTCTTATAGAAAACATATGAAGACTGGTGACAATAATTGACGAATAACGTAAACTACAAACCATTGCATAAAGAATTAATATGAATTGCTTTTCTTTAAGTTTATTGTATAAGCAATTAATGAAATAATATGTTGAAAATTAAGCTGTCGTTTCATTTTCCGAAAATTTTCTAGACGGGCTGTATCTCAAATGTGCCTTAGAAATTTACTGCATCCACAGCCTTCCACTGCCTACCGAGTGAAAATAATTTTCAGCGAAAACATCCGTATTAATCAACCGGCTGAAGGCGAATTCCTTTGCACGGAACTGGAAAAGTAATCCATTAGATCTTTTTGCGACTGTAAAGAATTCTTTTTGACGCACTGAAAAACCGAGTTAATTTCAGAAATATATATTTAATTGCAGACGTCTTATTTCAAGAACTACGCTAAAAACACCCCTGGTAACAATGGTTAATAAAAGGCGGAGAGACAAGTGAGCGCAAAGAAGAAGGAAAGAACGTTATTAATTTATTTTCTGTATAGAATTGGGATGTCAACATATTATCATCAATCTTATGGGTCGTTTGTCTTTTGTCACTGACCGGTGGCGGACTATACCCTACTCTGCGGTCTCTCCTCAGCTTCAGACTTAACAACTGTTTTCTTTCTATAACAAAAACTTTAGTTAGATAATATTTAATTTATCATTCTGTAAATGTCTAATATATATTATTATTCATCCAAGCTGATGATTTATGCTTAAGAGTCTACTTGTTAAATGTCTAGAGAAGGTGATGATAGTAAATTTGGTTACATATAATTGTCTTGATATATTTGTCTTCGGAAAGCAATTTGGGGAGAACGGGGCTAGTTGGCACACATTTCATACTTTATTTTTTATTTAGCACTACAGACAATTGAACTGAATTTCAAAATATGTAGATCATATTTGCAAAATTTCCCTACACTTTAGGATATTTAAAGTGTCTTTATAAAAGAAAGTTAAATAGTTACAATTTTTTAAAAACATCAGTGTAAGTGTGCCAGCATACCTCAACTTGGGGGTAGGTTTGCACACTAACTGGGGTTAGTTGGTATATGTAAGTTATATAGAGAAAAACAAGTGTTTTTATAGTTTTTAAAACTTATTACCTACTAAGAGAATACAAAATAAAATAGATTAGAAAAACGTCTAAAACTAAAACAGAAAGTAGAATAAAGCTTACAGTTATGTAAACACCAAAAGTTAATAGTTAGTCAGAATCATCCGAGACACAATTTCAGCATATGTATGGCGGCTCTTTGTTAGTGCATGCCTCATGAGACCACATATATGGCATGACACACACTGAACCCATTTTTCCCCTGGTTCACTGCTGGTAAAACTGTCCATGCAGACCATGCAAGCAAAAAGTTTCCTCCTCTTCATCAGAATAAGATTCATCGGCACCAACATGTTTAACAGTCCTGATTTTCTTGTTTAACTTTATTTTTCCTTTTTCATTTTTATTTTCAAATACTGCCTTTTTTGTTTTTTTCGGTTGCAACTTCCTTTTTGTTTTTAGAAGCATTCTGCTCTTCTTCCAAAGCATCTTTGATTGGGGTATCCGTAAGAATAGCTGTGGACCTTCTTTTTCGCCGCGAAGTGCCAGTTTTTCTTGGTGGCGCTTTTGGGAATGGGCGTATGTCTTCCGGTGTAGGTGGTGGTGTAATATTTCTACCTTGAGGTAAACTGGGTTCTGGAGAATCTATGTCGGGTGTAACCAACTTTTTCAATTGGCGAATGGTTTGCTTTTTGGCAATATTTGGGTAAAGTTCTAAATGCTATGTCGAAGTCTTTGGCAACACTTCGTATTGACCTGCCTTCATTCTTTACCATTTCTACAGCGCTTGCAATTACATCAGTGGGTGTTGTACCCCTTACATTCTTTTTTTTGTAGGTTCTCATGTCTAAAACTGTTTTTTTTTTATTAATTTTAATGTTGTTAGTTTTATTTTTAAATCCGGAGTTAGTTGGCACACTGTGTCAACGTGCCCCGAGACCAATGTGCCAACCTGCCCCTACACAGGTTTTATAATAACACATATTTTTTCCAAAAAACAAACAATAACTTGATAATTTTGCCTACCATAGTATGTCAACTAGCCATCTAGCAACGAATTGTGGTGAAACGAAAAATCAAGTTAATACGTTATATTAAACAGATTATCCATAAATCTATAAGGGGACAAAAATTTACTTACTGGTATTGAAAACAAACGAACACAACTAACAGGTGTTCACCGCGTGACTTTGCGCGAGCAAAGTTTTACATGGTTACCGAGAGTTGTCGATTTTATATTTTAATGGTTTTTGCGTTTACACATCCACACCAATCGTAGATATAAACATTGTGCCAACTTGCCCCTGTAGCCAACTAGCCCCAGTCTCCGCTACTAAAGTTGAATTAAAATATTTTTTTAGAAAGCAAAACAGATTGTCTACAACGCCAAGTTTTATAGTGATTTTTATATTTTACTTAACTGATAAAACTTAGGGCCAGTTTCATAATTAATTTTAAATCATCTTTAGCTAAAGTTGCCATTTTAATACCTTGAATACAATAGTCTCAATAATAGTAAAGTCGGATTGCTTAATAAAGGACATTTAGCTAAAGTTGCCTTTAAGTACATTGGATACTTGTATATTATTAAAAAGAGACTATCTAAAGTTCCTTTGAATTAAATTATGAAACTGGTCATTTCCATCTTTCTAACAATTAACTTTATTTAATAAGTTAATTTTAGGTTCTAGAGATGGGCAAATGGTAAAATACCATCGCAGCTGGTTAAAATACGGAATTTTGAAATTTACTGTAAGTAATAAATAAGAGATTTGAATATTTCCCGAGTAAATTTCAAAGTAATTTACTTTGTAAAATACCTACATAATTAAAATTTCCCGCCGATTTTAACCTTCAAACCTCAACATATTTTAATAATTTAATATTTTAACTTGTAAATCTTTGAAACTCATAATAGTGGCATCTGAAAATTTTTCTTTAGTGAAAAGAGAACTTATATTACAATCTTTTCAAAGTAGAAAAAACTTTTTTCCATGAATTGCAACTAGCTGCCTAGCTGCTAGTTTTTTACATCCCAGACGACATGATCAAAATCTTACTAATGAAAAAGTAAATGTTGCTATGAATTTTATCATTATGTGAGGTACAAGACTCGGTTTAGATGACAGAAAAATCCTTGCAGAAATGTAAGAATCTCGAGCAAAATTAGAGGATTTTTCAAATATATCATTTTGGGATGTATCTAAAGATATATGTGCTATGACATGGTGGAAAGGTTTTTCCCGCAAAAATTATTGAAGGAAATGGCAGTGCGTCTTCTTAATATCCAGCTACAACTACTAGTTGCGGAAGAAATTTTAAAGATCATGAAAATATCAAAAGGAAAAAACGTAATAGACTAACAGTATGTAGAACTGAAAATTACTATTTGTATTAGTATTCGTCATTCAGAGGGTAGACCTCTATATTTTTTTGTACAGTAACATTTTTTTTATTTTTTTTTCAATAAAATGTTTAAATGTTTTGTTGTTTCTCAGTTTTAGCTTTTATATTATAGTACAGTATATTATTGAGTATTGAGTAGTATTTAGCCCAGGGATCACTTGCACGGTGCATTATAATTATATCTACCTATCGAGTCAGTAATATAAAAAAACTTATGAAAGCTTAATAAATATTGCTATTATTTAGTAAAAACCTATGTATTTGGTAGTTTTTGAAAGCTCTTGTCATAATAAAGCCAGTTAAAGCAAAAAAAAATTTTTTTAATTTGGAAAATTTCAGGAACTTTCGAAGGTAAATTACTCCTAACTTTGAATTTTCTGGAATTTACCCATCTCTAGAGACACTTTCATATGTTTTTATCAAAAACGATTACATATGCTTGAAAAATAATTGGAGTTTTACTATCTTGTTCCATATGTGGTTAATATTGTCCTCCCAATCTTAGGTTTTTATCACGACGATCGTATTATTTCATTATATTTATTTATGTAACCATCGACATTGAAGGTTTCTTCAACTAGTAATCTAGTAAACTAGTAACAATCTCACGTAATTTCTCACATACATACACATGTTAATACTAATTATGACTTCTAAATTCTTATTAAGCTTGTGCAAACATAACCTTCGCTACCATCATGATCAGCCTTAATTATATACACTTTTTTAAGTTAATGAATAGCTACAAATGTAGTTATATAATAACTGATCTGTGTACACTATTATTTTGGAATTGTAGAAAAGAAGAAACCTAAAATATAAATTAGAACTTCATAAGGAAGATTTAAAATATTTCACACATTCCATTATGGCTCAGTTGCTAATACTAATTACTAATTAAGGTTACTTCGGTAAATTTTGTTTATACAGATATTATAAATTTCATTAAATATAAGGATGTTCATATACTTTACTCTGAATATTTCGAAATAGCATTCGCTCACTAAACCTGACAGTTACTTACTACTTAACCTAACAGCCAAACGAGATCAAATCGGTTCTAATTTTGGGGAGGGTTTTGCAGTATGCCCGGTAAAACGAGCTAAATTTCAGAACGTTTATACTGAAAACTGTAAAATGTCTCCTTTTTGTGTGTTTTCGTGAGAGCTCGCACTAAATATAACATTCTTTTTATAGTTACTGATATAAATAATGAATTGGATAAATATGATCATATTTAACAAGAATATAATTGATTTTTACTGGAGGGGTAGATTGTGAGGTAGAAATTATTACTTTATTTGAAATAATATCTAAAATATCAAATGTGTTTTAAGCACAACAATTATTGTTCTTTTTTAAATATAAACAATATTTTTTGTAAAGTAAAAAATATATTTGCGCCACAAAACAAGTTTTACCGGTTATTTTGTCCCTAGAGCTAAGTATTTAGCCATATGTTACTCTAAATTGATATATGTTTTAGTAGTAATGTGTGCATTGACACTGAATATAGTAGGTATGTAAAAAGGGATAATATCTGCAGACAAATTCTGTAGAATAGGTACATCTACTATATTAAAAATAAAAATATGAAGGTGGCCGTTCCCGGCGTATAAAAGTTTCCATTTCAAACCATTTCAACGAATATAAACTTTCGATAGGTACCTAATTCATTTTATAAATTTATTCACAAGTATGACATTTTTAATGTTAATGACTCGTTAAATGCTCACTGGGCACTGTATATTTTTTATACTACTGAACTCAATAAACTATCTGTGCGCGGGCGCACAGATAGTTTATTGAGTTGCATTGACTGGCATTGCATTAGTTGCATTGCAATAGTCAATCTAATAGAACGAACATCGAAATGTACGTTACAGACTTCCAATTTAAGCTTTCACCGAGATAAAGTCTCAAGAATTGCATTCCATCATGTGAATAGCTCAGAGAAGTGTCATAAATTTAAGTCTAATTTCTTTTGGTAATTATGTATGCATACAAATTTAGTTTTCTCAATGTTGAAAAATAGAATTGGATTACTGAAAGTAATGAACAATGTTAATTAGAA
This sequence comes from Pogonocherus hispidulus, assembly GCA_963924545.1. NCBI lineage: Eukaryota > Metazoa > Arthropoda > Insecta > Coleoptera > Cerambycidae > Pogonocherus > Pogonocherus hispidulus. The sequence continues at coordinate 73,016,228 of OZ004694.1, forward strand.
CATCAGAACTTTATTTTCAAAAATACTAGTGGGTATTCTTATCAGAAATAATTAATGATATCTCATCTACGTATGCAGTAAGGTAGTCGGTCATAATTAAGTTTATTTGATTAATATGCAAAATAAATAAAATAGTACCCAAAAAGAGCTCAGCAGTACCTACTCCCAAATTAACAACTAATCAGTTGGACTAAATATTCATATGGTCATTTCGAAATTTTTTTCATTGAGATAGAAACAAATTGTTGGCGATTTTTTAAAAAGACGTTAGCTAATCAAGGGTTATTCCTCTAATGCTATACCTTTCCAGTATTTCCAACCAGTTCCATTTCAAATTTGATTATATATTGATATTATTAAGCAAGAACATAGTAAGTTTATAACTGATTATCATAAATTATTCATAGTTATTATGAAATTACTATTAATATGCCGGATAATCGTGATACAGAAAAGTTTTATATATAATAACACTCTCACAGTGAGTAAGGTCTTTCGTTCAAGATCATAAATTATTTGCTTATATATTTTCCCTGACTGAGAGCTTTCACGTAAAGTGAATAATAAACTCAAATCATAATATTGAATTCAATTTTAGTCTCACTATTAAACTTTATCTAAACAATTTTACAGAAAATTCAAATTTACAACAACTATAAAACCAGGACTCCTAAGAGGAATAGCAACTTTAGGAATACTGCAAATCATAAAATATTTACAACATAAAATTTGAATATTTTATTTACACAGGTATATTACCTACCTATGAAATGGTTGTCATACATTTGAATTATTTTACATGCAAATATTTTAAAATAAGATAATAAAGAAATGTACTTAATTATATAAAATATTCACTGCATATAAAATATCCCAGTTTCAGTACTGTTACGGGATGTTATGTATTTTAAAAGACAGACTTTAGGAGAAGACAGAAAAATAAAAATTTATTTTTAAATCTGTCAGAAATGAATTTATATTTAATTTATTATTTTAGTGATATTGCCATTTAAATGGCAATGAATATGAAGTAGTCACGTAATATCTAATTTTCCTTAAAAATCCGGAGCTTTATAAGAGAAATTCAGATGCATAAAATCTCTATTCCACTCAGTTACAAGTCTTTCGATCATTTCAATACAGTGCAATCCTCAGAACAGCCCTCGCCAGAGACAGACTACCCCCGGTGGGTTAGACATGCAGGCGAAGAAAGAAGACAAGACAGAAGAGCTTCAGAAGATCCTACCGCCTGCGGGATAGAGCCAGGACAGGAGGTGATCCCACGAATGGCCCATACCTTATCACTTTTGTGGTCGGGGTTAGTGATGGATGGGATCCACCTCTACGAGGCAGTTCAGGCCTACAGCGATGGGGAGGGTAAAGAGCGATAATCCCGCTCGGCCCCAAACCACGCCAAGTCATGGACCACGATCAATGGATATTGGCGAATCCTCAGAATCTACAAAAATTACGAGATTTTGATTAAACCAAAAATATGAAAATGATCATCAAGATGAATTTGAAGATCATAATAAATATGACGTCACAGAAAATTTAATAAAACAAAATATGTGTATTAAAAATTAAAGATTTTTTAAGAATAAGTTTTCTCTGAATTACCGAATTTATTTCAAGTTTCTTGTCCTTCATATGCCATTTTTCTAAACTTTGCTATACGAGTAATTTTAATATCGATGCAATTATGCGTATATCTATTTTGAAATGAATTGGATACTTTCCTCTGTGCTATAAACATTTTTAGAGTCAATACAGTATTGATAACGTTTACTTGTACGATCCTGTGAAAATGGTCTATTATGAAAAATCTATTATAACAAAACTGTTACTAAAGGGGGCTGATGTAGTACTAAAGGGGGCTATGTAAGCTTGCGTTGCGTTATTTTAGTTTTTATTATTACATTATAAAACACAAATGTAAGTATTATTTAGCGCTTTTCCTTCAAACTCAATAATGAACACACTCCTACATAAAATTACTGTAGGCATTATTATTGATGGAAGCAGACTAGCATTGTATTACAAGAAAATTACACAAATTTAACAGTTTGTAATGAAAATTGAAAACGACACATTTAAACTAATTTTAAGTTCAAATTTCTATCGCACGAGGGTGTGCAATATTTGGGAAATTGTAAATTATTCTCCCATGATCAAACACTTTTATCTCTCTATACTCATACGGATATATCTTGTCTCACGCCGCTTCAGTTGCAAGAAATTTAGCAGATCTATTATCGACTCGAAAATTGAAATAAAATTTTATCGAAACGGAATAAATTAGGGGCAAGATGAGACGAGTCGAGAATTTGTCTCGGTTCGAGAAGAATCCATGTGTAGGGAAAGTCTGGGCAAAGAGAACACGTTAATTTTAAACATAAAGTCAACGTAACTGTTGTAAATATAATATATAATAAGTAAATATAAAATATATTTCTTAGGTGTTTCTTTAATTAATAAATAAAAATTTATTGATGAAAAAACACCTACGAAATATATTTTATATACCTAAATGGTAACAATAATAATTTCGATGACGAAAAAAACTAAAAAATAAAAACAATATTCTTCCAAAATTTCACTTTGCCTAGTAGATCCGGGTAAAGCGAACCACTGCTACGGGTAAAGTGAACAAGGTGCGCTTTTACTTATCCGCTTTACTACACTCGTGACATTTTCACCTTGCCTAGGATAAAAACAAACTTTCTACTGACGAGTCGAGGATCGACTGGAAAAGTTTAGAAAAAGCTATTAGGTGTTGAATTTCTTTTATATTTTATTATAATAATTATTTTATTTAGACATAATTCAAAATATGATTTGTAATATTACAGGATTTATTTCATTACATATTATAGTGTTTTTTTTTTCAGGCAAACTTTGGAAGTTTGCATTGTTACTACACTTTGAATATTTAATTTGAATAGTTCCGATTTCCTGTTTTTTCTTATTCTATAGGTGGTGTAATTCCCAAAAGGACTACAATGAATCATATAAGAATTATGTCAGTTGAGACAAAATACGATAGAGTGAGGCGTGATTAATATGACACAGAGGGGACAGCAAAATGCTATAACTGTAAGATAGGTGTGAAGAAAAATATTTAAATTAGGAGGGGCACTTGATAATAATAAACCAGCATACAACAGTTAAGAAAGTTCGGAGGCAATAAAAGAGAAAAAGATAGAGCAGACGTGTGAAAACAGAAAAAAATGTATATATACATTGTTGCATGGGGAAAAGGAACAGAAAGGTGAAGCCGACATCCTTGTTGTTGTTGTTGATAGACGGCGCGGTTACCCGCAGCACTCAGGTCTTCCGACCCATTGTGCCTACCGCTAGTTGGGAGCTATTGGAAGAGACTCGTGCTGTGCACATAGGCCAACACCCGTTGTAGGTGAAGCTCCCTAATGTCCTGAGGCAGAAGAAATGCTGCGCCCAGGTGTTTGTGTCTCTTGACCATGAGGCAGGCACAGCGACAGAGGATGTGAATGGAGTCCTCGTCATCGTGTCCGCAAAACCTGCACCTTCTAGTGTCACTAAGACCGATAGTGTTAAGGTGCTTGTTAAGATGTCCGTGACCTGTCAACAGTCCTGTGACAATCCTTATGCTGTTACGACTTAGCGCAAGTATTGATCGAGTTGCATTCGACCAAGGCCCTTCAATTAAGAGCCTGGCTTGTCGCAGCCCAGTCCCGTTTGACCATTCTTCCTTTGATCTTACCTTGATCCAGTTTCCAATGGACCTTGCTACATAACTAGGCGGAAGCCCCAGCACTGGTTCGGGCCCTGTAAACTGTATACTTGAGCCTCTCTTAGCCAGTGCATCGGCCTCCTCATTTCCTGTTATATTATGATGACCCGGTACCCAGGTCAATTTTACCTGGTTGTTCTGTCCCAATTGGGTCAGACCACTAACACACTCTAGGACTGCCCTGGAGGTGATCCTGTAGGAGATCAAGGCACGTAAAGCCGCCTGACTGTCGGTGCATATCTGGATATGCTGATTAGAATATTTCCTTTTGAGATTTTCCTGAACACATGCAGAGATAGCAAAAGCCGACATCCTTAAGCATATATAAATTAAAGAAAGGTCAAAATATTTGTAGTCCTATAAGTTTATGTTGAACGCTAGGTAATTAACTATTTATTAAAAATGTTACAATTGTATTAAATAACTATGCTAAAATGAGTACTTCCATAGAGCCATTTGCAGCCCGTTCGAGTTGTTATCGAGGATAACTATTAGAAAACGATGTGTCATTACGGAATCATAAAACCAAGCGTAATCGCATTAGAGCGGCTCAATTTCTCGATTTTGCATCTGAAATTAAATTTCTGTCAGCCCCGTTGCCATCGCCGACATAATAGAATGGGGGAGCCATCATTCAGTCTAACGATCTTAATGTCGTTTAAAGTCGTTAACACATCTAAATTGCCGAAATGATTGCCGATTCAGAAGTTACAGGGAACTTGTTTGTCCTCCACTGTGCCACAAAATTAAAAATTATTTCTATTAGTTACGTGTGAATGCCGTGCTGAGCACAGCAGAAGGCAGAATTGGGCGCTATTGTGCCGGCCCGCTTTTCCCTTGTTCTCTCTCTCTCTCTCTCTTATTAACACCGTTCAGATATTTTATAATCTTGCAGTAACATACTTCAGTCTGAAGTATCGAAATAAATTCAACAGATGCATCAACCAGCAGAAGTTTAGGAAATGTTTTGATTTTGAAGCATGTCTTTTGGGGTTTTCTTGTTTCATCTTTGTATATTTCCACGTCATCTCTACCGTAATCACCCCAGTCACACAATAATTCATCGCCTTGATTCTTGGCTTGGCTGCTTCAACAATCTGAGTATGTCAAAGATTCAGGTGTATCTTTGATCCGAAAGTTTCCTTTACTACATATACAAAGCATTGTGGCTAATGCATATAAAAGCTTGAGCTTTATAGTAATATCAAAAGTGAAACTTGGGCTGTAGGATGAAAGATTTTCGAAATCCGGACACCTTTTGCTCACTATTTATTGCTTTCGTTAGGTCTAAGCTATAATATGCTTCTTTGGTTAGACATCAATCTATAATGGGCACACTACTAAATAAAATTACTGTAAGTGTTATTATTAATGGCAGTAGACTATCATTGTATTACAAGAAAATTAAAATTTCTATCGCACAAGGGTGTCCAATATTTGGGAAATTGTAAATTGGGCTTGTATTCATTGTCCTATGATCAAACACTTTTACTATACTGATATATCTTGTCTTACGTCGCTTCTGTCTGGAAGGAATTTAGCAGATCTATTCTCGACTCGAAAATTGAAATAAAAGATCATCGAAACGAAATAAGGTATGTGAGATGAGATATTTATGTGATATTATTTATGTGTTATTTATTACTGATATTTTTTCTAAATGTAATAATCATATGATCTATACTGAGAGACTGTAATGTAGGTTTTTCAAATCCGCGGCATTTGTACTTGATGGTCACTATCCACTGACGGGATTCCGACAAGAAAGTTTCTATGATCGGTTTAACTTGATTCGCTAACAAAAAAGACTTCAATTGACTCTTTATAATTTTACTGTACATCTATGATTCTTAATAACAAAATAAATTGTCAGGGTATATTAGAAATGGTCGATTTCTACATACCTCGACAGAATACTTGGTATCAGTATCTCCTCACAAGTAAAAATTACCGCATCTATATAAAAGTTCACCCATCTATCAAATGGTTACAATCTTGAAATTGAGCGAGGAGTTTGAGATACTTTGTTGCAACATTAATCGTTCAAATTAAAAGATGTTACTTTTTATTGGTAGGTATGTTTTTTTTGTTCATCCTTGTTACTTACGCTATGTATTCTGTTTTTAACATTTTTCTGTTTTATATGTTTAATTTGTGATTTGATTTTGCATATACATATGTTTTTTGACCTTATCCTGTTACTGGGCATTATATCCGTTGGATATTGTAATAAATAAACAAATTAATTAATTCATTAATTAATCTCTGTGCTTTTGCTATTTAAATTATGCGTTTCCTCTTTAATCTACTCCTTTAGTTTAGAGTTAATTCTTGATAATATTTAATTATCACAAACATTCTGCAATCCCAATAAGTATATATAATATATCAAATTATTTTTCTCATAGAAAACGTTGAGATTTTCTTCTTGTTTTGATTGTCCTATGTAGCTACAGATCCAGTCATCACAGTCACTTTTATACACTTTCTATCAACATTTTGAGTTACAGTTTTGTATAGAGATTTCGTGTTGTATTGTATGGTTTATGTGCAACGGTGATGCCATATTTTTTAAAGACATTACCTATTTATTCTGATATTTTAGGTATATATAGCTTCTTTGTTTTTTTGAAGTTGTAGATGTGCTATAGATTTTCTGTGTACTTTATTTACTTATTTATTTATTTATTTATTTATTTATTTTAATTATCGGGTCTCTATTTAGGGTGTCAAAGTCTGATTGCTCGGTCGGTAAAAATATTGGTTACACTTCTTTTATACGTTACGTCATAATATAACGTTACGTTATAATATGAGTTAAAATTCATGTATCTATCTTTGAGACCACACTTCATTAGTAAACTAATTTGACTAATTAATTTGATTCTGCCTTAAGTAACTGATTGCCCAGTCTCGTTGCAGTTAACAGTCATGTTCAAAAAGTTTATAGTTATATTTTTTTCTAATTCTTTAGTAAACTGCAATCTTGAATGATGATATATGTATTAAAACAGTTTATACTCGTAATGTAATCTATTTTATTCTTAAATATACAAATTAAATATTATATTACTGGATTATAATTTAATTATTTTTTAAACTTTCTCTCAACTTTTTCTATCATTAGGTTAGCGACAGTCGGCGCAATAGGTGATTCCTTAACAGTACCGAGGATTTATCAATATATTTAATTATTATGGAATGTGCTACTATAGAATTTTTTTATACATGCTAAGCTAGTGGATGTTGATTAAAATATTGAATAAGTAAATGTCTCTCTTCTGTTTTTTATTATATTTTGTTGATGCTTGCTTTGTAGTGCTTTATGGCTATTATACTGAACAAAATATAATCCAGCATATAAAAGTTTCCACTTCAACAAGTCTACTTTACAACTTGAAGTACCTAAATAAATAAAATTATCTCTTTCCTAAGAACTTTGTAAGCAAAAGTAGTCCTGATTCGTATATCCAATAAATACTTTATGTAGAAGTAAACCAATTTACATTCAGCCTGTAGTTTTTGGTATTTATAATACCTTTAAATAAAGCAAAAACTTGCCTAAAATTTGATTATTCTCAGTTTCGACTCATCCAATCAGGTATAATTTGATTTCCTTTACATGGTAAGAAGTAGCGCTTCCGTTGGATGATCCTCTACTGAAACAAAACTTTTCAACAACTTTCATCTTAACTGTGTTACCTCCTACTTGTTCCTGAATTCATATTGAACTTCGCAGTATTCAAGGATATTTGAAATAAGTTTGTTTAAGTAAACATTGACTCCGGGGAGCTAAATTTGATATCTTATACGAATTCTATAAACGTTGTTGCGTTCCCAGGACTCCTCTTAAAATTAAATTATTAAATAAGAGCAGACGTTTCTGGTAACTTAAACATTTTATGACATCGATATAAAATTTATCAGACATTTTAACAGAGCTATTGCAATGTGTATGCTTAATATATCTGCTAGATCACAGTGCAGTTAGCTGTGTTACACTTTTGTCTGTTGAATTGTGGGCATTTGCGTACAGAGGTCTGTAATAATTTATTTCATTGCTTTGGAAAGACCGGTAAGTAGTACCACTATGCTCTGATATTGAAAACTACAAATTCAATTTTCAAATGTCACAATTATTGTCGAAGTCTTCCATCTGCTAAAGGGACAAAAAATTAAATGGGTATTGTATTGGTGATTCTAAAAATGAATACGCCCTTTGCGTGAAAACATTTAAACCCATTTAAAAGATCATTTTTGGAGGCTCATTAATGAAATAATGATAAATAACACTAATTTGGGTTTGTCTAACGTAATAATTTAGTGGTGCTTGTGACTTTTGGTATTGCAAAATTAAAAACGAAGTGGTTAAAGTTTGTACATCTTACATTTTAGCATTCAAATAAACCAGCACAGCACAAATTGCCGCTGGGTTTATGGATGTCATTCCACAAAATGTGTTTAAGATAAAAGATAGAGGTTTGGCCCTAGAATAAGGAACAGGTCCTCATCCTCACCCATTTCTCCAAAAAATATGTAACAATTTAATACCAGGGAGCACGTTTATTTATACAACATAACCACTTTGTTGCAGTACACCTATATACTTTTCTATTATTAGTCTATTAGAATAATATTATAAATTAAACATAACAATTATTTAACAAAAAAAAAAACACAAGCAATAATATGGTATCACCATACACCTTTTCTACCGTTTGTTACACTTATTTTAGCGCAAAATTAAAGTAAACAAAAACCTGTTTCAACACAAAAAATTCATATGATATAATGAACAAAGAAGCACTTATGGGACATATAGACTTCTTCTGTCTGTAGACATTACCACTTCTTTTATCCTTTATTTCACCCTAACTAGCACATAAAGTCAGCAATTGAATGCTAATTGCTAAATGATGTGATATGAAATGCAAAATTTTTAGTCATCTTCCTCCATATTTGTTTACAATCTACAGCTGCCTCGTCGGTAATTTGAATCGCCATTGTTGTAAAAATAAGCCTTACATCTAAGTAAAGTAACTACACAGTACTTTTTAAGATACATTGAAAGAAATGCGCTTTATCCATTGTTAGAATTCTAAAATCCGTTATAAAAGCGTTGTATACTATGTTGTGACAGATCAATAGGTCAATAATGGTTATACCACATGCATCGCTATAGGGTGTATAGTGGTTATAAACTATTTCTTAATTAAATTATTGAGTAATTGGTATACAACCGTTGATTAGTCTGTATGACGTAATAACTGTAACTATTATTACAGTGTTTCTTACTCTTTATCAGAAATTCTAGTACTAGTTATAAGTGCCAACAGCTTCTTTGAAGAAAGCATATTGTCACGATAGTAAAAAAGGAAATAAAATTAGTAGCATATCAATATTTCAATATTTGAAAGTTTGTTATTTTTTTCATGATCATATTTCACCCTGCATATCAAATATAAAAAATAAAATCAATTCCTAAATGGATGCTTTGCTGTGTTGCAATAATTGTCGACCAAAATTAAAAGTCTCATGCCAATGAACTGGTAAAACTGAATAGTCAGGGAAAATTGCCGAACAATTGGTTCCTACCCAAACAGGGTCATAGACCTGTGCTGGCTTCCTAACAGTGACCATCTCCCCAAGTTCCTCCAAAGTCTGGAATAATGTAAGTAGGACTTAGTGACTGTATCATTATTTCTTTTACCTTTACTACTTTGTTTTTGACACCAGTAACTTAAAATAGAATTTAATTAATTATGCTTGCAAGCCAATACCCACCGTTTGAAAATAAATAGTTCTTTGTAATAAAAGTACGAGTGTTTTACTTCTAAGCTACCTCCTTGTGCGCCCACGGCGTAACATTTGGTGGAGGCGCCGGGCACTGAACCATTTTATCTTTTTTATATAAGTTAATACCATACGATGTAGTTAAATAGTAAATAATAGTAAAACGAACATGAGAAGTTTAAGTTGTCCCGCTTTTGTGAAGCACACTGTAAACTGGCAAATATTTTTTAAAATTACGTCGTTGACTACCATATATAATAGCTTGCCGCAGATATGATAGAATGTCAAACTAAATGACACATTGTAAATATACAAGAAGTACACTACACTGAAGAACTATATTTCACCAACTTTCACCTTAGAGCATTACTGGTTTTTTTGTTTTGTTTTACATACCCAGCGGTAGCAATCGCTTAACTGCCATAAAACGAGTCTTATATGTTAAAAATGTGAAATATAACCATTATGAACGAGTGTAATACTGTTAGTACAACTGTTATATACATATCTGTGGTGACTGCCTTTATACAACAAATCTTATCTGTTGTACAAATGAAATTCAATAGATACTAAACATAATATATTTAAAAATTATTATGCATTCTTGCTATAAAAATTTTAAAATGCAATATGCGTGTTATTCTAGTGAAACAGTTTAATACGCCCATTTGTTTCAGTGTAGGTAGATTTACAAACTAAATTCGATTTACTTTATTTGCTCATTTATAGACTTAAGCAATCAAATTCATCCATGAAATTCTTATCCAGCATACGAATTAAAATTACAGCGGTGATAAGCGGCCCATTAGAAGTATCGCAAATTAGAATGACGGCATCTGCCGACGTGTTTGGGAATCGAGATGAAGGTAGAAGGCCTACGTTGGCGGAATTAAGGCTGTAAAACCAGAAGCTAACTTATTCAAGTCTGTTAGGGGCATATCACCGTAAATCCGTAACTGTCTCAACGCGCTCTACGATGTCGTTACGCTTTACGACGGATGGATTATGGACGTTAGGGGGAGATACCGGCGATACCGGAGGCCCGTTTAAATGCTAAGAAGTCGGCAGCTTCGTCATTCGTATACAATTCCAGCTGATGGATTACTTTTTGTGGCAGATCGATAGCGGCTTAAATGAAAAAAATCGTGGCCACGATCAGAGCACTAGCGGTTGGCATAATTTGCATTTAAACAACCTAGATTTGATATACCTACATAGAAGTTTTACTGTTGCTTTGGTTAAAAAGCAATGGATGTTCTTTATGTCTCTATAATCATTTTCCATTTTCCATTAAGGAGAGGAGGTAGTAGCCATACATAGAGTAAGTATTTTCAACTAGCTTTTATATTTATATAAGAGTAAGTAAACAACAATGTATTATGTCTTAAATTTAACAAATTTGGAATTAATTTTCAATTCTAATACATGCTTCTTGTTTAAGAATATTTATCTGCTTTTTTCAGTTTGAGAATATAATTTTTAAATAAGAAATTGGTATTGTACCAATACATTTCGTTATAATCAACCATGTCACTAAAACTTTCGGACTAAGGATTTATGTTTTACAATTTTATACCTATAGCTTTTAAATTGATTAATAATATATATTTTAAAATATACTTTTCTACAGGTTTACAACTAATTGGCCTATAGAGAAAGTCAGTCATATTAAATACCCAGGAGTGATGATTGATCAACACATAAGATGGGATGAACACATGACTTACATAAAAAAAACTTAAATTATTAATCCATAGGTTTTATGCAGAGAAAATGTAGCTAAACAATTTAATAATTATCTACAAATCCTTAGTTGAATCGGTTCTTAAATACTGTATTATTATTTGGATTAGCCAACAATCTGGAAGCGGTATAAGTAGTACAGAATAGGGTATTAAAAATAATATTGAAAAAGCAAATATTGTATTCGACTTCACGACTATATGATGAAGCTGACATCTTTAGTATAAAAAATATTTTTACGTACTTACTAGAGTCTAATGTATATGTATTTATCAAATAGTTCTACCCCACGAGATATATAGAACAGAGGTCTACAACGGTAACCTAGATCTTTTATTTTCACCCTAAATTATATAATCTGTTACCGGTTCTTACATAAAGTTTACAAAAACTTAATAGGTACAAAGTTGAAATAACGGAATTTATTTTGATTCACAAAGATTCAATTAAAAAATTTTTAGGTTAGGTATGCTTCTCTAAACTCAAATAAATTATAAAGAAATGTAATAATAATTATGTTTAGTCTGTTCAACTAAAATGTCAATTTCTGAAAAAGTATGTTTGTTCCACTGTCTTATCTTGTCATCTGTCTGTGAGTTATTTAGTTATTATTATTAATATTAGTTCTTTTGTAGATTATTTGATATTGTATGATAACTAAAGTGTAAATCGTGCCTTCTAGGGTGGAACTCTGTAACATGATAGCAACTGATATCTTTAGTTACAAAAGGAAGCAATTATCCAACATATAATTCAAGAGAAAGATGCAAGATGATTGCTTTCCCTATTTTCTAGTTGCAAAGTTCTTGTTCTGGGCGAATTTGAGATGCAGAACTTCTATGCTTAGGTGTACTCATATCGTACTTTATTTTGTGCTTATGTACACTTATTATTTTACAGTGAATAGTAAAATTACTTTTGTAAAGTATTATTATCGCTAATGATAATAATAAATTGAACTGTATTGAAATTATAGAATTAAACGGCTCATATTTAAAAATAGAGAAAGAATCGTTAGGTACAAATATAATCTGGTGGTATATAAATAAAAACGATAAGCCTTCAAATGCAACAGTCACAAAAGTTGTCTTTTGAAATTTTTTCTTCATTTTGAATACGTTATGTTTTCCTGAACACCTTGACCAATATCTTATTATTATTCACTTCACTTCGTCTCTTACATCAGGCTTAGCACAATTTTCTCGCAAACTATTCAGTCACAAATATAACAAACAACCTATTCAAATTTACAACTTGGAAGTCGTAGAACGTTTTTCTAGATAACAGTTTCATATTATAATATGGAATATTATATTCCTGAAAATAGGTTAACTCGTTTGAATATTTTAAAGAATACTTTAGGGACAGTCTGCATCAGTTCCTTTAGATGATACTGCTCTAACTTCACGACATTGTCTACATACATTGTTCTTTTAACTGTCACGCAACAGAGTATGAAATAATCAAAGCGCTTGTGGCCTTAGAAGAATACCAATGAAAACATATATTATATTAAAAGCAGTTCGTTTATTTCATTGCTACATTAGAAATCCTGTCCGACTATATGGTTCTTCGCTATTTAATGTTAAAATAGTATTAAAACAAGACGTTAAACAGATGGTTATTGTAGCCAATTAAATACCAAATTATGCACCATAATTATTTACAACACGACGCGATATGACGTACCACAGACTGACACGTAAGGAACCTAACGATGGAGTTATTAATCAAAATATGGCTGTAATAAACTTTAATAATACGTTGACTTTAAAATAAATTTGTTACAATGAAAAGAAGAAAATAATAAATATTTACATTGAGGAAAAATATTAGTAATTATAATTAAAATTATTTGATTGTACATTGTTTGCTTAATATGAAAAAGGCATAGTTTTTATAATATTTTCAGCTAAACCATAACCATAAGGCATATGAACTTTCATTTAACTTTGCATTTTGTAGTTATAAACCAAAGTCTTCTTAATGTTCCTAACCCTTGGCTAAAAGAATGAATAATGCCAACATTTCAACCAGGAAACTGACCTGATCCGGGTAATCTAGTCTAATTTAGTCTAGTCTAGTCTAATTATTTTAACACTTTATTATAATGAACTTTCGTCTTATCTATCACGAGTTTACAAAGTACAGCAAAACATCTCAGTTAGGTGGAGAGCAAGTTTTTAGATCTCAAGCCTACAGCGATGGGGAAGGTAAAGAGCGATAATCCCGCTCGGCCCTAAACCATCCCAGGTCATGACCACAGTCAATGGATATTGGCGAAGAATAATTATTGGTAGTATATAATGTGGTTCAGTATTAGTCCTTCAACGTGTTCAGATGTTACTAACACCTATAACATATATTTATGTATGTCCACTTATTGCAACATAGTAAATTAGTCCATTCTAATAATGCCATATTGATCCGATATTAAAATTTGGAAATTTAAATATGCTTAATATGAGTACTTGTTTGTAAATATAAGAGTAAATATGTCTTAAGTAAATAAGAAGCAACATGGAACAGGGTATAACATTAAAATATCATGCAAAACTTGATAGTTCACTTCATTTACTTTTCCTAAAAGATTATGGTTGGTTTATATAAAGGCAGCACATTTGGTAACTAATATCAAATATCAATTCAGGCGAACTAATTTAAAACAAAATTATAACAGCCAAACTGAGTAAAGAAACCATATATTTGATTCAGCAAAATATGTATTTCCCTGTATTAAAATTTACAATTTGGAAAAATAAACCAAACACTAGGTATAATTACCTAACCTTTATCTGAGTGTACTACACCAAATTAGACTGGGTACATCTTTAATTACTCTTATACTAATACCTACCCTAATTTTAAAATAAAGTTATAGAATAAAACCGGTATCCAAAATAAATATCATTTTTCAACCAGTTTTATTGGTGTTTTACATTTATTTACAAGATACCTTAGTATAAAAGAAAAAAGGAATAGGTGAATAAAGTTTAACAAGTTTCACAGAAACTTATTAGAAGAAGAAGAAGAAGCCTTTATTTGAATAAGGAATATAGGTGTATGTATATACACAATTGTATATGTGTTACACATTTACAGCATAATCGTACAGGAATGGTGAGTTTGATTGAACCCGGGTACTCTTCCACCTAACCATCCCTATAGAAGAATAAATACTTACATGTAATCTAAAAAATTAAAGAATTACTTAATATTAACTTTAGAAGTTTGCCTTGATCCTATATTTGAATATTTTACTAATTTCAATTTTTACTCTTTGGTTTCCTGGGCTTTTCCTTATTTTCTGTGTATTCCCATAATATTTTTTTTTTATTTTCAGCTACGCCAAAAATAAATTACAGTTTATAATCAGAGCTTTGACAACAAAATTAACTTAAAAATTGTAAGATCTGGAGACTTTCCCTACAATCTCAACGAAAATTACTCACCCTCCTCCACGAACAGTAAATGTAATATGTTTTGTTATTTCTATTTCTCCAAATGAATTTTTAAGAATAAGTGAATTTACCGACGCACATACCCCCTAAGAAAATGACGTTTCGCTAACAAAGGAGAAGAATGAAAAAATGACAATAAAATACAGAACTCGTTTGAAAACCCATTTGCGGCAGAAAGCTTCTTAGTGTCGCCGAGACGTGAAGGTATTGCGGAGTTAAAATATCTGCAGCATTTCATTTATTACATCTATTGACCCTATGTATATTACACATTGTGTATTGTAGCGTAAAGCCAAGTGGGTCATTTTTGGGGGTTGGTCCTAAAAGGCTTCAGAACATTGTAGCATTGTACTGTGTGTTTAAGATATCAGTGCAAGTGTTGGATGTATTGAGGCAAACTAAACATTACACAAACCGAAATATATACATAAAAATTCTTATAAATAGGCCAACTAGACCCAGACGCATTTATACTTAAAATTCAAGACCAAGTTTTTATAAATCACCTGACTCAACTTGGAATAAAAGAAAGTGTATATTCCCAAAGGCAGCCATATTTCATATAGATCGTTTCTAAATAAAAAAATAATTTCTTATTGAACTTGGAACTAACCCATCTACAATAAACATAAACCAGCGAAAAACTGAGAATAATAACAATAATAACAATAATAGTAATAATAAAAATAATCCATATACATTAAATCGCTTCGATTCTGTCTCGTTCTAAATTCCGTCGTCGAATGCACAAAGTTTCAAAGCTATCTCCTCCGAGGGGCGATCGCGGAACGATCCCCGCGGGCCAAGTAAGGTCGCCCTCGGCCTTTCTCCTATGCGTAGGGTATTTTTGTCCCGTTTCCTACGCGTTTTCCCAATTTAAACGTCTTTTCAAAAATCTCTGTAAAATTTTCGTCGATCGCCGTTCGGCGAGAGAGATGCGGCTAGCACCGGCGTTTGTCCTCGCGCCTAATGGTCCCGTCACGCCCGCCGAAATCCCGACTTTTTGCGGGACCCCCTCGCCCCTTTTCTAATTTTTACGGCTTCGAGAAGGACTTCACGTAAAAGTTCAGTCCTTTCTCTAATCCTTTGAGATTTTTTTTCGAGACCGTACGTCGACGACTCCATCTACGTCTATTTCGTCTTCGAAAATCTCGAGTCGCATCCGTCTCAACTTCTTTCTCATTTTATCTGCCGATGTGAGATTGCACTAACGAGACAAGCACCTCCCACGAAAACTGTCAAATTAATTAAACTTCAGATAGGTTATTTTCATTATTTTCCTATGAGAAATATTGCTAACGGAATCGATAGTACTGACTGGCAAATACTTCTGATTACCAAAATACTGAAGCGAAATGCTTTTCCAATTAGAAAATCGGAGAAATTATTTTTTTTAGGATAACACGTACAGTTTACATACTTAAACATCTCAACATAAATTTCTGACAATAGCTCGATAGCGCAATGGGGTAGTTGTAGGATTCCAAATGAATCCTACAACTGATTTCACGAGTTCGAGTCACTTTTTTTTTCACCTTTTTTATTCCAATTATTGATTAGGCTTAGTTTGAAATTAATTCCTTCATTTTGGCAGTCTGTAAAATTCATCATTTAGCTTACAAAAGTAAATATCTACAATATTAATTTGCTGCTACAATAATTGACAGCAATATATTTTTGGTCCTATTGATAAAATTGATAAAAATATTTACTGAAAAATAAATTCTACTTTCAGCGTTTAAAAAATTATGATCTTTTACCAACAAGAATAGAGTACCTTTACAATTCATCAAAATATTAAGAAAAGTTTAGTATAATTACTTCTTAAAAATAATATTATTCCAGATGCTTTTGTCAGGCCTCAGGCCTGGACCCCTGGTAGGGCTAGAAATGGGAATAAAAATCGCAAGAGCGATTTTCTCCCATTTCTAGTCACTATTATTAATTGATGGTATTACCAACGCTCACTGTCCTGAAAGCTAGAAACTTGTGTGGGAGAGGGCGGCATATTATTATTTTATAGGACGTATTAGCGCCCAAAAACGACTTTAGTCGATAAATTCTAACCACTAGTTACGGCAGATGGTACCACCAGAACGTTCAAGTTATGTAAACCTGGAAAACCTCATTAGTGACGGTAACACTCACACACATATCCACGTTAACCGCTCACTTTGACATCTGGTTGGCACATCGTATGTCGGAACAATGTATTGTACACAGAAAGTTTACAAAGTTTTGATTTTAGAGAGCAGTTTTATATGTTGCAAGTTAATTGTACTTTTATCTACACTGGATTCAGATTATGAGTTGAAACAATGTATTCAAAATGTCTAAAGACTATAAAGTTGTGCCTACTAATATGAATTATTTCCTGTTACGAATGTATTCCGGCATAAATATTAAATTTTATAGACTGCGGGGTATTTTATATCCTCACATATACGTCTGCGTTATTTCCTTACGATACAGATGTAAATAAAACTTGTGTAGTTGAATCCCTTTGGAAGGAAAACAATTTTCGATTGTGTACGAGGCATCTCTTACATGCGAATATACTTTTCAATCGGGATGCTACTTCGAGATGAGTATTTGTGGATCATATTTCTCCATTCCCTTTCATCTACCATCTTCCTATTATGATCAATTTCAGTGTTATCTATATTTTATTCCGGTTCCACAGTAAACACTGTTCATTGAAATACTTTGATGGAACGCAATGGGAAGGCCATATACACATATATCTGGCGGATAAAGGAACGATGATAAGCCTTTGGTTGGTTTTAACATAGTCTTGATTCTTAGATTTCCGACGAGGTCAAGGCCGTTGAAATAAAATATGTTATGTATAACTCAGATTTATCTGAATACACTAAATTGCAATATGTTAACTCCGTTTAGATGGAAAGTGGTAAGGATTATAATAAAATATATACAGGCGATTCTAAATGTATGCCTATTAACATATTTCCGTTTGATAAATTCTCGTATACAGTGTGGGTGAGTTTATATTATACACTCAGTAACTTCGTAACTTTCAAGATATTAAGATTTTTCCTTCTAGTGATTTTTTGTGCTCTTTTCAACCCTCTGATTAAAAATGCACTCATTAAAAAAACAAAAGAGCAGCGACATGTACGGTGTTTTTTTTTTAAATGGAACACCCTGTATTTTATTTCATAATTTGAAATACTATCAAATTCTGAACATGACACCATTTTCATTTTTTCTTAAATGTGATAATATGTAAGTTAGGAACAATACAAAAAATTATCGGTACTAGCGAAGTTTACAGAATATTTATTCTGTAAACTTTGGTATAGGCCATGGATTGTACAATTGAAACATAATATTTATTGAAATAAATGAAAATAATATCATTAACAAAGTTATGAGTAATTTGCATACCTATTGACTTCATAAGCATCCTTTGTTTTCAATAATTGTGCAATCCATAGTCTAGTACTGATAATTTCTTGTGTCACGGTGTCACATTGTAAAACGGTGTCACATTCAGAATTTGCTAGGATTTCAAATGATGAAATAAAATACAGGGTGTTCCATTTAAAAAAATTACTGTACATGTCGCCGCTCTTTTGTTTTTTTAATGAAAGCGTTTTCAATCACAGGGTTGAAAAGAGCACAAAAAATCACTTAGAAGTGCATTTTGAAAAATCTTAATATCTTGCATTTACGAAGTTATTGAGTGTGTAATGCAAACTCACCCACACTGTATAGTTTTATTATTTACATCTTTCTTTATATAGGAATTAAGCCAAAAAGATAACTAAGAGATAATTTATTAATGAAATTATCAAATAGTATGGTTCAATAAAGTTTTTCATTTTTCTCATTACTTATAACCTAGGTATGCAAAGGAATAAGATTATTATTTTTAAGATATGTCACAAACAACTACTTTGTTTAGTCAATTTTGTATCTCCTGATATTTCCGAAATCCCAAATGGTGCCCATCGAATTTTACTCATGCTGTATACCTCTATATATGCACAATACGCAACTGTAATAATTATATTTTTCCAACTAAAATAATTATCCTCTACTACATATAATACTCGCTTTTATGACAAAGTGGTTTAGTAATTATAATCCACATGAGAGAGCGTATCAGTTTATAAAAGCAAATTACAGATTTTGACCGAATATTAATAATGCCCACAGGGAGAGAACGCCCGGTTCATTATAAGTCTGTTTTACGCCAAATTAATACTTCTATTAAAAATAATTCGCAGATTTATTGCAGTGTAAATAATTTCATCGTCATTATGTTACAATTAAATTTGTTCGTAAACCAATTATTCGCAGCACATGCAAAAATATGTTGATAAGTAATTGATTTACTAATTTGAGTTGATTACTGCAGGATTAATTTGCATATTGTAGGTTTGTATTAGGTGAACCAAATACTAATAATAGTAATATAATATCTCTATATCTCATCCTCATCTTAATTATGAGCCCGGAAGTCAGAGGCTTGTATGGGAGAGAGAGCGGCATATTATTATTTTGTTGGCCGCGGTGCGCGTAGGAACGACTTACGATGTTATAACTTTAACTACAATTTAGTATGAGAATAAGGGAAACCTGGAAAACCTTATCAATAGGTTATTAGCCATTTATACAGTGATATTGCAGTACTAGTTGCATATTAAGAACGCTACCAGCCTTACGCACACAAATTTAATATTGGAGCATTTAGAAAAAATTGACCACAGTGAGATTCAAACCGTCGTCAATCGTGAGGAATCATTAAAAACTGACGTCTTTAACCGCTCGGCCACGGAACCCCGTAGATAAATACAAACATTTTGTACACATTTTGCGGTTTACCTGAAAGCAACTTTACTTTTACCATAACAACAGTAATACATACATGCATATTTCAGACAAAAGAAATCTTGCAGTTATTCGTTGTCTTCTTCTTATCCAGATGTATGTACAGGGTGTTCCACGTGGATCTTCAATTAGCCATTTCTAGAATAATACTATGCTTACTACGCATACAAAATGTTTGGGTTTCTCGCAATTCTCTTATTAAAATATTGGCGTTGAGGTGAGACTTCCGGTTCCACAGGAAGTCGATATCAACTCGCAATCATTTCTAAGTATTCTCAAATTTAAAATCAAAATTGATAATAAATATTAGAAGTATTGACACTTTACAATTTGTAGAAAATATTTCTTGTAACAAATATGTATATAAATTTTCTTATAAAAACTGATCCTGTCAAACTACTTTTAATGGAAAAAAATTGCATATTACATTGCACCTGAAGTATTTCTCTTGAAAATTATATCTTTTGAATAAATTTGGCTTAGAGTGATCTCTATTCCACATATTATTATACAATTCATCATATTATACATTTCATCTAAAATTCAAATTCGTTTCAATCATCATAATTTTAACTTCCATTCAGGATTACTTGTCAATATATACATACTAGGGACACCCTGTATTATGTATAGATTTTTCTGTATTCTATTCCCATACGTTAATATTCCTATATTATATTCTACACTGTACTACAATTCCTACTATTGGGAATTGAATATAAATATCAGTTTTGTAATTTTCATGGGAAAATATAAAAATACGTAATATTTTCCCAATGGAAACTCTGTTATGCAGATTGCAGAATATTGAACAAAAAAAATGAGTGCCCATTAAAGAAGACAAACTCTCCTAATTTGGCGCCGCATTTTTTGCGAATCGATGTTAAACGAATTACAATCCGAATGTCGGAATAAATTTACTTTTCCGATCAATCAGAATTCGAATTCTCCAGTAATTACGTAATACTGAAAATTCTATTTCGCTTTCACAGTGCAGAATCAGTGATTATCCATCCTGGCAAATGGGTTTATTTACGACAATTGTAGTTTGACATTCGACAATCTTTTAATTATCTCCATTTGTAAAGTGACTGCTTAGAACTAGAGAAACATATTTGATAGTGCCTTTTTTCGACAAAATCTGCAGAAAGTTTCTTTGATGCCTAGATATAAACCAGCACCACCAAAAATTCGGAAATAAATAAAAGCAAGAGCAAAAATTACAGTCTGGGTCGAATAATACTAAGAGTTCAACATTGTTATAAGTTGTGTTTTCAATTTCTGAGTTGTAAATATAACTTCAATAAATTTCATGTACAAGTATCAGAAATAAAATATATATAGGGTATTACTTAGATAATATATTAAATATAATTAATATACACAAAACATAAGTTTTACCAAATTACCAAATTGATAAGTCTACATTAGTAAAACATGTAAGGAAAAACAATCACAGGATTGATTGGACACATGGTAAAATTGTACAAAAAGTATAAAAATCAATCAAAATAGAATTAAAGGAAAGTGCTTTTTTCAAACGTAATGGTGATAACGGTGTCCCATTAGAAACAATATTTTTGAATCAAGGGTGGCTTCCTGAGTTTTCTCGGCGTGAGTTTTCTCCAGAAGGATGTTCCCAGTGGAAAATTAATAATAGCAGTGCTCAGTGCATGTGATGACTTTGGAATTAAAAATATCAATAGGACAAATTTTTGTCATACAAACTTCTACCCTTCTACTGACGACGAGTCGAGGATTGATTGAAAAGTGTTGAATAAAGTGCTTAATTTCTTTTAAATTTAATTATGATTTTTATTAGTTAGACATAATTCAAAATATCATTTTGTAATATTATAGAATTTTATATCAATCTAAAAAACAACACATGAAATGTGTTAATGTAGTTAATTTGTCATATATTATTTTTATTGCATATTATATAGTAGTTTTTTAGGTGTACTTTAGGTTTACTTTACTTTAATACTATACTTTCAATTTATATTTTGAATATTCTATATTTTAAATATTAATATTATATGAATATTTTATATTTTATATTCTGGTTTCCTATATTTTTAATATAAACCGGGAATTAATGACAAATATTTGGTTGTGATTTTAATCAGTATGCCTTTCAGAGGGTATATTGCGTATATTCTCATGACGAAAATGAATGAATCAAGGAGTCATCCTGGGTTCTTCATATAGAAAAGGAGTCTTCATTTGTGCGTATACCCTTGGGCATACGCAAACGGTATGTTATATACTTATCATTAGCAGCTTGTTCGGAAAAGCATAAAAATTCTTCATTGAACTAAGAGTTCACGTGACAATAACAGCCCTTTGGACCCACGCAAATGGAATTTTTTGTGTTGAACTTTATTTTAAAATACATGGCAGCCTGACTAAAATCGTACCAAAACCCATAATTTGGGAACAAAAATAAAAACTCACTTTTCTATATGAAGAACCCGGCTATATAACTATAGCCTATATGAAGAACCCGGCTATATGACTATATTCTATATGACTCTTTGTTTCATTCCTTTTCGTCATGAGAATATAGGCACGCGTTATAATACCGTTTGAAAGATATAGGTACTGACTAAAATCACGACAAAATATCTGTCACTAACTGCCCGTCTATTAGTTTATAGGTAGTGCAATCATAAAAGAAACTATCATACAGCTGAACCACAAATAAGTAATAGGCATTTATATACACGAAGTCTTACTAGAGCGCGGAAATCCAAAATCTAGGCTAAAACGAGATACGAGTATATAAGGATTTCTCTTTACACGGTGTTACCAGATTTAGGTGGCAAAATATACAAATTAAACACATTTTCAGTTATACAGTATGTTCAACTTTTTCTGATAAGATAACAACTTTTACGAAACAAACAAAGGGTGCTTTTTGAATAATACCCCTATACCAACTGTTACAGTTTTCGAGATATTTAACTTTAAAAAATTTTTTCGTTGATTTTGCTTTGCTTACGAAGTTTGAAATTTGGAGGATATGTAACTATTATTGACCTTTAATTTAAGGCAAAATTTGAGCAGGAGTTACTCTTTTAAACCCTGAGCGAAAAATTGGGTTCTACAGGGTGAAACGAAAATAAAGTCATAGCAAACATGTCAATAAAAAAATAAAAAATATCAAATGCAACCGTCTGTATATTTTATACCATAAGATGTAGAATTAAATTCTCTACAACTTTCACGAAGCTTTCCCTATACCTAAAGGCCTTAGTTTTTTGTAGAAACCCGATTTTATGAAAAATACACAGTGCGATATAGTTTTTTATTAAATAAACATAGTATAGTTAAAGTCTATAAAACGACAATTTTTATACTCAGTTGAAGTTACGCATTGAAATTTAGGGTAAAACAAATAATTAGTAAATATGGTGTACACATTACCCTAAAGGAAGATAGAGTTTCTATTAGCAGCTCACATTTAGGGACCAGATAATCCAAACTTACAAAGATTTCCTCGTAGTGACTTTTCAAAACTAAAGAAGCGATTTGAAAGAACGACAGATGCTAATTATGAGGCAATAATATTTTGTAAAATTAATTAACAAAGTATCTAGATTTACAAACAATCTACTTATAACGTACGAATATTTATAATAATGAAATCTTATTAAAACGCTGCTTTTTGGCTACCAGTGAAAGTCTGGTTCATTTAAGATTTGATGTAATAATTCAAATTGATACCTACCCACTTACATTGAATTTGTTTTCGCTAATAGTATATACATCAAACATTAAAATGAGAACCCCAAACGCCGAGTATTGATAATCGAAAGAAAACTGTGATATCTGGAAACATACTTTTACTTTTTTAGTTAATTCACCCCCTATCGTGACCGTTGTCATATCAATTATTTCTCAAATAAACATATTTCATTATATGTACTTTTATTGATATTGGAATCACTGCATTAGTGTGTTATCAGATCCTATCAAACTAATTACTTCGACATGGCAGTATAATGATTCAGTGTTTAACTTGATGTGTTCGTTTGTAGTAATTATGTGATTAGTACGGCAAAGCATCTAAAGTCAATATAACAAATAATGTTTAATTTTAATATTAAATGTTTGTGATTTAGCGAAACGCCGTTGCATACCATTATTTTGATAAATTAGTGCAAACAAACCCATCGACCGTGCTTCGCAATACAAATTTATATTAACTTTTATGTTTCCAGTTTTAAGCTAAATTTATTGCGGCTATTAAACATTTAAATATTTCCAAAAAAGTGTAATGGCCTATGGAAATCATGTTTAATTTTAATGTATGTTTTCAAATGTTATTTATAATGTATGTGTGGACATCGAACCACTTATATTTCCAATAAATTCACCTTCAGTATTTTTAATATGAAATACTGCACCGATTTATTTATTTCGGTTCATGTAACATTAAATTTTCCGGTTATTTGGTTCAAACTGGTTATTATCGCCTCTTCTAGTTACCAAGATTACTACCAAATAGCATCAAAGATAGGCAACTCAGTAATTCTAAATTTATTATGATTTAAGTTGTTGGTAAGTTAGGACGTCAATTCAAACTAGTTACTATTAATTAACAGCGCATTTCGTACATTGCCCAAGTAAAAATGTAAATTTATTTATACATTCTTACACGCAGGTAAGTAAAAAATAAGTAGGTGGCCAGTTTGCCATCACTCTCATTCAAATAAACAATTGCTAATCACGAGTCCTTCAAACATGCAACCCTCAGTAGTACTTATGGTAGAGTAGGGTCAAAATTCTAGGATCGAACTTACATTATACTATCATTATTACCTATTTTTTCAATGATATTCTCACTTGTAATACCACTACAGGTAAAATTATATCTGGAAATTTTATAGAGCTCACGAATAGTTTGAAAATTAATTTAAAATTAAGAAGCTACAACTTACAAATTACCAAGACCCCAAGTTTCCGTATTTTCGACAAAATTTTAGCATAGCTATAGATATTTTCAATGTGATAATTTTATTAGGTAACCTCACCAATACTATACCTCTTTTCCCAAAATTTCAGTGATAAACTTTGAATTTAATAAGCGCGGTATACGTTCTATGTAAACTGATATTATAGGCGCAATATTCCCCCCTTAAATTTCGATAAGAAACATGTTAAAAAGCGTTTCCCAAAAAATAGCAGACAGGTCGTAAATCTTTTTAAATTTTAAAAACAATCCCACAAGTACCATATACAAGAAAATCAATAAAAGTATCCTTCCCTCTGATCAATCTTTAAAAGCCGGCATAGATAGTGTTCTTTATTAATAAAATACCTGTCGAAAAACCCCTATACCTCTAAAGATACCCGAAAGGCAATATAATAAGTTGGGGTTTCGGCAAAAAGGTAAAGTATTTTTTCTCAATTCCCGAGGGAGTGCTAGTTGTATTTGTGCGGCGGACGGAGTTGCGCTATTATATAGTCCTGCTGGATGCTGCAGTGAATCACTCTCCTGCCGCCTGCCATAACAGGGTGTTCCGAAAGGCCATATGCGACTGGAGTGTATGTACGCCAGACGTGACCGCCGGGAAACTGGGTTAATGTTGGAGTTTCCTGAAAAATTGTTGACATACCAGGT
Organism: Pogonocherus hispidulus; assembly: GCA_963924545.1. Lineage (NCBI taxonomy): Eukaryota > Metazoa > Arthropoda > Insecta > Coleoptera > Cerambycidae > Pogonocherus > Pogonocherus hispidulus. The sequence continues at coordinate 73,041,483 of OZ004694.1, forward strand.
GGACCGTTTGTCGGAACGTTCGAATATTTCAAATCTAAACTAGACTCGGAGGAAATTTTAAGTTGGAAAGTGCCTGGTTGTGGAATAAAGCGATTCTGTAACAAATAGCTTCTAGAGTTACTGGCACAATATAAAATTTGAAGCAGCGAGTGCAAAATATAAGGTTTCTAACCGAACGTATCTTTCTTAGTTTTACATGGATTTCCTTGCACAATGAAATTATTACTCTCATTGTCCAGAATTAATATAGAATGATCAGTTTATCTTCTGATATCTGAATGTAGTGTTATTGTATCTTCTTGCTGACTGGCTGCTGACTAGTCCAATGGTTGATAACTAAATAAAATAAGTACTTTCTAAATTGTTTATGACATTATATTTCAGGTCCAGTCCTCGATATTACATAATTGTTTACATTGTAGTACATGCTTCTTCTACTTCCGAGCACAAGGTTCAAAGAAAATTTCAAAGCTTGCCCTGTCCCGCATTGTCACCGCTCTGTCAGGCCGGTCTGTCATCAACATTGTGTTTTTTGTGCTCCGAGCAGTCACCACGCTCTTACATATCGTATCGATATAGTAATTAGAAAAGCAACTCTGCTGTAATTTACAGCCGAGGAATTTGACTATCTTATGTAAGTAGACATTTACATTTATTTTTTAGTTGACATCTCTCTGATTTCCTATGTAATCCAAAGAAGGAGATTGCCTTTTAAGGAAGGCAGTCTCTGTTTTATACTAACGTTCTTTTCAGTCCCTGAAATATGGGTAAATCCAAGAACACTCGTAAATTACGACTGTTCTTCTAACTAGGGTGTACTAGTAATAGGTCAACTAGTAGTAGTGAGTCAGAAAATACCAGGAAATTGGTAAAGCGTTTAAAGAGATTAGAGAAAGAACTACTTAGCCGTCGTTCATTGTCATCATCTCGATCACGCAGTCGCACTCGCCACGTGAGGAGACAGCGGCTACGTTCCAACTCTCGTACCTCATCCCGTCACGGCGACAATCTACCGCGCGCACGGTCGACATTACCTGACAGCGTTCGATTGGATCGAGCGAGTGCTGATTCAGGGTTTCCACTTGGAGTGGAAATTCCCTATTCACAGGATGCTGGAAGTGATACTAGGAGTATTACTTCTGAAAGTAATATAGACGCTTGCAGCGTCACAAATAATTTTGATGCTGACGGCCTGATAATTCACAATGATGTGTCGCTGCCGGAAGATATTCTGGAAATTCTAGGCGAAAATCCAGAAAAGAAATGTTTAAATGAAGTTACACTACATGACCAATTAGTGGTTAGATGGAATTCGTTGTTACAAAATGAACTTAAAAAAGAGGACTGTTTAACTCTTTTAAACAAGTTTGCTATTCCTAGCAATTTAGCAAACTTAGCCCCGCCGAAGCTGAATCTAGAAATTTCTGCGGATTTACAAAAACAAAATTTAACAATAGATGCCTCTCAATGTGAAGTTCAGAACCAATTAGGCAAAGAAATTTGCGCTTTAGGGAAAGGTTTAACAACTAACATTGATAAAGTACCTGCAGACTTTAAAAATAATATGTTACCTAGTCTCTTAGATTCTTAGAAATAGGCAAATAAATTTGCGCTTTAGGGAAAAGTTTAACAACTAACATTGATAAAGTACCTGCAGACTTTAAAAATAATATGTTATCTAGTCTCTTAGATTCTGGCAGAATCCTGACGAATATTTTCCACCGTATTTCGCATACTAGAAAAAAATCTTATCATCCCTCACGTGAAGAATTTGGGGGAAGTGGCAGACAAATGTATTCCATCAGAATATCTGTTTGGGACAGATTTACTGGATGGGCTAAAATCATTAAAGACCATTGAATCTATCAGCAAGGATCTAAAGATCACTGCCAACAAGCCGAAGGCTCCACTATATAGGGGACAAAATAGAGGAGGGGGAGGAGCTCAGATACGGACATATAATCCCTCTTCCAGTCGTCCTTTAAATTCACAGAGACCGGTCCGTCGCTTGAGGGACTTGGTACCGGTCAGAAGCCAAACCTCGAGAATTTACCAATGGGAAAACATGAAGGATTCCCAGTGGAGCAACGGGGAAAAAAGGAAACGGAGGGAGTAAAGGTAAAGGTAAAAGCACGTAAAAGGTAAAGGTAAAGTTTTTATGCTGGTCGCTTAAATACATTTTATGAACAATGGCTATCAGTCACGTCCAATGCAATTGTATTGCGTTGGAAACGAGGTTATTCATTACCTTTTTCTGAGGCACCCTTCCAACCAAGACCGTTTGCACCAACTAAATTTAATAATACCGAACAAAAAACCATTGAAAACGAAATTTCAAACGTAATTAAAATTAGCGCTATTCAAAGATGTTACCCTGCACGTAATCAGTTTGTTTCCAGAATATTTTTGGTCGATAAACCCAACGGCAAGAAGCGATCCATCCTTAAAGAAACTTGAATAAATACGTTTGTGCTCCACATTTCAAAATGGAGGATGCGCGAACGGCGAGCAGATTAATTAAGTACAAATGTCTACGCGACTACTATTGAATTAAAAGACGCATATTATTTACTTCCTATTAAAAAAGATCACAGGCAGTATTTACGGTTTTGCTATAAAAACAAGTTGTACGAATTTACCTGCTTACCGTTTGGCTTGGCATCAGCGCCTTATGCTTTTACCAAACTTTTAAAACCAGTAGTGCAGTCCTTGCGCGCCAGGGGTGCACTCTGTGTCAATTAGCTTGACAACTTCTTGATTTTGGGTTTATCAGAGGAGAAATCTTCCAGAAACACTCTTCTGGCCACTTCACTATTAAAATTTCTTGGGTTCCTAATTAATACTGGGAAGAGCGTGCTATCTCCTGGCACCAAATTTAAACATCTCGGTTTCATTATTGATTCCAGAAATATGACATATGGAATTGCCTTCTGATAAGCGCAAAAAGATTCAGAAATGTATTCTGAAGACTATCGATAGCAAGAGCTGCAAAATTATAAAGTTTGCAAAACTTCTCGGTTTATAACTTTCGCATGCCCAGCGGTCAAATACGGCTGGCTATATACGAAGCTTTTAGAGACAGGTAAATATCGTGCACTGCTTTCACATCACCAAGATTATGTGGCAAATTGTACATTTCACATGACGTCAAAAGAGAATTAAGATGTTGGCTTGAAAAAATTCCAATTTTAAAAAATGACCTCAAAAAGGATTTTTTCAATTTAGGAACTTTTAAGAACGCAAGTTTATCTGGCTGGGGTGTTTATTGTAGGGGAGAAACCACTTTCGGATGGTGGACATCCGGGATACAGACAACCATAGAAACTATTTGGAGTTGCAGGCTATATATTACGGATTAAAATGCTTTGCAAAAAACTTGCTAAACTACAACATCTTAATTCGTACAGATAACACCACGGCCTTATCATAAATAAATAGAATGGGGAGCGTCAAATTTCCTAAATGAAACTCTTTAGCTAGGGAAATTTAGCAATGGTGCGAAGTCAAGAATATTTCAATTTTCGCATTATACATACCTTCCAGTGAAAACTGGCAGGCTGATCGGCCTTCTCGTGCTTTGCATGCTGAGAAGGAATGGTCCCTTAATGCGGATTTTTTCACAAATATAGGAGATCATTTTGACCTTCCCAAAATTGACCTTTTCGCTTCTCTCCATAACGACAAATGTGAAAGATACTTTTCATGGGTCTTAGGCCCAGAGGCGGAGAATATAGACGCATTTACGGTCCATTGGGGTAACCTAAACTTTTATGCCTTCCCTCCTTTTTCCCTTATTCTTTGCTCTTTACAAAAAATTGTAAATGACCAAGCAACAGGAATTTTAGTGGTACCATTTTGGGAGTCGCAATCCTGGTATCCACTGTTTTTAAAATTATTAGATAGTACTTTACTTTTTCAGGGCCCTTCTGATAATATGCTGTTTTGTCATTTCAGCAAAAGGAAGCAATGAAGCATATTTAAGAATCATTGAATTCCCATAGATCGGCCCTTTCCTTAATAACTTCAAGAAATTTAGGGGATGATTTACGTTTGAAGCGCTTCCTAAAGGGCATTTTTAGACGTCGACCTTCTACGCCAAAGTACAACTGTACGTGGGACCCCCAATTAGTCCTCACATACTTAAAAACTTCTGAGGATAGCAGTCTAAAGCTATTGTCCCAGAAATTAGTTATTCTGAAGGCCTTAGTTACAGGGCAGCGATTGCAAACCATTTCTTTGATAAACCTCCCAAATATACACTTTTCTAGTTCAGGTGCAAAGATTTTTGTCCCGGACTTCGAATCCAAAATCATTACAACCGTGTTTAGACCTTCCATATTTTGCTGACGATCCTTGGATCTGTGTAGCGTCAAATTTGAAAGATTATTTAGACAGGACTGAACCATTGAGGCAAACCCAATCGACTACATTGTTCATATCTTACAAAAAACCGTACACTGCAGTACGAAAACAAACCCTTAGCCGTTGGACGAAGGACATCCTTCAAGCAGCGGGTATCAATTCTGATGTCTTTTTAAACCTTATTCGGTCAGACATGCCTCCACCTCGGCCGCCGCGAGAAAAGGCCTTTCAATGGATGTAGTGAGAAAGTCCCCAGGATGGAGTTCAAAAGCCAATACATTTGCAAGGTTTTATAACAGGCCTTTAATAAACACTAACAGTTTTCTTACTACTGTATTAGACAACACGAATTAGTATAGAATATTATATAAGTCGTTTGTTGCATTTTTCAGTTTATATCACTTATCTCTGTTAACACGAGTATAGTGCACTTAATATCTTTAATATAATATGTTTTTTCGATCAGGTTGTTTTACGGCCCCCCTTTCTTCCTTTGAACATCTACAATGTAAACAATTATGTAATATCGAGGACTGGACCTGAAATATAATTAAGCGATCAAATGAACTTACCTGTGAAGTTCGATCGTAATTATATGAAGGTCCAGTCCGAAGATATTACATCCCGGCCCATATCCCAGTCTGCCGTAAAATTTAGAGGTAGATACTTTAAACAAAATGATGACAGACCGGCCTGACAGAGCGGTGACAATGCGGGACAGGGCAAGCTTTGAAATTTTCTTTGAACCTTGTGCTCGGAAGTAGAAGAAGCATGTACTACAATGTAAACAATTATGTAATATCTTCGGACTGGACCTTCATATAATTACGATCGAACTTCACAGGTAAGTTCATTTGATCGCTTAATTATATACTATTTAATATTCTATCATTATTTTATATGAAGCCAAGATAGTATGAAATTTATGAAATAAGAAATGTGTTTTCGCTTTATTTTTACCGGATGCAGGGTGGACCAATAGTAAAATAAAAAACTCTGTTGACAAGGAAAAATACAAAAACATATTAAATACAGGCGTTTCAGGATATTAACAGGGCCCACTTTAAAATTACTTTGGAATGTACAGAATGTTTCGTTTAATAGTGGCAAAGTAGACATCATTTTTTAGACAAAGTAGACAAAGCAAAGTAGACAAGCGTGTGAATTTCTAGAGAAAAGAGCTTTGTGAGTCGAACGATACCAGCCATTTTGGAGATGGGTGCCACAGACCGATTAAACAGTTTTAAGGGTTTACAAAAAATTTACGGTGGTATATAGAGAAACAGTTTTTATTTTCTAATTAAGTAGTAAATACCATTTTATTCATTAAGTTTTGAAAATATGCCCACGAGATGGCGGAAGAAACACACTGTTGTTCTCTGAAATTTATGGAAGATGGCGTTAACTTCTTGAATAATTTCTTAATTTAACTTCTTCCTTTCGTAGGGTGTGAGGGCGATGAACAATTTTCCCTCACATATCTCGAAAGAAATCGCTCAAATCTGGTGATCGTGCCGGCCACTCCATATCACTTTTCAGAGAGACCAGATGTCCGAGAAACGTTCCTATCAAATCATTGAATAAATTTCGGGCTGTGTGAGCTGTGCCTTGATGTTCTCCGGTTCAAGAAATATTGGCTACTGAGATGGGGTGACTGACAGAACACTATAAGACCAGGTGACCTACTCCCCCCCACAGCACAGCAGAGGAGTGTCCCCTATAAACCCCTTAGTCGGTACTGCGCACCCGCATTTGACATTTTATACAAATTTTGACAGATGCAAGGACCTGTATGAACTTCTTGTGACGATTATTTGTTTCTTGACACAAGAAAAGGATGTGTGGTATGGTGTAATGTAAATATAAAAAATATACAGAGTGTTTCACTAAAAGAAATAATATCCGCTTTACCACTATTAAACGAAACATCCTGTGCATCGCAAACTAATTTTATCTAGATGTTATATTAATATACTGTAAGACCTGTATTTAACATTTTTTTATAGTATGAATTATAGTACTTCTGCTGCATTCTAAAAAATTCTGCTGAAACATAAATAACAAGAAAATAAAAATCAATGGATTTTTTCGTTATTGAAATTTAAATAAGTAAGTTAAGACCATGCAAATAATAGTTTTAAACAAAGCCTATACCATTTATATTGTTATAAAATTACCTTGGACTACCCGAGTGGGACCTTGCTAAATCGACCAGGCTTTTCCCCCAACCTAGGGAAATTCTGCACAAGTTGACAACGTCGCCACTGGGAGTGCTTCAAGTTTCAACCCAAGTCAAGGAGATAAAGGTTTTTGACCACATTTTTTTCGGATATTACCGCACCGAAGATTTTTATTGTTGCGTATCACTTATCTTTTGGACTTCTGGAGTATATTTGCAATACTTCCTGTTCTATTTTTTGGTTCATAAATATACCAAATCTTCCTTCTTCAAAGCCTCCCGCTGTTAAATGTTATATCAGTCCTCAAAATCTTATTAACGTTCTTATAAAGAACCTAATTCTACGTATTCCTAGTTTTACAGAGATAACTTTTATATAAGTTACATTATTTGAAAAATTCGTTTAAGAATGATCACATGAAATGCAGAATTGGTAGATTTTATCAAAAACCAATTAAAGGATTATGCCGTAGTCCACATACATTTTACTCTGACTGTAAGGTGCACGAAAGTGCAAAATCTACGACTAGCAATTTATCATTAATGTAAGTCCCTGTCGGGATTTACATCAAGAAATAACACTGTCTACAGTCTTATCCTTTATATGATCCTAGTAAGAAATAAATTTGAAATCTTTTGCTTAAGCTCAAAAAACTGAAATGAGTAATGTGAGAAATATCTAAAGTATAATATTTATCAATCGATAATTTTTTACTAGATTTGGCAAAAATAGTTTTCTTGCCCTTTAAAGGTTATCAAAATATTTCATTTGTTTAATTGATATCTCAGTATCCATTTGTAACTGATACTTACAAAGCATTATAACTCTGTTAAGGGAATATAAAGAATGTTAAATATATTACTTTAATGTAGGTGGTATTTTTCCTTGTGAATTTTTGGAAAGAAAATAACATTCTAAAGTCGAAATATGTTACCTAACACCCCCGTTAAAAGTTTTACAAGGTTTTTCATACATATATGCAACTTTGCTAGTTCGATGACCCCTTATTATAATAGGAACAATAAATTGAGCTCTTTCGGTACCTCCTTACTCCTTAGGTATTCTGACGAAGTATTTGACAATCTGATAACCCTTTTAGAGGAATTTAGATGATAATACTAGTTTGGTAGGTATATACTGAGGTATGTGTTCCAAATTATTTTGTTATGAGAAATAAAATCAAGTTGTTCCTAATCTAAATATAAAGTACAATATATTGTTTTATTTAATAGTTGTTTATCGTTTATTACTGTTTGCTTAGTTATCGTTCTATCGTTTATTTGTTATCGTTTATTTATTACCATTTATTGATTATTGTGTTTATTTGTTTGTTTATTTTTAGTGGTTCTCGATTTAAAATGTATATTATTGAAGAACGTGTTGTTGCTGTTAGAAATTAATTTAAACATTTAAATATTAGGATGAACGATGGTGTTTTTATTCGTCGAATGAGACATAGAAACTCGAAAACGGATGACTGGATTTTAATATTAAAACAACTGATGTGAAGAGAATTGAAATACCTTTCCAACGATGTGCGGCGCGGCCTACTGTTCTATTTAAAAAAAATGTGCGACTCTGGCGCAATCTCAAAATTCCGTTTGCAGGTAAAGAGTAGAATTTTTTATGTCATTCATCCTGCATTTATTTTGAGGTAAATATTTGAACTCGTTCAAGAGTTAAGGTGGGGGATTACTTTAGGGACGTATATTTTTACACCTACTGTAGAGCACATCTGGCAAAATGTAACTTTTTAAAAAAGATTACCCAAAAACTGATATCAAATATATTTCTTCTAATATGATGAATACCATATCCATCCCTTAAAATGAATATTAAATTTAGTCACAGAATGCCAAGTCAAACTAAATGTTTATTTCTATCTTTTGAGCAGAGAACCCAGAATTAGCCAAAAATGTATTTAAATAATATTTTGTTTTATTAACATCCCATCTATTTATTAAAATCGTTGAGCTGTATTCATAAACATGTTGCGAACCGGCTTACCAATCATTAAGCAACACCCTGAATAATTATAAAATTCCAAATTAATTCATTTTCGCTATCGAACCCCATTTTTATTTTATTACCCTGGGGAAAAATCCAGAACGGATTTCCTAAACTTTTTACGGTTATAGCACTATTTTATTCTCTTCGCAAAAAAATCGACTACAACACGACGGCATGCCTCTCACATTCGCTTACATTTTAGATTTACGAGTTAATTTAAAATGTGCACTAAATCACACAAACATGACGGATTCGTTCATGATTTATAGAGGTGTGTAGTGGAAAGCAGGTAGACTGGGGCACACTTTTTATTCATTTTCCAAATGGTTGTTTCGAAAAACTTTTAGAGTTGCCCGGAAAACCGTTTTCTTGCTTTAATACCCAGCAGTGCTTTCTTTATATTTATATGTACAACACAGACAGAAATATTTTCTTGAATGAAAAAAAGTTTGTACAATATCAAAGGGTAGGTACACCGTGTTCCACATAAAACGACCCACTATACTATCTGTAAATCTATAAAAGATGTGGAAAAAAGTTAAATACAAAAGTTTTTTAGATTTTCGAGTTCTTTTAAAATATAATACTTCCATGTATACAGGGTGTCCCAATTTTGCTGGGACGACATCAACTCTAAAAATTTAAATGGGACACCCTATATTTTTGTTGATTTTTGGATTCTTTGTCAAAAATAAACCCGACTTGCCTATTTAAACTATAGTCGAATTTTGCGTAGTTTTCGAGATATTTGAGATTATGTGTGCGTTTTAGAAAAATCAAGGTATTTTTCAACACGTTATAAAAAAATTATCAAAAACTAAAATTAGTCGTTTGGGTGGTAATTTCCACTTACAAAGCGTCAATGCATATACAGAATACAAAATTTTTGTTAACACTTATACAGGGTGACCATACTACGAAATCAATCTTGCAACTTTACAATCTGAAAATGTCGATTTTTTTAAATGCAACGCCCATTATATAATTACTCTATGTTAAAGACAATGAAAATACCTATCATTCCATATACATATGTGCTATACATAAATTCAATGGTTACAGAGAAAATCGCTATTTTATAGAAAATCACAATGATTTCTGGTATAATGGTATTGTAATGCTGCATGCTCTCAAAAAAACTAGGAGTCTATGGAATGAGTAATATTGAAATTTGTTTTAATTTGGTAGTTCTGCAATTTATTTGTGTTTATATAGTGGTAGTTGCATTCCTAAATAATTTTAAATTCAAAATACCTAACTATTCTTAGGTATTACTAGCAGAAACCAACAGAAACAACAAATATTTTAAGTAACAACTATATAATAATTGATCACAGATTACAAGGAAGTTTAAAAAAAACAAAACCATGAACAATCCGTTCAATGTTCAATGAACAAGCCGTGCGAAATGATGTTGCAAACATTCAAGTGCGATATACACTCTGTATAGTAGAAAACGGACAATATGCCGAAAATAAATTATAATGTACCTAGGTATTATAAAATTATCTGTTGTTCATGGTTTTTGGTTTTTTTAAACTTCCCGTAATCTGTGATTAATTATTATGTAGTTGTTACTTAAAATATTTGTTTGATTCTGTTGGTTTCTGCTAGTAAATTACAATAGATACCTACCTAGTTAGGTATTTTGAATTTAAAATCATTTAGGAATGCAACTACCAGTATATAAACACAAATAAATTGCAGATCTGTCAAATTAAAATAAATTTCAATATTACTCATTCCATAGACTCCTAGTTTGTTTGAGAGCATGCAGCGTTATAATATCATTATACCAGAAATCATTGTGATTTTCTATAAAATTTCGATTTTCTCTGTAACCATTGAATTTATGTATAGGACATATGTATATGGAATGATAGGTATTTTCATTGTCTTTAACATAGAGTAATTATATAATGGGCGTTTCATTTAAAAAAATCGACTTTTTTCAGATTATAAAGTTGCAAGATTGATTTCGTAGTATGTCCACCCTGTATAAGTGTTAACAAAAATTTTGTATTCTGTATATGCATTGACGCTTTGTAAGTGGAAATTACCGCCCAAACGACTAATTTTAGTTTTTGATAATTTTTTTATAACGTGTTGAAAAATACCTTGATTTTTCTAAAACGCACACATAATCTCAAATATCTCGAAAACTACGCAAAATTCGACTATAGTTTAAATAGGCAAGTCGGGTTTATTTTTGACAAAGAATCCAAAAATCGACAAAAATATAGGGTGTCCCATTTAAATTTTTAGAGTTGATGTCGTCCCAGCAAAATTGGGACGCCCTGTATACATGGAAGTATTATATTTTAAAAGAACTCGAAAATCTAAAAAACTTTTGTATTTAACTTTTTTCCACATCTTTTATAGATTTCCAGATAGTATAGTGGGTCGTTTTATGTGGAACACGGTGTACCTATGTCGAACGAATATTCTTTTAAACTCAACCACGGTTTGTTAGATACTTTTTCATGTTATACCTCTGATAGAGATTTAAAATAAGCGCAACTCAGTGAAATTGAGTTTTTAATGCTCTGTTCTTGAAGAAAAAATTTGAATCTTATTAATTTTTACCCTTGCATGAAGCCGACAACGAAGTAGTCACGAAATACCAAAATTTTTTTGGGAATCTGAAGTATCTGTCAGAGAAATTTACACAAAATCATAAATAATCGTACATCAAATATGGATTCCAGTCAAATGCACGTTTTATTAAAAATCATCCAAATAGTTTCAATACTAGATTTTCTTAATTCAAATAACATTTCTTGCATATACTAAATTATAGAAAAGATATTTATTCCTCCAAGAACTTAAATGTATAATAAATAACGATGAATAGTAAGGACATCCTTACATCCTCCATCTGTAAACGCCTTGTTTAAATAAGGATTAAAACAAATCATTCAAATACAAATTTTGATTCTAACTGTGTTAGACAAAATTCGGCAAATTTTGATTTGTAATTCAGCGTCCGGCGTGGCATATAATCAGGAGAATAGCTGTTTTGGCTTGATTTGTTTTAGTCCTTATTTAAGGCGTTTGCAGATGGAGGATCTAATGATGTCCTTGCTATTCCTAGTTATTTGCTATGTACGAGTACATGCCATCTGTCAAGTAGTAGAACTAGGTTCTACCTCTAACCCCGTTATTGTATTAACTTAAATATACTTGATTTCCTTGTAAAATTTTCAAGACGTTCATATATTTAATATATATAATAATAATAATAATAATAATAATAATAATAATAATAATAATAATAATAATAATAATAATAATAATAACAATAATAACAATAAGGTCTGTAACTTATTTGTGGTGCGTTTTCATTTATTATAGTCTCATCATCTAGTAACAAAAAACGGGAAACCAGAAGCAAACTTTAGAAGTTTGCCTTGATACTGCATTTTGAATATTTAATTTGCATGCTTGTGGTTTCCAATTTTTTGTTATATTACAGGTGGTCTAATCCCAATAGGAACTACAATAAATAATAATAATAACAATAATAAAAATAATGATAATAATGTTTCCAAATTGCAAATTGTTATGCGCCAAAATAGGATAATTTATAACCACCCTCTTCTATAATTTTCATGGAAGTTCTCCAATATGAATCCTCCGGTATATTTATAAATTTTTTATTGCCCTGAAAATGTCGTGCGCTGTTATATTACCGGTAATAAATTTCACAATGAGTCTGCACGACGAGATTGCGTTTATCGGTATTATGTACTTTGTGTACATTTTATAAACAACGTTGTGGTGTGTCGGCGTTATCTGAAAAATGGAGCTATTTGACAAGTAAATTAAGGTTGCGTGACGATTCTATGCAAATATACCCTGTTGAATAAGTACAGAGATTGTATGAGTTATATTTTACACTAGAAAATGCTCCAGGTAATTCTGTATTACTGGTTTTTTTTTTGAAAAAAAAAACTTTATATCAAACCTTTAAATGAAATGAAATATTTCACATAATAATAAATCTGCTATGCAGTATTTTAATCTAATTAATAGACCTTAACAGGGAAACACGCAGTTCATTGATAAAAGCACCATGTATAATAAGCAAACGGCGTTACTAAGATTACTAACTCATAATAACCGCTTTATATGTTATAGCGTTGACTGGACGATTTAATAACACACGCAAATGAGTGGAATTCTAACTTTGGTTCTATATAAGTAACACCATATAAATTTCTTTAATATATTTTGTTTTTAACATTGGAAATATTTTCATTCAAAACCAAAAGACAGTGGTGTCGCGATTGAGTGACGCATTACATAATATACCATTTTGTAGAGCATGTTTTGAGGCATATGTGGTGTCATATACAACTTTTTAGTAGGATAATTTTTTTAATGGTCTTAGAGTGCGTTATCTGCACAATTCGAAAACATATATGTTTCTGAGTACATACCTATATCGCCATTAAAAAAAAATGGCTAGACAGTACCTTGGAATTTTAACCACTTATACACAAGACCTAAACGCTTCGAATGGTATAAACCTTTTTTTGGTAGTACACTATATATTACCAAAAAAATGATTATTATTTAATAAACAACTATTCTAGGTTACAAATGACAAAAATTTGAAAACCAAAAGAGACAAGGAGAGAAGACTTAAAGAAAAACAACAGAACAACAACAAACGTTTTGTGGATGAACACAAAACGGCAACGATTAAACAGGGTAGGGAAAGAGAAAAATTGAAAATTACCCACGAAAAGCAATTAGAAATGCTATCTCATGATATACAGAAAATTATTGATATGTAAAAAAATGAGGAAATGGAATATGTTGAAACCCCTAAAATTATGCATGACAAACTTCGATATGTGGTTAGCTATGTAAAATATTCAAAATTTGTATGTCTATGAAACGATATTGAACAAGTTTTTAAAAAAAGATTGGCTGTTTCAACTTCAACTTTAAGTTTTAAAACCATCGACTGTTTACTCTTAAACTAGGATAATTTCTGCAAGTATCGTGTTTACTGACTTGCATAATTGTGTGGCTTAATAAATTTCTATTGCTTACTGAATACACCTATTTACTACCTATGCTTACCTATTTTGCATGTAAACTAGCTTTAAATTTACCAAATGTAACTTTTGTGGAGGTTTTTTATTTGTATCTATTTTTCTTTTGTGTTAAGTAAAACTGCTAAAAGTTTCTTTTGGTTTTACTGAATTTAGGTTTTATATTTTTTTTTTCGTAGAGGTAAAGTGAGTGATATAGACTATGATAACAATTTTTATATATAGTGAATCGAGTGAAAAGTATTAGAAGAACAGTAATAACAGTTAAGAACATTTATTTACAAATTTAGAAATATTACAAAACTAAACTAAATGAGGTTATGAAAACTCAGGACACAGGACAAAACCATGCGAACTCTTGATCTCGAGAAGTCAACAATCCGGTCCAACTGAATCTAGTTTCCAGTCATCAAACGGTGCCAAACTAACGCTTGCGCATTAATCTTCTGAATTGATTCATGAATGATACGTGATCGATACAAAACGGCGAGCTGGAACAAACGTTTTAGGTTTGTTTCAACTCGCCATTTTGTTGCATGTCAACCATCAATGTACGGTTTTAGATTAGTGTTGGAACAAACCTATATATAGCGCAGCGCTCGACCGCTGAGCGGCGTGAAGAGTAGTGAGGAGTGTTCAGTTATAATACCGTACTCGCTTAATGGAGTAGCGTCTCATTTGATAAGACGATTGGCGTGCTTATAATTATTATTTCATATAGGGTGTTATCATTTCCAATGTGTCCGATGGTTGCAATTATTTGTATACATTTTTAACTGACAACTTACATTCTATTAGTTCTCCTTACCTTACTGTCATGACCTTACCTTACCTGAATGACCTTACCTTACCGTACTGTATACTTACGTATTTCTGCTTCAGGCAAATGAGTGTTAGGAACTTTTACATCATCCTCGAACGATATGATGCGACTGTACATGTTTCATATGTGCATAATACTGTCACATTCATATCGACAAATTAGTTAAGGGAGGCTTAATTAGAGCCAAAAGTATGTATGTAAAAGTGTATAATAATAGGTCGGTGATATGGCATTAGTGATAAAAATCATTGAATAATTCGTGTGGCATATTTGACTAATTTTTGTTTTCTGAGCATTACGAAAAATCCATATCGGCAGAACTCATACAGAAAGTAAAAATTCTATTTCAGTCAACACCTGGGACCCAGTGCAGTGATTTATTAAGACTTCTCAGTGGAAATTCTAAGGGGTCGCGACAACGGAATGATGCACGAGAGAAGTCTGCGGTTGGACCCAACATCCGTGAATCAACACTCATGTTTACCAGAGACAGCAGGAACAGAGGCAAAAAGCCGGATTGCGACATCAACACCCTGATTTATGGCTCATTATTTAGCGCGCCGACCATTATTCCACAGCTGGTACAGTGCAAAGCAATAACGGCTAGTGAAGTTGCACTTATTGGAAACACCACCTACTGAGATTCTAGTTATATCAGGATGAATTCCTTCCTGCACTTAAAGTAGATCTTACAGCAGTGCATTCTGAGCACAGACTATTTTCAAGAAAAGTATAGTCATATGCTAATGCATACTTATCCAATGGCGGTTGGTGAATTTTTGGGGCTTTACGCTAATTACATTTTAGGGGCCCCTAGTAGCATATTATTCAGGGGAGTTGTCGGTTGTCGGTTGTCAAAGGATGAGAACGAATTATAATAATTAATGTAGTACATCTAAAAAAAGAGCTACCAACCAAACAAAGACAGATAGTGACGTTTTATAAACAAGAGACGCAGTGGAGTGTCGTTTAAAGAGGGTCAAATTTTACCTATGAAATGTCCGCTGATCCCCTTGGATATACAAAAATTTGCATATAAGACACTTTTCAACCATATGATTATAAACTTTTTGTATAACGCCGTATCTTAAAATTACATTTATTTGACAGTTTCAATGAATCAGTGACAAGTGAAAATAAAGAAAAAAATGTGCAATATAGAAATTTTTATTTTTATTTCTGTGTAAAAATGCTTAATAGTCAAAAGACAACAAATTAAAGATCTTACATCAAACATTTATTAATTATTAACAAATTTCATGAACAATATTATTCATAATTTAATGAAAATGTATATGAATAGTACTGTTACTAACTAACTACTAACATTATTTATATTTATTCCTGGAATATAGGTTCAGATACGCGAAAAATATTAGATTTATTTATACACATTAATATGATGGTTGGTCTAATTTTCACCAACGACTACATCGGCAGACATCGCCGTTTCTGTAGTAGGTATTGTTTGAAAATATGTTTTTTTGAAATTTGCTTTTTGTTCTGGATCCTATCTTCCATATATCCCTCAGCAACTGTCCAGGATTTCCATCCTCCATGACGTTTTAAGGTAAGAATATCAGCTCCAGAACCAGCTACCGGGTCACAGGTTTAGCAGCCGAAGATCTGCTAAACCTGTGACCCGTATATTGCTCAGGGTTAGATAAGTTAAGGTATTTAGCTATAATACTTAGTATTTTTGTAAATGTATTAATACCATCTCGTTGGACCGTACATTTCTCTCCTCAATATTGAAGAAAAATCTCTTGAGATTCACATGGATAGGCAAATAGCTGCATATTTATCGTAAATATTTAGTGGAATTATTCCATTAACTGTTTAACCAATTACCGTAAAAGTCCTTTCAATGTGGGTCTTCGAATCAGGTACTTTAACAACCAGGATGCAGTACCTTCTCACAGTGTCTTCAATATTGTAGAGTTCCTCTCGACGACAAGCGCCCACTAACCCTACTTTCAACATTAAAAGCTTTTCTTTTGGTGCTTCTAGTAAAAACCTTCCACATCTGCTCTGTCAAAAACTTTAGATTTCTTAGCCCTAAACCCAGTGGATTGTCTTTTCAAAAAAGTCCTTTTCAAAACTGCTTCAAGCATCGAAAACTTTTACCAGAGATTTGAACATTTTAAAGTTTTTACTGTTTCAGATAGATAAGTTAAAAGAACAGACTCATATATGTTACTCACAGTTTTCTGCTTACGCACCATTGCATAAATAAATCATATCCTGTTTCGTACATTTTTCTAAATTTCGGTAGTAATAAATTTAAAGTTCTAGTCTCTAGCTACATTTTGTATAGTTTATATGCTAAATATATTCCTTTCTTGTTTTTAAATTGAAAATTCACTTGCCAAAATAAAATATCTCTATTCGTGTCGCATGGTGGAGTGGAAAATATTAATATGGAATCTCTATTTACCAAAATTTACGTTTTTGCTTGATAATTCTGTAGATTCACTTTGGCTTACCTTTCAATTAACATTGTATGCGTGCGTGGAAGTCCAAATCCCTCATCCGGACTGATGCATATTTCCGTTTGTCAAAAGAAATTCAACATTTTCTCCCCGGTGTAAATAACGCGGTGTTACGTGCCCAGAATGACAGTCGGAGAATTGGCGGCGGTCGAGCAAGGAGTCTCAAGTGAGTATCGCACTATCTGAAAGAGAGCAGGCTACACACAACAATCAGAAGGGCTATCATTAGTCGGCTGCTTCTTTAATTACTTTCTTAAATAAATACCTGAGGTATCTCCGGTGGTCCAAGAAAAACGTTAATACGGCTCTGAACTTCATAATTAACGTTGTTTGGATCAAATTTTCTTTTCAGGAGAGCCACGAAATTGATTACTTTGGCTTGGCAGTCATGTCTGGTTCTGTAATGAGTGCTTGTTCTTTCCCAGTGTTTAACGATTTGTGTGGGAATAACGAGTAAAAACCTAATATGTGTTGCCTGGTTCGAGACTAGTTTATCACATTATGGTCTAATTTCACCTTCTTGCACGTTTTACTCCAACTTCTCCAACAGCTGCAAGACCGAACAAATTTATTTATAGAAAGTTTATATAAAGTTGTACGTAATTATGGTGAATCAGGTATATTCCAATTTATTTACTCCTTTGGACTTTTGGTTCCAGACGATTGAAAGTGTAAATATGCTAAAGACAAAATTGCAAGTCCCTAATATAAAATAAAACGATGTAGGTATACAAATACGGAATAAAAAAATATTTACATACACGATATATCTATCAAATATAGGTAAAAGATGGGATAAAAGTCTTTGTGAAGGCTGGTATGTACTAAATTATTTTTATTTATTACTTGCATATATTTACATAATAATTATTTAGTAGGTCTATATTTGTAGATAACAACACACTTTAATATGGGAGAAGAAAAAATAAATTATTTCAGTTTATATGTAAAGGAACAAATAGTTAGAGATTTTCGATTAATATAAAAAATTATATGTATACCATACATATATGTTGTGGCGATAGAAATATGTTTGATCTTTGGCCTACAGTTTTAAACCGTTGAGAGACGTAACATAGTGGTGTGTATACTGCAAGTATTTTAATAATGTATTTTGTGATGCAACATATTTTTGTGTGAAACTTAGTATACCAGAGCAATTAGAAATTAAAAAATCTTTAATTATAAATCCCTGTACTACGAATGATCAGATAGATTTTATATTTTCGCCCTTCTTAGAAAAGGTACTAAAAACTCGGGCTTTACCAGATGGTGGGATCAAATCGGGGGTAGGTGCTCGTAAACAAATAAATAACGAAAACGCGCTTGGAAACATTTAGTTATAGACATTTACTCTATTGAAAAAGGCCTAATAAGCCGAAATACTAGTATATAGAGTATTTTCTATATATTTCTTGGAACATCTAAATGAGATCAAGTTTTTTTTTTCAAAACAATTAACGTATCAGAACAATACGTTCATAATATATTACTTAGTCTTAGTTATGTCTTAAATTGATGCGCAGTTTATAAAGTTAAAATTTACCTAGGTAAACAATACTTTTATCAAAAAAAAAAAAAACATTAATGCTATTAAAATATTGTCGCAAGTACTTTTACAATATAGTAATTTACTTATTTGGCTATGGAAGAATGTTGCGGGTATTCTATTTTTATCGATTTACTCTAGAATAAATTATAAAGGGAACTTGCTAAATTGTCATCAAGCGTCGCCTATTGCGGCATTCAGAGATAAAACAAAAGAAAGAGGGTGAAAACTAAGGTGTAATACCAAATCAACCGGATGCGCCCCGAAGATTACTGGGTGGAGGGGCAGCATTCCAAAGCCTTGCCAACAGTAAAAATTATGGATAGTAGTAGCAAAATGGTTTTGTTGCTTCTAATAGCGGATCCAAGAGGTTGGTGTATTTGTATAAATCGGTAATATTTCTAAGGTATAGTCTACTAACTAATTTTATATTTTTCGTTCATGTCTTATTTCAATAGTAGGTATAATGATCAGTGGAAGGTCGCCATTATGAAAAAAATAAACGAAATTTTTAATAAAAAAAAAATAAATAAATAAAAATAATAACAATTAAATTATATTGAGAACTCACTATAGGAACTAATAAAACTTTAAGCCATAATAGATCACATATAACACTTCAAGTTAAAATAAAAGGGATAACCTAGTAGTTGATTTTCTATGAAAGGAGGAAGGGATTCAGACAACGTACTGTCTGAACTGTTTGGGGGAAGAGGAGAAAAAACATGATGATTTACAAACAGAAATAATCTGATGAATTCTGTGAACTGTAATATAGAAAACATATACTGGTACAATGTGACCATTAACATCCCGAGCATAGCACAATACAAAGATAAGAGAAACTGCTGGTCTAAGGTGCGTGGTGTTACTATGAATCCCGTTGAGCATCCCCATGGTGGTGGTAATCATCAACACATTGGTAAAGCAGCCACAGTTAAGAGGGAAACATCCGCTGGTAGGAAAGTTGGTCTTATTGCTGCACTTGAACTGGTCGTATTAGTGGAGGTAAAGTTAATGTAAAGAAGGAAGATTAGGTATAATATAATAAATGTCCTACATATTTTTTAATGATTTTGTTTTATTTTTTATGTTAATGTTTCATTAGAAATATATATGCGACAGAAAAAATTTGCCTGAAAAATGTTAATGTGTCCTTTGATATTAAATTGGATTTAGTATGATATTTGGTTTGCCTTAGAATGAAGCATAACATATTCAAATTTTGATGTTCTCGAAAAACTAACGGATACAAATACTTGCCAAGTGTAAATTTTGCCAATATATCCCATCCCCTTTAACAAATACTTGAAACACATGTCACTATATTTGGAAATATATAGCCAATACGATATCATTAAGCAGTTTGATTTTACAATTTAGTAACTATCCACGATGTACAACTTCCACCCTGAGCACACAAACTCCACGAACAGACGATGTTTGAAACTCGAAAAGTCGATAGTCGTAAATGGACTCAGATCCAGCCAACCATTCATTCGGAAAGATTATGATATTATTCAAAAGTAAAAGTTAAAAGCATTGCTAACTATAAATCTCATTCTACTCTTCGATGTCTATTGTAATAGCTTTCCAACGAAGTTTCTCGAATAGTGCTTTCGTATTTACGCCACTCTCGGTCATTGTCGGAGTTTGACTGATTTTTATTTAATTTATGATGTCTTTTATTTGTAATCAGTACTAGTTGAAATTATAATGCCATTTTCGACCTCACAGATTTGATATTTATAATTTCAATAGATTGCCTGTTACTATTTATTTGAATATTGACGATTGAATAATATTAAATAATACTTTATTGGGTCTGTACTCAGATCTTGAGTATTAGACTTCGAGTTCTTGATGTAACGCGGGTTCGATCTTACGCGGGCCAAACAATTTTTAAGTAAATGGTGTATCAATGTTATGTAACATTGTACTCCCCGTTGTACTATACAGGCTTCACAAAACTTACTTATTTATTCATTTATCTCGAAAGGGAGTCTTATTTTACTACTGAATCAATTCCTCTGTCGCTGGGTTCAATGCTTTGATCTATGTATGAAAAATGGTAAATGTAGGTAATCCTGGGATACTCCGTATATTATGACACTAAGAAGGTAGTTAGGAGGATTTGCGTGAAAACACGGCACTTTTAAGCAAGGGTTCTTAATAACAAATAAATTAGAATGGGAAGAACGTAATCAAAAAAATTTACAGTTACTGAATGAATCGTTACATTACTGAAAACCGGATACAAAATAATGGACACTAAATCTGATTGAACTCTATATAAAATAACTAAGGGAGTCTAATTTGAGTCCAAGATTCACTCCCTTGGTGATGGGCCCTCATACTATGGGGAAAAGCCCCAAATAAATAGCAACTAGCCGTTCTGAAACGGTGCCGATAGAGACTGCCTAACCAACTTTCGAAGTAACGTTGCTTTGCTTTAAAATTCAAATACGCGCATCTCATTGGTTGTTAAAGTACGTTCCTACCCTCTGTCTAGTACCGTGGACCGTGGCATCCTCGTCCCAAAGTGGGGGGGGGAATACGGCTTACTCTACAACTAACTGATATTATTCCTGGAAAACTCCCCGAAAAACCATTTTATGTTCTGGGCTTTGCAATATTAACGAATATACACTCTAAGATACTTCTAAGTGGTACATAATTCATTATAATCTACTTGACTTATTATGTAATGTAATGTAATTTATTTAATGTAATTTATTATGACCCATTGTGAGAATATGGCTGTCGCCAATATTCTTACATTGTTAAAATAATAAAGTTGTTATACCAGAACATTTTGAAGAGTATTTATGACTAAAATGACCTCTTCTCTTTTTACTAGAGAACTAGAAATGATTCCATGAACTCTAGCCGGATGTTACTTTCCAAAGATACTTAATTTCCAAACAAAAGTGCAACTTGTACTTTTGTTACAGTTATTTTTGACAAATGCCCGCGGATAAGAGAAGTGGTTAGCAATCTACCCTACATATGAGTCAGAATAAGAAAAATAAATACTTGTGACAGATTAACATGCATAGGTGTTTGATTGACCCCACTAACTAATGAGGTTTTCCTTCATTCCAGCAATAAATAGCACTAATAAGCTCTACAAAATAATAATATACTCCCACTTCTTTTACCCAAATTTCCAATTTTCAGGTTAACATTTGTGTTTAGAATGAGGGATAGAGATATTCTTATGTTATTAATATATACAACAATTACTCGGAATTATTTATTGCGAGTACAAAAGTAGACTTTAACTCGATTTATCTTGTTCTTGATCTAAAAGTTTTAGTTTATATAGATCGGAACAAATTTACTTCTTCCTTACAAATTAATATGAAAAAAAATAATGTACAAATTTACGACGTATCTTTATGACAGAGTTTAGTGAAGTTCCTCTAAAGAATTTGTCCTGAAAGAAAGTTGTTAAAATCAGAAATATTTTCCGATATACTCGTTTTAAGGCGACGAATTCCTAGTCGCCAAGCTCTCTTGGATCACAAAAGAATCGCTTTAGCTAAACTCTAACAAATTTCGACAGTTAAAAAACAATAAAACACCAACAAAAGAAGCAAGTCTGAGATAGTGGAACTTGGAGGCTGATGAGTTGTGTCAAAGTGACCTGTTTACTTTGTAGTGTGGATAATTGTATTTCGTACTTGGGACGTAAAACTCTTTGATAGGAAAGTGAGTCGTAATTGCCCTTTTGTTCCAACTATATAACAGGCTATAAACTTAGTTTTCTTACAAAGAAAACTCATAGATATTGCCTTACGCTAAATGGTAAAGTAAATGAAGATATTTGCATAACTAATCAAGACAATAATAATGTATTCTTTGCCAAATGGTAGTAAAGTTTCTATCTAATAAGTAAGCTCATTTTCTGCAGAAAATATTAAACAGATAAAGATAGAATCAGTAAGAAAAGCAATAGTGAACACTTTTTGTGAGGAATATTTATCTTATAATTTATAACGAGTTTTAAATAGCGTTAACTAAAATGATAAAGTAAATGAAGATCTCTGTATAGGTAATCGAGGTAAGTAAGATTGTTTTCTTTAGCAAATGCTTGTAGATATAAATATTCGAATAAGCTTCATCTCCCGTAGAAAATAAAATAGAAAATTAAGCCAAGTAAGTAAACTAACGAATGTACGTAGTCCGTAGAATATCCATCATCTTACTTCATTTATACCGTGTGTCCCAGGGAGTTGGCGATCTTAGGGATCACTAGTAAAAGCCTAACCCTTATCCAATCTGGTACACGGATAGCTAGAAAACGACGACATCAGGGAAGGAATTAAAACTCCTCTTAGCCTAAAATAGTATGACAGGTGAAAGATACTAAGGTGTATTACGTGCATCAGATTGGATTACTGGATGGGTTGCATCACCTTGATCTTTAAGATCTTTTGTGAATATCCTTATCAGTGTAAGGAGGAGGACCTACGTGTCCCCCGACTTCTCATACATTTGAGAAGATTACTTGTGCAGATTACAATTTAAAACGTATACTGAAAGTTTTGGCTCTTGTATTCGTATACAAGAGCCAAAAACAAAATCTTTTTGGCTCTTGTATACGAATAGATAATACGTATATTTGCTTACTTTTCCCTGCAGCTGTTCTATCATTTTTAACCTCTTCTATTGAGTGACTACTTACCAATGTGAAATGAGGAGGGTCTTACGTATCTATGCTAAGAGATATTTAGAGATCAAAAATCGATGGCAAATTTGACATTATTTTGTCAACTGAGAAGAACTAGTGTCCGATTGTAACGTAATACTGTTAGTAAGTGGGATAGTGGGAAGTCTAAATAATAACAGGCCCAACACTGAACCCTGTGGGATGCGACAGTTAACATCTCTCTTAGAAAAACTATACAATTAAACAAAACTAAATGTGTTATTTTAATGAAAGTAATTTAAAAATGTAAATTGTCACAATAAACTCAGCTAAGCTAGGGATGTGCAATTCCACTAGCTTAAGTTCATTGACATTAGCTCCGGTAGCTCAGGGAGATTTATGATCCTAGGGCGTAGTATTCGTAAGACTGCTTTGAATGTTGACAAGTTATTTGGGCACCAGGATAATTTTTAGATATAAGATAAAAGAAGCTAAAATAAAATAAAAGAAGATAAAGTTAGTTGAATACACTATAATCAAATAAGCAAATTGAATTGAAATTACAATTGAATAATAAAGTGACTAATATAAAGTGAACAATAATTCAAAAATGATTTAATATTGACTAAAAAATGAAAAAAAAAGGTGACAAATTAAATTTTAAAATTGGCTACTTTACAAAATTTTACGATGTTCGGGATCACTCTGAAAATCTCGTTCCTTCTTATGAGGTCAGTTCTCTCACCCTTAACCTGTGCTGATGATTGGATCCAGGTGGACTTGCCGTGGCAAAGTGGGGAAGCTAGAGCTCTAGTCCAGATGACGGTCACGTACTGCTAAGTCCAATCCTCTTATCTAGGGATCTGCAGGTGGTAAGCGTCCAGAGTTCTTCAGCAGGTTATAGATCAGCAATCAGGTTACAGCAGCCTCGTCTCAGAAGAGTACATACAAAGAATTGTTTGTGTTAAGAGTGCCCCAAAATTTACAAATATATAGATGAACGTTGACGGCTAGTGTAGCCAAGATTAAAAATTATAAATAAATTCCTGAAGGGAATGTACCAGCAAATCTGGTTTGGTAAAATCCTCTGTGATTCTCACAGGGAAAGTAATTAACAAATGAAAACAAAACCTGGAAGGTGTCAACCTTTAGTGACCCTACCCAGAATGAAGCAAATAAAATTACCCAAAAATTTGCATTCAAATGAACTGACTACAGTTCAGCCACTCGACAATTATTCTTAATAAAAAACTCTAATCGTTAATATTTAAAGATACTATAGTTCAGAAGGAACAAAAATAAATTAAATAAAAAACCCCTCTATCATCTGACCCAAAATTCCAAAAACAACGGTTTCATAACCGGTTAAACAAGGAAATATTACCACTCTAAGTAGGTAAAAGAGAAAAATTATTTCATTAATATTTCAAAGACTGAGTGACAAGTTATAGAAATTCGTATTGATTTATTGTACAAATTTGTTGTCAAAGAACAATAATCAATGAATTTACAAATGTTAGGAAACAGGTTCCAGTCTTCTAATCGGCGTGCATGTGAGTTATTAAAATCTCTACAAAGTAACAAATTACTTAACCTAGTGCAGAAATTACGATATTAGCAATTTTCTATAGCTCCAATCATATATTATAACTATAAGATAAGAGAAGATAAGATAAAGATAAGATAAATTAACTTAATTCCCAAAGGGCACAACACGTGGTGGATAGTCGCAATCCGATTCCAACAAAATGGAGGCAGGAAAACTAAAATTTATTGGTTTTAAAAAAAAACAATGTTTTCTATAATCTCCTGACTAGAGCACAGCTTCACAAATTTATAAAATAATATTGAAACTATATTCTATTGTTTCGAATCGTACTACTTATCACCATATAGGGTGACAAAAAAAATCTCACTGACCACGCCTAAATAATTTACCTAAAATCCAGATAAATCCTGATTATATATGAAATATAATTACTTAATAATAACAACAAATCGCTATGATCGTATTTCTGTACTAATAATTATAATCGCAACCAATAATGAAAGTCAATAAATTATATATATCAAAAGGTAAATAACTCACATGTCCTATTCTCGAAGACGGGAACTGTCTATCTGTCTATCCTAATTACACCCGATAGTCTGTCGGATTTTGGAGGGGCTACCGTTTATAGCCAATCAGCACCTTCCAGCGCGTTATTTCAAAAATCGAGAACTTAAGCCACAACAATTAGGTTGGGTGTTTTACGGGGTGCATAATAGTCAACCTCATGAAACGACTCAAAAAGTACGTTACAAACTTAATATCTTGTTACTAAGAAAAATAAATAACAATTTTGCAAAATAGTCTTTAGTAAATATCAATGTTTGTTTTATATTTTCCACTAATTGCAGATGATGTAATGCAATATTTTTTTGAGATTTTAGTTACATATCCGACTTTTGTCTAACTTTCTTATTGATAAAACTGTTTTAGTGCATCTCTAATTTGTAATTAAAAGTAACTGATAATTCTACTATACAATATTATTTTTATTTATAAAGTAGTAGAAAAAATTATGTAAATCCTGCTGCTAAAAAAATATCCGGATTTAGGTCTGGAAATATAAAAATATGTATTCGAAAAGTTTTAATTAGAAACCACCAAGTATCAGTTATAAAGTTATAATTAGGCATATACTATAACGACACAACATGGTACAAAATTTTTAATTAAAATTTCAGGATACTTATCCAATATGTATGGCGTATGCATTTTGTTTAATAAAAACATGTAGAATGGAAGTAACTTCATAAAATATTTATATCTTTATTTAAACGTAAAATCCTGTTAAAGTAATATACTAAAAGGAAAGATGTAAGATATTAATATATCCATCCGGCTTTTACTTACCTGAATTTTGGAAAAGCGAATATAAGTTGTGTAATTTACTAAGCAACTAAGTTGCATTTTATATAATATGAGTTCTTTATAAAACTTAGAATGCCTGGTGAAGGCTACAAAGACAAAATATTATCAAATCAAGAGAAACTTGATTAAAAATTAAACATGAACGTTGCCTAAAATTTACATATATTTAGGCAACTCTCTTGAATAATTAGCTGTAGTAAAATAGCAGTTTTACTTCTAAAAATCATTTCAACATGTAGGTACTACAACCATACGTTAATGTGCCGATCATAATTTAACGTTCAAATTTCCTTTTAAAGAGTCGAAAATTACATAATAATACGGAGACATGTTTTCAACGTATTTTAGGCGACTTTAGTAAATTTTAGTCCCCACCTTAAAACTACATGACGTTATAAAAATAATGAAAAACTAATAACGGTAATAATCACAGTACCAAATGCGTATACTCCACCAATATGCATAATCATGTATAAATGTATAATTAACATACACCCTGTGCGTGTTGTTTTGTTAAAGAAAGTCGTGAAGCATAAACCTGTGTCTGTTAAAATAAGGATATTGGAGATATATTGGATTCGAACGAAATTTCTGCGATGATAAACTAGGAGGATAAAAAACTCGTATTTTTTAATTACCTGATCCCACATTTACACCACGTTTTGCAGACTTTAATCATATTGCTCTTCTACTCCTTTAAAATTATTTTTTACAAAAACTAAATTAATGATATCCCTATGACGTTAAAATCTCCTAAAAAATGAACACAAAAGAAGCATTAGGTTTTGTATTTGTGAAAATTAACTTTGATAATTATCCCGCCATTAAATTGTTTTCACGTAACGTATAATTGCCTCATATACTCACTCATAAAAACGGAAAGAAACAGTGGAAAAACCGCAAAATCAGGTAGCTATATGATTCGTGAAAGTATTTTCTGAAGCGAAAAATATCCTGCGAGATCCGCAGGAAATTCTACGTGATTGAACGCTTCGTTAGCTTTCTCTGTCAAACACAAACATTTGGATCACCGGCACCGTCTGAATACATACTCATATAGCGAACGGAAAGCTGCTAGACGGAATACTATAAAATAAAATTTTGTTCTATAAGCCGAGGCATTGGAAAGTTAAGTTGAATCATAAACGATAGATCTGAAATTCTGTTGTCTACATTTGTTACATTTGAACTTCGTCCTTGCAGAAACCTATATTATTTATAGATCTAGCAAATATTTAGGTTATTTTGAAACTAAAAATTTCTCGGGGATAATTTATATAAAATATTGAGATAAAACATTTATGGACTGCTACGGGGAACGGTACAATTTTAGTACTATGTTAATTTTGTTTAGGTAATGTATACAGGGTGTTAGTTAAACATGCGGCAAAAATTCAAGAGGTTATTCCTTCGACTATTCTAAGGATATTTTATCCTTTGATGATTTTTGAAAAAGTGCTTTGCTGCAGATATAGGGCCAAAAAAATTTTCAGCAAATAACAATTTATTACTAAAAATTACATTTCTGAACCTACAAGAATTGTTCGAAATGGCTACCTCCAGCTCGGATGCAACCATCCAATCGTCTCATAGACTCCCGAACTTTTTCAAAAACACCAGGGTCGTTTCTTATTGAGTTACACCCAGCAATTATCCGATCTCTTAAATCGTGCACATCTTCCACTGGCCTAGTATAAACTAATGACTTTATATGGCCCCATCGAAAATAATCCAGGGGGTTTAAGTCCGGGGATCGAGCAGGCCATACGTGAGGTCCACCTCGACCAATCCAGCGATCTCCGTATGTTGCTGTTAAAAACTGTCGAGCAACTGCACTAACAACAAACTACACAAACTACAAAAACATACAAAATAATCACTCCGAAGTATCACGGGATGTTGGTAAGAAAAAACAACTTCTTTTTCTTACATGTCTTTTACTTGATATGTCCAGTGTAGTACACTATACTTTTATTTCACCTACATTAATATTGTGAAAAATACCAAAATTTGATTTGTTGAAAATTTTTTTCGCCCTATATCTTCGCAACAAAGCGCTTTTTCAAAAA
Organism: Pogonocherus hispidulus; assembly: GCA_963924545.1. Classification (NCBI taxonomy): domain Eukaryota; kingdom Metazoa; phylum Arthropoda; class Insecta; order Coleoptera; family Cerambycidae; genus Pogonocherus; species Pogonocherus hispidulus. Next base: position 73,069,605 of record OZ004694.1, read on the forward strand.
ACATCAAAGGATAAAATATCCTTAGAAAATTCCAAGGAATAACCTCTTGAATTTTTGCCGTATGTTTCACTAACACCCTGTATTTTAGAATGGAGTGAAATTACAGAATGGCGAAAACATTCATAAAGAGATCCATTGAAAAAGAAAAACAAACAAAAACTGCTTTTCAAGCTATTGAGCATTAAAAGAATAAGTATCTATATACGGTTATACCTACATAATATGAGGGTGATATATATAATATATCGTTGACTATAATTGACGTAGTTTTCGTCACCAACAAAACATTATAGTGCACGCGAGTTTCACCAACGAAGTTGGCATCGTCTGGAGATGATTAAAACGAGATGGAGACATCAGATGGAGATATGATTAAGAGTTTTAATCATCTGGGTACTCTCTACACATTATGTTGAATGTCCTTATTTTTTATGCCCTTCATAAATTTTAAAATATTTTTTTTCTCTGAACGGCTGTATAAGAGAAATAACATGACAGTTATGGTAAATTCATCGAATATGGTCCCAAACTGTCTACATTATTTTTACTAATGGCACTAATGGATTTTAAATAGTTTTTGTCGAAAAGTCATTTATATTTTTCATCCTGCTATAACAAGCACAAATTTAGTGTCACAAATTCTTTCAGTAATGACCTTTATTACCGGGATATCAAAAATTATCTTGGTCAAGGGTGGTTGTGGAATGTAAAACGTGTGTCTTACTTTAAATTTGAAATAATTATGTCACTGTCACACTGACATCATCAATAACCTACAAATTTCACACCTATTTTGTGTATTGCCAATTTATTGCCAATTTCCATTAACTAGCGCACCCGTTCAAAAATAGGCTTCAATCATGAAAATTTTGTGCTGTGTGGTAAGAGGCATGATTCAAAAACTGGATTAGAAAATTTCGGCACAATGACTTGACAGATTCTGACACAACAAAACATATTCAAAAATTGAAAGTAAGACACACGTTTTACATTCCACAACCACCCTTGACCAAGATAATTTTTGATATCCCGGTACAAAGGACTGCTCATTGGAGCATAACGATCGATATAGAAAACTAAGTGGCTTACTTCTTCAATTAATTACTTTTGAAGTATGCAATTTCAAGTATCATTATCATTCCCTAAACACGATATACCATGTGCCAATATGGAGTAGATAATTTTCAGTTTAAACTAACAAAGATTAATATGCAACAGCAATTTATAAACTGCCCCGGTACAACATGGTGTACGTATATACATTTTTATTATTTACATACATTTGCAATAATTTACATTTTGTATTTTCAGTTTCTTACAGCAAGGAAATGGCTTTTATAGTATCGGGACTACATGAAACTTAACAATTAGGCCGATTTTTTACCTCTGATATGCAACCTCCATATATACATGATGTAAATTACAATCATAACCTATAATAATAAGCCTAATAGATGACTTTGCTACTACTACAAAATCGATACTTTGGATGCTAATATTAACCCACTTTGTGATTCATTGCGATTCATTGTCATTTCTTTTACATCTCTTGTACATTAATAAAATCAGGAAACCAGAACTATTCAAAATAAATGTTCAGAGTGTGATATTAAGCCAAAATGTTAATCAAAATTTGCTCTCAAGACGTTTTGAATTTTCACGAAGAGTCAAGGATCGACGTGAAACATATATGTCAAAGCTAGTTAAGTGTTTAATTTATTTTAAATTTTATTGTAATACCTATTTATTTAAATATAATTCCAAACATAATTTGTAATATATTATATAATTTTGTGTCAGCTTGATGAAATTTAATTAATTTATTGTTTATTTATTTTGATTACGTATCGGTTTTGATACTACACACTGAATCCTTATTTTAAATACTTCTGGTTTTCTATTTTTATTAATTTAAGAGCGATGTAACCTCAAACTACACCACAAATAAATTACAGACATTATTAATCAAAAAAGTTACAGTAACACACATATAAATCAATAAAATACTAGTTCGATAAGATTAGCGATCTAGAATACCTACCTATATGTACGCTGTTTGTATTTTTTGTATGTGACATATTTATACAACTACACCATTAATGTATTGTTGCTCATCACATTGTTATTAAAATTTATTACTTATTTCCTTAAAATCTTGAACCTCATTTAAAATACGTATGAGAAGGTTGAAAACAATATTTTCAGTGTTCGGGTGATGTTAGACCATAGACTTAATAAGAGGAGACCTCATGGTTCATTCATAAATAACCTTTGGTTTTGTATCAATCATTGGAAATGTGTATGACAAAGAATACCGAGAGAAAGAACGGCAAAATTCCGACTCCGTGCAACGTTGCAAAAGTTTTGGGAGAACTTGCTTCCGACGCCAAAGGCGTACTGTTTTTGGAAGGGTTGGGTATGATAATAAAACATCAAAAAAGGAATTTTAAGAAAATCATTACTATACATTGCAACAGCAAAAGCTTGTGAGATTAGAAATTAAATTAGTATCGGAGTTTTAATGTAGAGAATATGAATTGAAACTTGAACACTTAAAATTCTGAATTAAGTAAAGGTGGTACACCTACTACATTCCAAAAACTTATATATACAGTAGTGTAAAAAAGTATTTTTCAGTTTTTCAAAGATACCCAAACTCTGTATGCAGGGTTCAATTACATTTAAAAGTGAAATATAATTTAAAATAAGAAAGATGTACATGGTGTTAGTTTTTAATTCAACTTTTTGTTTCAAGTTATTTGACTTACTGTTTTCAAAATAACTCTTTAAAAGCCTGATAATGGTGATTTTCTCTTAGATTAGTATAAAGGATACCTTTAAAAATTACCTTGGTTACGCAACTGATTTTAATTTTTGTGTGCAAACGTTGCATTTTGGCTTCACACTTACCAAACATTATAGGTTTTTTAATTTGTTATGCAGCAAAGTGCTGAATGATGCCTTAGCTTCTTGCTTGGATTCTTGTTTTGATCGTATTTAAGTATTTGTGTAGGTAACTCCAAAAACTAACACATCAGCCATATTTTAAAAAATAACAAAAGCAATTCCATAATATAATATAGTATATATATATACTATATTCCGTAAAATGATAAGGAAGCCAGCCAGCACGCCCCTGAAAATCCGTAAATATGGCGTGACAAATATAGCGACCGAATAACCAAACAAAACTTGGCAAAATTTACCTGTGGAAAGACAGTTTTGAATATAAAGAATTCATTTTTCCATACACTTGATACTGACGCACCATTTTCTGAAGAATAGTAATAAAATCCTTACGAAAAACACTGAAAAATTCACAAAAGCAAAATTCCGACTGCCAGCAACACCGCACAAAAGAAATACTATAAAATACTACGATTCACGTGCATCAATGGACATGCGGATTGGAGTAGGGAGCAATGATGCCTGTTCATTCCATTTTTGCGTTATGAAGTTAGTTTTTATCGCAACGTTTTTAACAAAATATGATTTATCTACTTAACTAGGAAACGGGAAAATATTTTTATGTAATATTTTAACCTTAACCCATAATCATGGTAGGTAGTTTAAATGTGAAAATATAAATTACACAATTGACAGTTTGGCAACAGTTTTTCGTACAATCATAAAGTAGACCTTGCAGTTGACCAGATAAAGAGTAAACAAGGGGATCTCTGATTGCTTTAAAATGTAAACAATTACATCTCCCTTGTCTTATAAATCTATGTATTAGACGCTAATATTCAGTACCATTTCAGATATGGTAACAAGAATGTTGAATGGGAGCAAAAAATCGTAACATATGCTCAGTATTAATTTACTATAATAAATAATCAAGAATTGGTTCTTGAACTAATTAAAAACAAATTTTTATTTTTACATTTTGCAACTTTGTTTGAAAACATACGAACAGTCCTTCCATTTTAAGTGACTTATATTGGAGTACGTAACTATAAGAGATATGAAATGTATGTAAAGTTGTGTCATTCTGTCAGTTGTGCTGATTTTACTGCTATACAGAATATTGACAAAAGTGTTATATATGTTATGTGTTTATAGATTTGAATAGAATACCGCCTCATAAATACGCCGATAGTTGCAAAGAAATGGGAAAGATTTGATTGGTTTATGTTTAATAGTAGGATAGATGTATCCAGGGGATGTGTTACAAAAGTAAATATACCAGAACTTTAAACAAGCACTGTAGTCGAGCTCAACTAGTCAAAAATATCATTCAAACATATTACTGTTATGACACAAACTCTCCTCAACATATTTGTCTCATTATTAGAGATAGATTCATCAAACCTTATATCAAATTATTTAAGACTGAACACTATGTATGTATATACAGTGAGTCCATAAATTATTTTGAAAATGGTAAAGTTTTGAAAAATCGCGATATAAACTTCAATATTTTAAACGTAACACCCAGTAATGTTTTACATATTTGGAAAGAACTCTGTTTTATGAATACGTTTATATAAGGTTTTATGGATCTATCTCTAATAATAAGGGAGATATGCCGAAAAAAGTATCATAAAAGAAAGAAAATCTGACAATTGATTATAAATAAATATCACAATAATTTTAATGCAATTTATAGATTTATTTCGATTTAATTTATCAAATGAGTTATTCTCAGATTTTGGCGACAATTTGATGAAAACTCATAGTTAAAATATAACACTATACTATATCTTAAATAGTTGCAATGGAAAAATATTGTATTTCATCCTGTCCAGTAAATCTGTTTACCCTGCACTGATTTGCGGCCGGTAAATGGAACATTACAGTAACTGATGCTATAATGTTGTTTCTTAGCAACACTTTAGTGAACTGTTATTAATAGCTATGTTTTTCGGTTTAAATCAATTCTTGGCATTTATCCGCTTTAATTTAGTAAAACTAAAAGTCAGCCAAATATAAATAATGCTTTTCTGCCCATTTCAGTGAAGCTACGATGTTAGGGAATTTATTTAAAATTGTCTCTGAGCACTTCTTTATCATACAACCAAAGCTAATTATGATACTTCAAAAGAAGATTAATATCATGTTAATGTCACCTTGCACGTTAAGGCTGTCAAGATAGTGATGCAATTTGAATATTGTGAGATTTTATTTTAATGATTAGTTTAAAATTTACAACAATTCATTTTTATTTTAAAACGATGATAGTATGAAATAAAATTGCATACGATACATGCCCGGTAGGTGTTTACAGTACTTGTTTACACTTTCCTCCTCCTAACTCCTAACGCCGCCTCGTCTGTAAAAAAATATTTCACCTACCGGACTTAGGTACCCCCTAAAGCAAAGCTACAAATAATGCAAAAACACAGCTCGTTTTTTATTTTAATATAATACGTAATAATAACGTAGCATATTTATTTGTAATAATTGGGATATATCCGCTAAAACCAAATTTTAAAACTAAATATTCACAATGTTTATTAAATATATCAAGAAAATGCAATCTTCGTCGCATAATCGCGATTTACATGATGCACTTGGTATCTCGCCCGATTCGCTTCAACCCGGCATAAGTAATGACCCTACAGTTTTCGTAATGTGGACAATATTCGTAACTCCAAAACTAGATCATGTAAATCCGTGGAATTAATATTTATGGCACATTAAAATATCTTATTAAATTTATCCCGTCGTCACACAGTATCTCTTCAAAATAAACTATGACGACTACTTCAGCTATATACTACAGGCATAATTGAAATTGTAAGTGAAATAAGATACATTCAGTAATATACATAATAATAGGTATCTCTGGCAATATGAGATATTCTCCGCCTGGTTAAATTATTATTATTATTCAACATGGGTCTTTGATATGATAACACCCATCTATCTACCACTTCCTCATACATATACAACTCTGTAGCCCTAATTGAAATACTATTAGCATTATTAACAACTTGCAATATGGAAATGTTTATTATTTGGAAATAGAGAAGAGTTTTGAAGGAGGTTGAAACCTTTGGTGTGAAGATATACACGGGCATTTATGAAATTAGCTGTAAAGACTGTAATCAAAAGTACATTGGACAAACTAGAAGGTCGATTCAAACTAGATTTAAGGAACATATGGCTCATCTCAAATATGGTAGAGCAGATAAGTCTAGTGTCGCCCAACATGTGTTTTAGAACAACCATAAGATAGATAGTAGCAATTTAAAACTAATTAGGAATGTAACAAATTCCAGACAGCTGGATGCTTTTGAGAGTTTGGAAATTGCTAAATGTAAAAATAGTATGAATGGTGACAAAGGGCTAATCCCATATAGCCCGCTTTATTGGTAAGTAAGTCACGGTTCACTGATCCCTTGCGGCGGTTCACTGATCAATCGCGATGGTTCACTGAACCGCAGCAATAGTGTTTTGATGTTATGTGGAAAACTACGTCAGTGATATAGAAGAGTTTGTTCTATGAAGAACAAATACTGTTTTAGATAATTGCTTTTAGTCATATTTCCATTTACTTTACGTTTCAGTTATTATAATAAGGGTTTTTCTTTCTCTTAAAAGTGATTAATTTTGTGTTATATGACATTACAGAATTAAACTTCCTAGAGATGCATTGAAAAACCAAACTTTATGCATGTTTGCATAATTAATTAAATTATGCAAACTTCAACTACTTTAACTTGGAACTTGGAATTAATTACATAGTCTACCAACTACAGCATTTGTGCCCTACTGGACTTCATGTACATCCTCCCTTGGATAACAATTCATTTAAGCAGTCAGCTTATTGGAGCGAAAAAAGTGGTGATGAAATTCCTGGTGATTCATCTTTTTCGCCTTCTTGTTCATAACCTCTGAAGAAAGCTGTTTCACTTAGCTTCGTATTATGAAGATATTTCCTTAGTAGATAATATTTGATAAAATATTGTCTACTAAAATTACTATCTACTAAAATCTATTGTCTGAAATGTCTATTTTTCTAATTAAGTGGCCTAATTTCGGATACGTTTTCTAAATCAGCCATATAAGACGTAATTAAACATAATTTAACAAAATTTTGGTATGCCCTCATTATTTCTAATATATCTTCACATAATTTTTGTATTGAGTAAGAAAATTTAAGTAGATATGGAAAATTAAAAATATAAACTAAAAAATGGCGAATGCGCCAGTTAAAAATGGTATTCTAATTTTGCATAGGGAATCTGAAATTATTTATATTTTTCTAACAGTATCTATTGCCTATTTCATGTTAACAGGAACCCACTGTTTGCCTTTGCCAAGCACATTGAGCACCGTTCTCTATATGTAATAAAATTTTATAATTAAAAAAGTTTTAGATTTCCTAGTTTCGAAACTACCCAATAAACACACATACTTTTTAAAACGTATTCTCAACTTGCCATTGGTTAATAATCCGTGTTCCGTTACAAATTCAACCGTTTATTTATGGTTGGAAAAATAATGGTCTATCGTAACGTTAGAATTACATAGCTTTTTCACTAAAAATGTTAGCAGTTTTTTTCCAACGTGAAATAAACGTTATTAAAACATGTAAATAAACCTTTTTTTTTTAACGTTTATAATACGTCCACATCAACTGAATAGTTTATTCAAATTTTAGCAAAACGTTTTTGTAAGGTTTAAAATTACGGATTCTAATAATGCATAAAAAGCGTGTTTTAAACGTTTTGCATTTAATACATATTTGGAAAAATATTAACCCAAAACATATTTTGTTTAAACAACTCAACTCAGAACAACTCAGAACAATTCAATAAAATGGCATTAAATAATAAATATATAAATAGGTGTATACGCAGTAGTAAGTATATAACACTTAATTGCTTAAAAACTGTAGAAAGTATAGAGGTTGAAACCATGAAGAAATTGACGTTTTTAACACGTGTCAATAATGATGTAGTTAAACGTTTGTCTGGATTAAAGAATTTTATTGGTGCATAGATGATCACGTGATCATTTCGAGTTCTTTCTTGCAAAATTTTGTCAGTTGCATATTCGTCATTCGACAAAGTATAGTCGTGTTACCATATCGTCGTGTCCATAGTTACCATATTTTCATCTATAAGGTAAGATAATTTTTGTATCTATATTGAATTTTATTTTATTTAAACAACTCTGGGTGTTTTGTTTTATTCAAATTACAATTTCTTTACAAACGATGTTTACCTACTTTAGATCTCAAATATGAAAGTGACAATAACATTTATGCTGTGTGATTTTTACATAAACATGGCGCACGGTTTAAACGGGCTAAAATTATATTAACTAATTTAAATTTATTTCTTCTCTTCTGTTTCCGTTTTTTTGTGATAAATAAATAAATATTTTTCATTTCTGTCCCTATAGTTTATACTATATGTGACAAAATAATAAATAATAAATAAAGAATATAGTGCTTGAGATTTGTTTTGTTTCAGAAGCCGCCAAATTCAACTTTTCGTCAAACGAAAAGAACGACATGCGAATTGCATGAAGCGTAAAGGAATGGCTCAAGCATTCATCAACTAGAATGAACCAAGGCAAACATAAATAAAAATACTTATTTAACAATTTGTTAATAAGTCAGAGCGTATTGATTGATACGTTGTATCAATCAATTCAGAAACTTTATTTATTAAAAAAAAGACTTTTAAAAGAGATTTTTATCATGTTCTATGTTTACCTAAGTTTGTAATCTGTTAATCTCTGTTATATTAATTCCGACTTGTAAGTCTTCAATATTATTAAGACACTCATTACAGAAATTCTTATATTGTTTTCTAATTAATATTGATTTGCATATGCCAATTGCATCATGTCATAAAAGAATTGTATCAGTTAATAACAAATATCTCTTACAAATAAAAATAATGGTTTAAAAAATGAAATATATATAATAATCGAAATTTCAGGGGTGTAAACGAACAGATACAAAACTTTTTAAAAACCATTGAAAAATACGTTTTTTAAACCTTTCTTGAAATGTTAAGATTGTAACATGTTAACATCTAAAAAAAACGTTGAATAAATATGTTATTTAAACCTTCTTTACTACATTTAATTTATGTTAACTAAAAACCTTAATATAACGTTATTTTAAAACGTAGAAGTTAAAGCATGTTAATATTAAAATTTACCGTTTCATAGTTACGAATATTAAACGTTTATACTTTCGTTATCTTAAACGTGTAAAACCGCGACATTTTTAAGTTAATTGTACGTAAAAGCAACACTTCTTTTTCAAATGGTGTTAGGAAATTATAAACGACTTTCTAATGTATGTGCGTTTACTGGGTAGGATCTGAAATTCTGTGTATTCAAGTATTCAAAATTAGGAGCAAATCTAGTTTTAACTTAACTTTTTTTGTCGAAACTATGGGTGAAAATAACTTTTCTTTATAAATATGCAACTATTATATCCTATGCTTACCGAGCAATCTATCCAAAGTTTTAAAATGAGGATAAATATCAAAAAATCTCTGATACTCCGCTGTGCAAAAGAATTTGGCAGTAGTTCACCTATCGGGCGTAAACATAACTATCTGCACAGTAAAAAAAAAGACAAATGGTAAAATTACTAAATGGTAGTCGTAATTTGCTGCAGTGTTATTTTTAACACGAACTGGGTAGTATAATAACTAAACCTTTAGAACTCATATTACACGAACGATATACCCGCCAAGTTTGTAGAAGTACTCATAAATTGTAGTAAAATTTACAAAACCCTGTGTTAAAAATGAATCAATCCGCCATAAAAACGGAATAATTACACGGTGAATAATTAACTATTACACATTACCTTGTAAAATCTACTGTGTTAAATTAATTTTATGTAATGTAATAATACACCGATATGTCTAACACTGCCAAGTGTGGACTATATATACACTGATGAGTTTGGATTCAGTGTTAAAATCAGTCGGATTTTTTTACTGTGTATCATATGATATTATTAATATGCAACCAAATACGCACAACAATAATGAAATTGCCTTTAACATAGCGATAATTTGTAGAATTATGGGTATCCGAAAATGGGAATCTGTCCGAAATTAGGCTACTTTCCTCTATCGTTTTAAGTATTTTTAAATTAATAAATTTTTACAATTTATTTTATATAAATTTCATTAAAACAGTCGCAATATTATTTCTGCCACGTTTACGCAAGAAGAAGGTACTTCTAATGGCTCGGTTTCATCTAATCAAATTAAACAGATTTTTTCTAGACTTTTCTGACGTGGTTGATGTATAATAGGAGACGTTACGAATAAGGCGGCCCATGACGATACGAGAGGCACTGAAGTTGTCGTCTAATAAGCAAAACTAATAGCAAAACATCTAAAAATGAGCATCGATTACAACAGAATGCCCCAGAGGATCTATTTAATATTTTCACCTTAACATGCATCGTTCGATTTACAAATGGCATCAACATATTTCGCATATCCTCAGCATTATCTTTCGTCACAGAAGTAGCAAGTGAAATGTAGTAGATATTGTTCTATTGTCCCTTGATAGAAGTTTCACTAGTTACAATAGAAAATATTTCTCTAGAATTCATATTGACAACAAAACCTTCAAACATATACAGGGTGTCCACCTAGTGCGCGTAAGTCCAATATCTGGGTTAATAAAAGAGATAACTTAATTTTTTTTTCTACAGGGTTGTCTAATATCCCGAGCTGCACAAAATGAAAATATATTTACATATTCAGGGTGTTCAGTTTTTCCTGGACAGGTACCAACTTCATTTTTTTAAATGGAAACCTATATTTTTTATGGCATTATCGAATTCTACGTAAAAAATTAGTGGGACTTTGTGCATAACACTGCTATTGAAATATTGATAGTTTTCGAGATATTTGACTTTTAATTTTTTTTTCTTATGTTTCGTCACTTCTAATAGTTGACATAATTATGGTTGTATGACAGCTAGAAATTATTTTTTTTCAGAAACTGTAGAGTGAAGATGGCTCTTTCGAAAAACGTATCAAAAGTTGACCTGCGATATACAGGGGGCAACAGAAATCGTGCCAAACCTGATGGTTTAAAATTTAAAAAATCTCAACTTTTTCAAATGGAACACCCTGTGTTTTATGATTTCATTAGATGCCTTTCTGTAGACTCTATAATTTTATAATAGCTTTCCCTATACCTAAGTTGCGTAGTTTTTGCAAAAAACCCACTTTTATGAAAAATACCCGATTTGCGCACGTTCCTTTCTCGGAAAAAACGCAGTGAGCGTCTGTCACGCAATAAAATTTGTGACAATCAGTTTACATGTCATTTCTTCTTTTACTGAATATTCACGTACGAGTTTAGAGTAAGTACTAAGCGTGCATACAATGAACTATTCAAAAGAAGAATTAGTGAAAATGGTTTATGCCTTAGGAGAAGCTCATGGAAATTGTTTGCTAGCAGCACGTATTTACAAAACAAATAATCCAGATTTACAGAGATTTCCACGTGCTGACTGTTTTGAAAATGTGAAAGAAAGATTTGAAAGAACAGCAAATGCGAATTATGAGAAAACTACCAGGAGACATGACGGTAACAATGACGATATTCAGTTTAATGTTGTGGCGTCTGCTGTTGAAAATCCAAATATTAGTGTCAGGAAAATCAGTAATAATCTTGGAGTTTCCAAAAGCTTGACAAACAAGATACTGAAGAAGAATAATTTTCATCCGTATCATATTAAAAACCATCAAGCACTGTTACCTCAAGATCACCTAAACCGCCTGCAATTTTGCCACTGGGCATTGGATAAAATTCAGGAAAGTCCAAACTTTTTTATGAATGTCTTGTTTACTGACGAATCAACATTTTCAAACACATGCTTACCCAATCGTCGCAACTTTCATCACTACGCTGACAATAATCCAAGATTATTGAGGGTACTAGATAATCAGCATCGTTTCAAAGTGAACGTGTGGGCTGGAATTTGTGGAGAACATATTGTTGGACCGTACTTTTTTGAAGGCAATTTAAATGCCAATGTGTATTTGCATTTTTTGCAAAACGAACTTCCCCTTCTACAGCTACAGAATATGCCCGCTGATTATTTGGTTCAACAATGGTTTCAGCATGATGGTGCCCCTCCACATTCCACTTTGGCGGTACTGTGATTATTTTATTGTTGTAGTACTTTTCCTATTATCTATTCATATTTCAGATTAGAGAACACCTAAACCACGTATATCCAAATAAGTGGTTAGGTCGTGGTGGTCCAGTTCCTTGGCCTGCATGTTCGCCTGATTTAAATATTCTGGACGTTTTCTTGTGGGGTTATATCAAGGAGCGAGTATACGAAGTACCACCAACGGATATGCAAGACTTGAAAGAAAAGATCCAAAATGAGTTTCTAACCATAACGCCCGAAATGTTAAGAAATGTTCACATTCATTTTCGTCGTAGATTAATGCTTTGTGTTGAAAACAACGGTGGACATTTTGAGCATTTACTTTAGGTTAGCTTGCTTGTATGAGTATTGCGTATTCTTTTTTCAATACTCTATGTATATTCATCCATTTCACTAATAATTTTTCTAACTACGGTAACACCGTTTGGTTTTCAATATGATACGTATGAAACTTCTTCTTCAATATCTTATTTGTCGAGCTTTTGAAAACTCCAAGATTTCTACTGATTTTCTGATACTAATATTTTTGGATTTTCAACAGCAGAAACCACAACATTAAACTAAATATTATCGTTGTTACTCCCATGTCTCCTGGTAGTTTTCTCATAATTCCCATTTGCTGTTCTTTCAAATCTTTCTTTCACATTTTCAAAACAGTCAGCACGTGGGAATCTCTATAAATACGTGCTGCTAGCAAATAATTCCCATGAACTTCTTCTAAAGCATACGCCAGTTTTGCTAATTCTTAATTACATGTAGAGCTTTTATGATTTTTTACTTTTATTTACAAATAAATGGTAACTTTCCATAAAGACTTGTTTATTAAACTGAAATTATCTAAATTTTTCAGTTATTTTTATTTTAAGAAGTGTAAACTAATACATTTTATAAAAATAAATAGCCTTACAATATTTTTTCCGTCAAAGGAGTGCGCAAATCGGGTATTTTTCATAAAAGTGGGTTTTTTGCAAAAACTACGCAACTTAGGTATAGGGAAAGCTATTATAAAATTGTAGAGTCTACAGAAAGGCATCTAATGAAATCATAAAACACAGGGTGTTCCATTTGAAAAAGTCGAGATTTTTTAAATTTTAAACCATCAGGTTTGGCACGATTTCTGTTGCCCCCTGTATATCGCAGGTCAACTTTTGATACGTTTTTCGAAAGAGCCTTCTTCACTCTACAGTTTCTGAAAAAAAATAATTTCTAGCTGTCATACAACCATAATTATGTCAACTATTAGAAGTGACGAAACATAAAAAAAAAAATTAAAAGTCAAATATCTCGAAAACTATCAATATTTCAATAGCAGTGTTATGCACAAAGTCCCACTAATTTTTTACGTAGAATTCGATAATGCCATAAAAAATATAGGTTTCCATTTAAAAAAATGAAGTTGGTACCTGTCCAGGAAAAACTGAACACCCTGAATATGTAAATATATTTTCATTTTGTGCAGCTCGGGATATTAGACAACCCTGTTGAAAAAAAAATTAAGTTATCTCTTTTATTAACCCAGATATTGGACTTACGCGCACTAGGTGGACACCCTGTATAATCGGAAGTCAATCGTTTGGAACGTATGCTTTAATTTCGTGCATTTATCAAGCTATTTCAACTGGTAGCTTTAGCTAGTCCATTATGACTCACACGTGACACTAGCTACATATAATTTAATCCTTGAATATTTGCTGGTGAATTTGCTGTCTGCGATATTTTGGTCTTTGCTTGAGTAGTTTTTAGTTTACTTATGTAATCTAGCCAGCTCCAATCCAGCTTAATAAAAGAGAGAAAAACTTCAATGGCAAAGAGATATTTGGATATCTCTTTTAATACTAATTACTACTTTACTAAATTATAACATGTCACATGTGAGCTTAATCTAAGTAATTTTAAGATTATAAAAAACTACAATGAATGAATGCACTGCCGCAGTTAAGAGATATGATCATCATTGTGATCCTTTCCTTCGTCAACTGTACATTTCTTAAGTTTTCAGAAGTATTAACTGAGTTTTCTTGTAAAAGGGAAGCAGCGTATAACATACCTTAAAAATCAAATAATCATTTTAAGAAATAGTGCAAAAGAGAAACAAATATATTGTGTTGAATTTTAAATCAATTATTCAACTGTTAAAGGATTTTTCTCAATCTTGACCGAAGACTTGCAAATGACGACAGTAGATCAACTAATGACAGTTGCGATGTGTATGAACATGTTACCTTGAGTATTACGATTCACCAAGTATTCAATTAAGTTGAATTTTCAATTATTAAAAGTAAATATTTTAATTAAGAAACTTCTTTTAAGTAAAAGAAGGTAAAGATTTTAAAATGTAGAGGATAGACTCCTACACCAGGTCATTGAAGAAAGGACGTTTGTCGACTTTTGCAACATCTGGGTTGTGTAAGACGTCTTATGAACGTCTTTAAGGTAAAAGGGTAAAAGGGTCCATAAGGCTTCCTTAATATATGTTTCACACAAGTTGTTTACGCTCTTAGGATGTTTTTTGCTGGGTTTAAAATTTGAGGTTTTAACTTTAACTTTTATTGTTATTGTTCTTACTATGCTTAAAGAGAACTGCATAAATTCTAGAAGGAAATAATGTATATAACTTTAGAAGTTTGCCTTGATAAACTTTCAATCTCTATTTTGAATACTTCTGTTCCCTGTTTTTTATTATTTTATAGGTAGTGTAATCCCAAAAGAAACAGAGAATATAATATAATTATTATTATATTAGAGAAAAGAAAATATAATTATTATATTTTAGTTACTTATTAAGGGTAGCTGTAAAAAAATCTTACCAATCATATCGATATAATACTTTTTCTGTATTTATAATTATACCATTTAATGTCAGTAATTTATTCAAACAAATAAGAGGAGCAAACAAATTTGGGAGAGTAATTGCGAGTGCGCCCAAAAAGCAAATTATTTATATTAATTTCGTACACCGGAAAAGTTTTTTCTCGGCAATTTTAATCATTTAATTTCACTTAACGCCGCCTACTACAACCGTCTGAAATTTCCCAGTAAAGCGATTCACTTTATTTTTAAAAACGAACCTAACTTTGTTAAGTGCTCCCAAGCCGGTGTGTATTCCTGCAAATAACTGAATTAGAAAATTGCTACAGCTGACGCTATGTAATTTTCTAGTTGAGAATTCACAATTGTAAATAAAAATACAATACAACAGATTTAATAATAAAGAGTGGCGGAGCAAAGAAACGATTTATCACAAAAATAATTCTCCTTAGCGCGGCAATAACGAGAACACAACAAAAAAGAATCCACGAAAATGCTCATCACATCATATAATGGGTCCTATATAAAAAGAATCCCACTACTCTCGAATCCAGAAATGATAAGTTGCAAGAAGTGACACACACTCTTAATACTCGTGATGAAATGTTCTCCACATTGCTGCCAACTGTGTCGGAACGAACATAAGCAGGGTGCGGTGCGTGGGGATAATGGGTTTACTCATTAAGGACGATACGAATGACAGGGGACATAGGCAGGAAGTAGAAAAAATATATACACTTCTGGCTAAATTCATTATTATAGAAATATGATTATGTTAGTCTTCACGTGAGATTACACTTGACAGAATTTCGGTGGATCTTAGTCACCTTTACTACACAATACTACAATAATTATTTCTGCTAAGGTTCTAATTTAACCCAAAGGGAACGATCTCCGAGGAATATACTGAGATGAGGGTTAACAGGCCTGTCTCTTATAATAATTAAAATTAATCACGTATCCCGAAAAGCATGTTTTCAATATCATGTAAACCTAAGAGAAAATATCCACCAAAAATGTATGCCAATGTATTGTAAATATGTTTTTCTTATTTTTATAATTTAGGCTATAAATACGTAAAAAATTTAGAATATTCAGCAGTAAAAGTAATCCTTGAAACAATCAATAAGCTTACTTTTAATTTGTGGGAAAAGGAAACATGTTGAAACAGAATATTCAGTGATACATTAACCTTATCTATTAACCTATCCACCAGTGATACATTAACCTATCTGTCTTTTGCAAATCTTTCTTAACGTAGAGGATCTTGTAGTCGTCGTGCATTGCACGAATAAAAAAAGCTAACCGTAACATTTTTATATCAATAAAACTTCATAATACAACTCATCTTCTATTAAACTGAAAACATAAATTGGTTATAAATTAACACAATTTTAATACGTGATCAGATTCCATGAAAATCTATAGTACAAACATATCGATAATATTATGTATATTAACTGATTACAAAAACTGTAATTTATTATACCTACATATTTGAATACCAATAAATATATAAAATGATCGATATTTACATATTTCAGTGTACACTTTTAATTTAAAAAACAGTGATTTTTAATTATTAATATAACATTATATTAGTTAATAATATCACTTGTTCAGGTTAAGGGTGAGAATCGTGAGCATGCCTTTTGAAAGATAATAGCGATTGGCTAATTTTCCATGCTTAATATATTATTGTCACAGAAAGTGTAGGACTACCCGCTATAATAGCTTCTTCCATATGATTTTCCAATGTTTCATACTTAAAGGGCAAGCATATCAGCTAGCAGCACAGAACGAGGATGAGACCGAATCCATTCGGAATAGCAATTATACAGGGTTATTCAGAACTCACCTCTAAAACTTTGAGGATATGTGCATCCTTAAATAAGAAATCGATATCACCAAAAAAATTTATAATAAAAGGCTTAGGATTTCCCGTAAACAATGTTTAAAGTTGTACCATTATAAAGGACTACGTAGCTGGGCAACTGTACTTCAACACATCTGATATATCACATTCCTTCAAAAAACAGTAAACAACAGTTTTGGTACCTGGCGAACGCCTGGCGAATACAGTTGGAGTGGGGATAATATCTCTTATTGTCTATGCAGTCATCAGTCTTTCTGTATCGCTGTTACTGTGCGGGTGTTTTACTTATTGAGTGTTAAACCGTAAAATTTTCAAAATGGCTCATGTGTACAGTAATGCTGAGTTAATGGACATGATTTTTATTTATGGCGAAGTTGGACAAAATTCATTGGCAGCTTCACGCTTGTATGCGGAACGATTTCCCAATCGACACACCAACACATCGACAGTTAGGTTTTGTAAGTGGTTGTTGCAGCAAAATGCTGAAAATCACCAATTTACTTAATAATTTGCGTTTACAAGATCAGCAACCAGGAGGAACATTCGGTTTAGTGCGGCAAAATTGGATAAGGGCGTGCCCAAAATTGTGTACAAGTCGAGGAATATTATTTCGAAAAGCTTTTGTAAGAAGGTATGTGCAAATTTTTTATACCTAAATTTCACGTTTCTAATACCTAGTAATCAAGTAGCGCAATTCTTCAAAATTAGTGTAACAAAATTTTATTCATTTTAAAGACACGTCACTTTGGTCAGATCTATCTATCTTTAAGTTTATTTTAAAGTAAAAACGCTGCAAATCTTTTTTGCGCCGGGTGTCGGTATACTCTCAGATCTTCCGAAGTTTTTTGTGCTACCTGTTTGCATTGTCAGTCTCAAGGTCACTCCATTACAGTGGACCAGTATCCAGCGGCGTGCAATGAAAAATTTTTAAATAGTTTTAAGACCCGCCAAAATTTTTTTTTTGCACTACTACATTTGTACATGTATGTTGAACATCCCCAAATTTTATTATGGATAAGTTCTGAATAACCCTGTATATGTAGAAGATGTAATATTAGTTTTACCCAGTTCTTAGAGATAATCACCTGATACGATATCGTCTAAACCTTCCTTCGGAAATTCCCAAGGAACAGAAAATTTAATGATGATTATGATTTTTTATATAACCTAAGTAATATAAATTAGTACTAAGTAATAGATATAGTCGAAGTAAGTACTGGACGGTTAAGCATTAACCTGTCTGGGTCTGTTTAATTAATAAGGATTAAAATATTGTCTACAAGAGAAAATTATATGACGCCACTGGGTCGCAAAGTCAAAGTTGTACTATACCTATTCTACCCGAACTACCCTAGGTATACCCTACTTTACCCCGAAATTTGAGTTAACCATAACCAGCGATATTTTGGGATATTTGGGAAAGGAATTATGTCATACCTAATTTTACATAAGTTTGTGAACTAACATTCATCGTGTACTTATGATTGACATTGAATTAGCATATTTAACAGTAGGTAACTCAATAATTGAATAAGATTAGCAACTGAGTGGAATACTCCAGTTTTCCATACAAAATTTGGCATTACATGACTACTTGAGTTTTTTATTAATATTTAGCCTATTATATATTTGCCTGAATTATTACCTTTGGTTTACTCTTTAGTTAGGCATATTTTAGAACCAAAAATATTTAGGGGCATATAGTGAGGCTAGCTGACAAAAAGTCATTTAGGTATTATCGTCTTATGGATCTGCTATAACCCGTACTACCTTTTGCATTAACCTTTCAATTCTCTATATGTTTTTCTCTCAGACCTGCATAAGTGCTTTCTTCCATTCTTAGAGCTCTTCCCATTTTTATTTCCATCCAGGATTGCTAGAACTAATCTTTTAAACATCTCTTTTCCAGTTTCTATCTCTTTCTATATTAGAGGCTCTTTGTATACGCAATTAATTGTTCAAAAGGCTCTTTCGTTCTTCATCTGTTCTTCTTCCTATGCAAATACTTCGAACAGTGTATCTCTAATATATTTTCTTTTTTCCTTCTCATTCATTGTTGACATTTTATGTGGATTATAATTATTATGCATTTATAATCGTGTTTCATAACTCTTTCTTTTTGCTTATGCACTTGCACTTCTATAACTTTTCGCCAGTATTCGGTCTACTTTATTTCTTCTTCGCGTTTCATAATGGTTCGTTCACTCATATACATATAACTGTCCACTTCGTAAGGTTCATCTCCCCTCGTTTTGTCTACGTGTGATCTCTCTGATCATCCCACTGTATGGGATGAACTCATAGAGTCTCATAAAAGGAGTTTCGTAAGAAAATGTACTTCTGTTTTATTAAATATTCATGTATTACTTATCACAGTTTGAAGGACCACTAATGGATGATCTTGAGATTAAACGTATTTGTTTATAAAGAAGTATTATAATAGGAAGCAAGAAGGAAGAGGAAGCCTTTAGTCGGCATAAGCAATTTAAAAGGGATTTTTATGAAAATGAAAGTGGGTGTCGGATAACGACGGCGCGTATTCTTCTCACGTCAGCAGTGATATCGGCGGTGCCTGCTGCCTCAGATACAAACCGTGCCACTCGATATATTCTCACTATTTGTGAACCCCGTTCATGGAAATCAGATCTTTTAGACCGTTCCAGCTGAATCAGTTAAATTGTTCTGTTTAGAAATACCGCCTGGCGGGTCCTTCGCATTCCTTCTCCCAGCCGACGTACGTTTTATTTTATTTTCTCTCAGCGTTTCTTTCAACTGGATTATATTATTAAAGTTCCACGCAAATATGGAGGAGGTGGATCAGACGCTTTTATGAATACCCGGAATGTTTCTCTGCTTCTCCACTTTATTCTAATGGGGTTTAAATAAATATGCGCTCATTTTTCACTTTGAGAAAATAGGGATTATATATATTTTTTGTAGACTTACTCACTTCTCTCTGAGCGTTATTTGTTCCAAAAGGGAGCCAGAAATTATAGGAAGCTTTTTAAAGGGAATACAAGATTATTTTCTTTATACGTAGTTAATGAAAATGCGAGTCCTTGTGAACGAAGTTGTATAATAATGAACAAGTTATATCATGCCACTGCACTGTAGTGAATTTTGAATAATTTAAGAAATATTTCTCTTAAATGAATCCAAAAAATATGTAATAAATAGCTCCTCCACCAACTTTTTTTATTACTTGAAATTGTATTAATAGTTTTTCTTCTTTCTTCATGCGGGTCAGTTTCTCTCAGGAAAGTCCCAAAGCACTACGGCCAACTAGGCCTACTGTGCATCCCACTATGCCAATTCCCTATTCGAGCATCTTTGTTCTTTGCATAAAGTCCAGAAGTCTACTCCGCTGAAATTTACCTTAAGTCACAAGCTTCTAAGAATGGTTTATCCAGATGGCCTCATACAAGCAAAAATCAAAATGTGCAGATGAGTTTCGCCTGCATCCTCACTGTTATGAGTCAGGTCATATTTTTGGGTCAAGGTTTACTCATACCCAACATTTCTGCAGTTCTTTTCTGCGAACCTTATATATGTGCCTTTCCACGATTCTGTCCTAGTTTCAAAACCCAGTAACACCCATTCTAGTTACATCCATTTTCACAAACCCATTCTGCAAGCGTTATAAGCAACTCTACACGCTGGCTGGGATCCTATGAAAGCCATTTCAGATCCCTTTCTAGCAAGTTCATCTTCAAGCTCATTTCCTTCAATGCCTTTATGTCTTTGCACGCAACACTCATTGTATTGATATTTATCAGTTCAACTAGCAATTGGAGGCAACACCAAATAAGCCTCGAATTAACTTTGTTTCAATTAAAAGCCTTTATAGCAGCATTCTAGAAATGAATGTGTAGATGAGTTTATGTTTGTAACCCCTTCTCAAATTTTCTGCCAAACACGTCATTGTTGAAAAAATTTCTGCTTAGAATATCATGGGATCAGTCCCCAAACTAAAGCTTCTATGGCATCTAAGTCTCAGCCCAAATACTCCAGCTCCTGTGAACCATACAAGGCTTCAAGCCGGATAGTTTACCTTCGACTCTCATTCACCAATATTCTGTTTTTGAATCTTAAATGGTTTCCGAAAGCTTTGCAATCATTTTGTTAGATATGGTCTTCAGAAAAGGCTCTAAGATCAATGTATATTATGTATATAAAAATGTAAAAATGGAAAATTTCTACACCAAAATCTATTTAAAGGATATTTAATAGAGGGAATTCCTTACCAGCCAGTATTCTGTTTGCGCGATCTGGGACTTCTTTTAGAGGACGTTTAGACTATCACTTTCACGAAACATACAATATAACTAATTTCATTTATTTTTTTATTTTTCCTCTTTGGGAAAAGAAGACGCTAATGTTTTTTGTATCACACTGAGCACTACAAACCTTGACTTCTGTTCTAATTCCGCTCGATCACGCAGTTCCTGCAATTAAACATGGAAGCAAAATTTAAACAGATTTAAAAGTATTTTTTTTTCCGTTGTAGGTGACCCTGTATTTTAGTAGTATTACGTCAATGAGCCATCATTCCTTTTAGGGAATTTCAGAAAAATAGTTACAATAGACAATTTCGCACAGATATATGAGTCAGAACTAAATTTCTATAAGTAATTATTTAATTTTTAGCATTGAAAATGCTTATAAGATCGCGAAGGTTCTCGGATATGGGTATGTTTCGATGAAAAGTGTAACACGATGAGCATGTCACACCGACATGGTTAGGTACTAGGGGACCGAGTAGAGCGGGCGGCGTGGCCGCATAGTTTGACATTCGTATTCGTATATTGCAAATTGCAAGTCTGAGAATCTGAGCTCTCATGTGAATGTGATATACAAGGTGGCAAAGTCTGTAAGTCGCAAATGGTAAGTTCTCAAATTAGAAGGTAACTTTTACCAGCTTTCTATAGTTCCAAATTTCCTTAATTCATTTTCAATGCACTTCGATGGTTGCAAGAATTGCGAAATTTGTGAATTTTTACATGTAACCAGTCATTTCATGTCATATGACATGATTGTCATGTTTAGCCAAGATTGGTTCGCACAGCAATACTAAGCTAAAAAAATAAAACACTTTGGTTAACACACCCTTCAATCGCTACAAAATTTTTTTGCCTTCATTTTCAACCTTTTATAGAAACTGTATGCATCTTTAACAGATTGAGAGCCCCTCAACTAATGCTATAGTTTTAAACTAAAAGTGAATTTCAGTCAAATTGGCGTATAGGCCTATATAAATAAATATGAAACCCTCAATATAAACGTTATTTGACTTGTAGGCTCCGACTTCGATTTCAAGTGCGTAACTGGGGAGAAAAATCGAGTATAATACGTTCTTCTCGTGTAGCCAGGCGAGCGAAAGATCAAGGAAGGCTGTCAGTCTAGACTCCACGAGCCCGGAATCTTTGTTATCCGGGCTAATGCCGTTTGACAATGGCGTAATCCCTTAATCTTATACCCTATGGCCGCCGTCTAGTAATATAGATTTCCTTTGGAAATCCGCCCCTATAATAATGGCAAATTTATTATCTCAGCTTTATAAGGAAAAGGAGAATCTGCAGCCAGAAATAATAGTGTCTCTCCCTCAATTACCAG
This sequence comes from Pogonocherus hispidulus, assembly GCA_963924545.1. Taxonomy (NCBI): domain Eukaryota; kingdom Metazoa; phylum Arthropoda; class Insecta; order Coleoptera; family Cerambycidae; genus Pogonocherus; species Pogonocherus hispidulus. The sequence goes on from OZ004694.1 coordinate 73,092,032, forward strand.
ATCGTTTATGAGTACTTATTGCGGTAAAAAAAATTATGAGCAAATTTAGTGCTCGATTAAAGTTATTTATAGAATCGCATCTACATTCAGTGAGGTAGTCAGTAAGATGCCGCTATCTACAATACCAAAATTTACCGTAAACTCATTAATTGACGCAACGTCAATTGATACAGAAACTTTTTACAGACCAGTTATGGCCAGATAGGCATAAGGGCTGGATGTGATAGGCTGTTCCATATCTGGGCTGAGTGGGTGATCTATGTGCTAAAACACATAGAATTACGTTTTCAACTAATAACTGGATTACTTGTGGAAAAACCGCTGAAATATTAGGTATCACAGTGGATGATAGACTTAACTGGAAGCAACACGTGAACAAACTAAAAGGTAAATTATCCTCTAGCATTTTTGTTCTCCGTAGGTTGCGAGACACTGTTAGGTAGTTTCAGAACCCTACTTATGGCTTATTTTTCTGTTTTTCATTCACATCTGTGCTACGGCGTTATATTGTGGGCAGAGCTGCTCCAAATACCCATCAAAAGTATTTCAAATATCAAATACCAAATACCATCTAAAGTATTTGCAGTTTCAATTACCAAATACTTTGCTTTACAGAAAGGATTTGCTATACCAAATACTCAAGAAAAGTAATTGAAATTTCGAACAAATAAAGTATTTCAAATACTTTCCAGTATTTGAAATACCACAAGTTTTATTTCAAATACCTAAAAATTATTTTAGGGTATTTAAAATCCCTTTATAGGTATTTGAAATACCGCAAATTGTACTTCAAATACCCAACAAATATTTTAAGGTATTTCAAATCTTTTATAGATATTTGCAATGGTACTTGGAATAATGTGAATTATATTTATTTATACCTGCTGAAATTTTACGCCTGAGAAAATAAGTAATAATAATAACAAAACATAAAACAAACATAACTACTTTTAATTTAGTCTGAAAAGGGTAACAAAATATTTACATTCAACAACAGTCAATGAGGTATTCACAATAATTAATTATACAGTTATTGTTGCCAGTGTTGCCAATAATGCCAATGAGGTTACATACATGGTACAATTAGTACAATAGTAGGATAATATGGAATGAACACGTTTTCATGTATCTAATTCTACAATACTACAGATTCTAAGTAGTAGGATTAGGTACATGCATGCCTTTTACCTTTCTTATCTACTTATGAACTCTTAATAAATAACTAGAAATGGGAGAAAATCGCTGTCGCGATTTTAGTTCCCGTTTCTAGCCCTACCGGGGGTCCAGGTCTGCGGCCTGGGTCACCCGTCGGGTGACAAATGCATCTAAAATAATATTATTTTTAAGAAAATATATATTAACGAAATTTTGTATCTGGAATAATGATGTAATTATACTAAACGATTTTTCTTAATATTTTCATGAATTATAAGGGGGGTACTCTATTCTTGATGGTAAAATATCATAATTTTTTAAGTACTGAAAGTAGAATTTATTTTTAAGTAAACATTATTATCAATTTTATCAGTGGGACCAAAAATATTGTAGATATTTACTTTTGTAAGCTAAAATGATGAATTTAACAGATTGCCTTAATGAATGAATTAATTCTAAACTTTACGTGCAGAAAGAATAAAAGCTACGGATAATGAAACAGAATAACTAAATACTAATACTAATAAATAAGTGGAATTAAAAAGTTAAAAAAAAGTGACCAGCGTGACTAGAACTCGCGAAATCAGCATTATGAAGTTTTCAATCCTACGACTTCCCCGATGCGCTACCACGCCTGTTGCTAAATGTTTACTTTAAGACGTTTAAGTATGTAACTGTACGTGTCAACCTGAAAAAATAATTTTTACCGATTTTCTAATTGGAGCAGCATTTCGCTTCAGTATTTTGGTAATCAGTGTTTGGCAAGTGTTTGGCAGTTTGGCAGTTATTCCGTTAGCAATATTTCTCGTAGGAAAGTAGGTAACCTATCTGAAGTTTAATTAATTTGACAATTTCCGTGGGAGGTGCTTGTCTCGTTAGTGCAATCTCACATCTGTAGATAAAATGAGAAAGAAGTTGAGACGGACGCGTCTCGATTTTCGAAGACGAAATAGACGTAAAAGGAGTCAACGTACGGTCTCGAAAAAAAATCTCAAAGGATTAGAGAAAGAACGGAACTTTCGCGTGAAACGGTTCTCGAAATCGTAAAATTAGAAAAAGGGTCTAGGGAGTTCCGCGAAAAGTCGGGATTTTGGCAGGCGTGACGGGACCATTAGGCGCGAGGACAAAAACGCCGGTGCTAGCCGTATCTCTCTCGCCCAACGGCGATCGACGAAAATTTTGCAGAGGTTTTTTGAAAAGGCGTTTATATTGGGAAAACGTGTAGGATACGGGACGAAAATACCCATACGCATTGGAGAAAGGCCGGAGGCGACCTCCGGTCGCCCGCGGGTATCGTTCCACGATCCCCTCTCGGAGGAGATAACTTTGAAACTTTGTCGATTCGGCGGCGGAAGTTAGAGCGAGACAGAATGGACGCGTTTTAATATATTATATGGATAAGTAAGAAAAGAAGTAGGAGGTACTTGAAATAGCGGTACGGTATTTGAAATACTGGAAAGTATTTGAAATACCGGAGAGTATTTCAAATACCAAGCAATGTAATTGAAATACCAATATTTCTGAAAATCAAATACCAAATCCAAATACTCGACCAAAAGTTGTCAAATACCAAGCACCAAATACCGACAATCGAAAGGATTTGAAATAAAGTGCTTCAAATACCGAAAGTATTTGAAATACTTTTTCAATTACTTTTATTTCAAATACTGGACAGCTCTAATTGTGGGGTAGCTCTTCCTCGGCCATACAAGTGTTTCGATTGCAGAAGAGAGCCATTCGAGTTGTTGCTAATGCTGGTTTTCGGGACCACTGCCAGCCTATTTTTAAAAAACTTCGAGTGATGCCCCTTCCCTCTGTGAATATATACAGGGTCCTGCACCAGAGCTCCCTTATTTTGTAGCTCATGAACTGGTGCCTTTATAAATTCCATTCAAATTTGACTGCAAACTACTCGTAGAGAGGCACATTTTGAAAATATTTTCAAATATACAGGGTGCTCTAAAAACATGTACCATACTAAAGTTATGTTTTTTTAAATGGAACACACTATATATTTTTGCATTTTTGGATTCTGCATGCAAATTTGGTGTCAGTTTGTATTATGTTCCCTATAGCAAAATTTAGCCGTTTCGAAAATATTCAACATTTTATAGAAAAAATTACAGTTGTTAGAACTATTTCAAAGTTAGATATCTTATACAATTGAACGGCGTTTATTTTAATTTTTATATGTATGATAGTTTGGGCATTGGTCTTTCTGAAAATAGCTAACAGAAGTCTGTAATACATACAGAGTGTTTAATATTTACTGAACAACACGTCAATTTTGAAACGTGCAAAACTATTTTTTTTCAAATGGCACACCCAGTATATTATTTTACAGTTGAAAGTACCATTCAATTCTGAATTGAATGATATAGCATTGTCCTACACCTATCTCTTAAGGTGCCCAAGATATAATCAATTTTATAATAAAGTGCTCGAAAATTTAAGTTACCCCGTTTCTAAGTGGTCTTCGAATAAAATAAAACAACTAGAAACATTTTAAATTTATTCAGTTGCTTTGACGATAATTATGGCTATGATTAAACACAAAATGTAAAAAATGAACAACAATCATCAAAAACATCAATATTAAATAATTATTCAGTCTACAATCTTATAATAAATTTTCAAAAACTTTGACGGTAAATTCTATTCGCTAGGAGATAGTTGTTTCGTTCAGACTCACCTAATATAAAAATCTTGTCAGCTAGCTCTTCTTTACTATACTTCATTATAAAAATAAATTGAAACAACTAACTAAACTCAGTAACTAACTATAACAACTAAACTAACAACAAAATTATTGAAATAAGTATAAATATTTGTAATTAACTTAAATTGTCGACACCAAGTTTGACAGTAAACTAATTTGACAAGTTATTTTGTTGTCTTTACCAGGTGACCTGATTTATTCTTAAAACATGATTTGATGTACAAAATTAGACTTCTTCTTATAGGGTTAAGAACAATTAAATCTGTGAACAATTATTTAACATCGATGTAATTTTTTACATTTTGTGCTTAATCATAGCCATAATAAGACTCAAAGCAACTGACAATAAATTTGAAATGTTTCTAGTTGTTTTGATTCCAAGACCACTTAGAAACGGAGTAACTTAAATTTTTGAGCACTTTACTATAACATTGATTATATCTTGAGCACCTTAAGAGATAGGTATAGGACAATGCTATATCATTCAGTTCAGAATTGAATGGTACTTTCAACTGTAGAATAATATACTGGGCGTGCCATTTGAAAAAAATTAGTTTTGCACGTTTCAAAATTGACGTGTTGCTCAGTAAATATTAAACACTCTGTATGTATTACAGACTTCTGTTAGCTATTTTCAGAAAGACCAATGCCTATTCTATTTGACATATAAAAATTAAAATAAACGCTTTTCAATTATATAAGATATGTAACTTTGAAATAGTTGTAACAAATGTAATTTTTTCTATAAAATGTCGAATATCTTCGAAACGGCTAAGTTTTGCTATAGGGAATAAAACACAAACTGACACCAAATTTGCATGCAGAATCCAAAAATGCAAAAATATATAGTGTGTTCCATTTAAAAAAACATAACTTTAGTATGGTACATGTTTTTAGAGCACCCTGTATATTTGAAAATATTTTCAAAATGTGCCTTTCTACGAATAGTTTGCAGTCAAATTTGAACGAAATTTATAAAGGCACCAGTTCATCAGCTACAAAAGAAGGGAGCTCTGGTGCAGGACCCTGTATATTACCAGCTATTAGAAATTCATAGAGGTAGACACAGTTTGACTTCAAATTCTTTCTATCATAATTATTCCACTAGAGGTGGTAATCTCTTAAGAATACCACGATTTAGACTTCAGAGGTCAGTTGATAATTCTCTCAACATGCATTTGTACAACGCTTTACCACAGGTATTTAAAGAGCATAGTGATGGTAAATTTTAAACGGCTGTAAAGAAACTACTACTAGACCACTGTTTCTATTCCACAAATTAATTTATGCTAACAGTTGCCTCGCGCTAGAGTATTTGGAATTAGACACACCGTGTTTGGTAGACCTATCTCTGTGTTTTTTTAAATCTGTTGTTATAGTATGTTCTATTCTTGTCTTATTTTAAATGTAATGCATATGTTCTATTTACTTTGCTGTTATTTTCTGATATTATATTAATTGTAATTGATATAGATATATACAGTTATATGTGCCTTGAGCTACAATTGTACATCAAAACGTAGTTAATAAATATTCTATTCTATATCTGTAAAAGCAGTTGTTAATATAATAACATAAAAAGTATTCTCGACATGTAAATTTTTACGGTGAAAAAATTTTAATGTAGATGTTTAAAGACGATACATCAAAAAACGATTTATTTAACAAATGAATTAACACCTGAAATAAAATGGACCATAATCATTGCAGGAATTATTTATTTAACTATTAGCTATGTAAATGGATTAGGATAATGGCCATTTCCAACGAATAATTAAACTAGGCTTCAACTTCTGGTTCATATAAATCATATTTACTTCACTGCGATTTATATCAACATATAATTTCTATTCAACGTAAAGTATTTTTTCACAATATCACGCTCATTAATAGGTAAGCGGAAAGGTACAGTTACCTTTTTAATACGAAAATATTAATGATTTGACATGTCAATTAGGAAAATTTCTTTGATAAATTGGTTTGATTTTAGCCTTTATTTTTATTAAACTGTATGCAAACTTTCCTGAAGATAATGGAAAATAATTACTGAATAAAATACCACCTTTCTTGCATTTTTTATGATCAAAATAATTTTAAGTAAAAAGAGAAAAACTTGCTAAGAAATTATTGACAACTTACAACTTACGGCTTATATTATATAATACGCCAAAATGAGTTTCTTAAGCTGAACTATTATTTTTGACCAGTGTCATTTATATTTTTAACGAGTCAGAACAAATTTAAACTAAGCTAGTACTTCTCCCTCTATTTATTCTTTTTTTAACCATGGAAGAAGCCGCATCGGCGTCTGTGCGATTAACTTCGATCCATTTGATAACAAAAACGCCCAACAGCAGGAAATATTATTATACGATACTCATTTGGCATTATTCGTTTTTTCAATCAGAGTTTAATAGCATTACAGAGTTTACTTTACAAGAGTTACAAGAGTTTACATTATATTTGTTAAATTAAAATTAAAATACGAGGTTATAATTACATCCAATGAATGGTATGTCTTGTCAAAATGTCAAAATTATTTACTTATATCAAAAATATGTGTCTATTAAAAGTATTAGAGTAACGATGGCTGTTATACATATATTATTAATAAATAAACTATAAACTTTTTTAAGTTGGATTCTTGTTTTGACCATATGGTCAAAACAAGAATCCAAGCGATGCGCGTCGTCAGTTATAAATTATTTACATGACGTTATAGGGCCAAAAACATTTATTTCCTTGTAATTATGTAATCATAGTAAGTCATGATAGTGATCGTGAAGCTATGTTGAGGTGTATCAAAATTTAAAAAATATATATTTCCGGAAAATAACTTGGATTCTTGTTTCGAGTTTAGTAGATAAAAACTGTTAGGTAAACATTTCTTCAATTCTTAATGACAGACCACTCCGTTAAGTATTGTTAAATATTTTACGGTGACATACCAGAATGGTAAACCCCTTCCCATAAACGTATTTTATTCTGATATAAAATAAAAGCTACTATATATTACCCCGAAGTGGATACTCGTGACACATTAATTTTGGAAAAGTATTTAACAACTTTGTCCTTTAATGCAATAATTTAAGTTTAGGGTCCCAGATCCACTATACCCCGTCTTCTACAACTTTGCGTTAATATTTTAGAAGTATCTTGCCTCATTCCGTTAAAATGTGTCATTCGCACCAGGCAATTCAGGCATAAATATTGGAAATACTGTAAAATGAGAAAAATTTACTTTTAAACTCGTGCGAATGTTTTCGTGTTTAATAAATAATATAATAAATGTGCAAAACAATACGTAAAACAATTTTTTTTATAAATATTTAATTCGTTGCGCTAAGAATCGGCACATGTTTCTTCATTAAAAGAATTACGAAATAAAGTCCTAATTTTCTCTATGATAGTATTGAAGATAATCGCTCCAAATTAATTTTTAGTAATTTTTGTAGCACTAGTAATAAATTGAAGTACAAAAATGGGATTTTAAATCCGTATGAAACTCTTCTTAGTTAATAATAATCCCGATATACAGGGTGTTAAACATGCGGCAAAAATTCAAGAGGTTATTCCTTGGATTATTCTAAGGATATTTTATCCTTTGATGATTTTTGAAAAAGCGCTTTGTTGCTTTGTTAAAAAATTTTCAACAAATAACAATTTTTTACTAAAAATTACATGTAACATTTCTGAACCTACAAGAATTGTTCAAAATTGTTACCTCCAACTTGGATGCAACCATTCAATCTTCTCCTCATAGACTCCCAAACTCTTTCAAAAACACCAGGGTCGTTTCTTATTGAGTTACACCCACTTGTACGTCCAGTGTAGTACGCCATACTTTTATTTCACCTACATTGATAATGTGAAAAATACCAAAATTGGATTTGTTGAAAATTTTTTTCGCCCTATATCTTCGAAACAAAGCGCTTTTTCAAAAATCATCAAAGGATAAAATATCCTTAGAATAGTCCAATAAGGAATAACCTCTTGAATTTTTGCCGCATGGTTAACTAACACCCTGTATGTCCTCGAATTCATCACGATAAGAAAACAAAACAATTTAATACATTTTTAATAATTTAATACTACTAAACTAGGTACTTCGATTTTAATTTTGAAAATTTTGTGTTTTTGGGGATGCCCTTCTCGACTAAAGTAATGGCGTCCACCTAACGCTTCCAGTTATACCGGAAGTTGATATCATCTTCGTTATTTTAAATCGAACACCCTGTATATTATTGCAATTTTAAACTCTACGTGATATTCTAAATACATTTCATGTAGGATGTCCTATACCTATCTTCAACTGTTTTTGAAATATTTACTTACAGGTGAATATTGACATTTTTCAACTTTCACACCCTGTAAAATCTGAACGGTTTGAAATCAAGCAAAACGGTTTGTACATTCCTATCTTAACTTTTCATATTCTGATACCTTTTCCTTTAATTTTAAGGGGAAGAAAATGAGGTCAACTTCCGGTATGACCGGAAGTACGATACCCTATGACGGGGTGACCGAAAACCTTATCCAAATTTTCTGAATTATAATCGAAGTAGTCTCTAAAATATTTTAATGGATAGTCACCGTGAGACAGTCTGTTCATACGTAGATCCGTACTATATTTAGTGATTAATGATTATCATCTATGTTCCTCTTAGCTTTAATATTTCAGAAATAGTTTCTCCTCATCTTCTTAAAATGTTTCGCTTGTTTGAGGGGATTAAGGCATAAATATCCAAAACATCTCACCATTAAAAGTAAAGAGAAAAATACATTAGCATACCTAGCACGTCCCCGACTGACATTGTCACAACCAACATAAATATCTGCTCTGTTGTGTGATATAAAGTTGAGGAATGCGTTCTGAATTCGAATATTTCATAAACAGTTGGCCATGAGCACGATGAAATTTAATTAACCCATGCAGGGGTTGATATTCTGTAGAAAACTTGGGGCGCTTCCATTACAAATACATAAAAAATAATTAACAAGCGTGTTTAGTAGGTAGGTATAGACCATAACATACAGGGTGTCCACCTAGTGCGCGTAAGTCCAATATCTGGGTTAATAAAAGAGATAACTTAATTTTTTTTTCTACAGGGTTGTCTAATATCCCGAGCTGCACAAAATGAAAATATATTTACATATTCAGGGTGTTCAGTTTTTCCTGGACAGATACCAACTTCATTTTTTTAAATGGAAACCTATATTTTTTATGGCATTATCGAATTCTACGTAAAAAATTAGTGGGACTTTGTGCATAACACTGCTATTGAAATATTGATAGTTTTCGAGATATTTGACTTTTAATTTTTTTTTCTTATGTTTCGTCACTTCTAATAGTTGACATAATTATGGTTGTATGACAGCTAGAAATTATTTTTTTTCAGAAACTGTAGAGTGAAGATGGCTCTTTCGAAAAACGTATCAAAAGTTGACCTGCGATATACAGGGGGCAACAGAAATCGTGCCAAACCTGATGGTTTAAAATTTAAAAAATCTCGACTTTTTCAAATGGAACACCCTGTGTTTTATGATTTCATTAGATGCCTTTCTGTAGACTCTACAATTTTATAATAGCTTTCCCTATACCTAAGTTGCGTAGTTTTTGCAAAAAACCCACTTTTATGAAAAATACCCGATTTGCGCACTCCTTTGACGGAAAAAATATTGTAAGGCTATTTATTTTTATAAAATGTATTAGTTTACACTTCTTAAAATAAAAATAACTGAAAAATTTAGATAATTTCAGTTTAATAAACAAGTCTTTATGGAAAGTTACCATTTATTTGTAAATAAAAGTAAAAAATCATAAAAGCTCTTCATGTAATTAAGAATTAGCAAAACTGGCGTATGCTTTAGAAGAAGTTCATGGGAATTATCAACAGCAGAAAACACAACATTAAACTAAATATTATCGTTGTTACTCCCATGTCTCCTGGTAGTTTTCTCATAATTCCCATTTGCTGTTCTTTCAAATCTTTCTTTCACATTTTCAAAACAGTCAGCACGTGGGAATCTCTATAAATACGTGCTGCTAGCAAATAATTCCCATGAACTTCTTCTAAAGCATACGCCAGTTTTGCCAATTCTTAATTACATGTAGAGCTTTTATGATTTTTTACTTTTATTTACAAATAAATGGTAACTTTCCATAAAGACTTGTTTATTAAACTGAAATTATCTAAATTTTTCAGTTATTTTTATTTTAAGAAGTGTAAACTAATACATTTTATAAAAATAAATAGCCTTACAATATTTTTTCCGTCAAAGGAGTGCGCAAATCGGGTATTTTTCATAAAAGTGGGATTTTGCAAAAACTACGCAACTTAGGTATAGGGAAAGCTATTATAAAATTGTAGAGTCTACAGAAAAGCATCTAATGAAATCATAAAACACAGGGTGTTCCATTTGAAAAAGTCCAGATTTTTTAAATTTTAAACCATCAGGTTTGGCACGATTTCTGTTGCCCCCTGTATATCGCAGGTCAACTTTTGATACGTTTTTCGAAAGAGCCATCTTCACTCTACAGTTTCTGAAAAAAAATAATTTCTAGCTGTCATACAACCATAATTATGTCAACTATTAGAAGTGACGAAACATAAGAAAAAAAAATTAAAAGTCAAATATCTCGAAAACTATCAATATTTCAATAGCAGTGTTATGCACAAAGTCCCACTAATTTTTTACGTAGAATTCGATCATGCCATAAAAAATATAGGTTTCCATTTAAAAAAATGAAGTTGGTACCTGTCCAGGAAAAACTGAACACCCTGAATATGTAAATATATTTTCATTTTGTGCAGCTCGGGATATTAGACAACCCTGTAGAAAAAAAAATTAAGTTATCTCTTTTATTAACCCAGATATTGGACTTACGCGCACTAGGTGGACACCCTGTATAGGTAGGTGCTGCATTTTTGGTGAATTAGATGAGAAACCTTAGACAAAATCATTCAACAATTGGTAGAAAAGGTTTTTAATGTTCTAGTTATATAGGTATTAACGGCCTAAATGAACACACTAAAATGTGAAGCTAATAGCAGGTATTTTTCGTTTACATACATCCATTATAGTGTTTATATAATATACATCCCCCGTTGAATACGAAACTGGAAACGTATCCAGAATTAATCAGTTAGATTAAACACGAAGAGTGAAAGTGATGATCAATGATCACCAGATTCATCAGACAGGAATTGCTAAATTTGATATCTATAAACAATGGCCAAGTATATTTTGCGGTATTGTATTGGAATTGCAACTGGGAATGGCGCAGCTGTGTGGAACCACCACATTAATGCATAATACGATTTGGATGCATCGCATTCAATCGATGACTGTGTGTACCAAGCCATTCTTTCTAACATAATTTTCCGATATAATTTATGGGAACGTTATAGAGGAATTGATTCCGTGCCATTTATTTCACTATTTTATTTTGGGTACCATGTGCTGGAATTAAATAAACAGGAACAAGGACAATTGGTTAATGCTGAAATATGCAGTCAATCCTGTGGGGATTTATTTTCTGCTCGAGGAAAATGTATGGAGCATGGCAATGAAAACGGATTATGGCGCAGACTCTATAGCTCTATAATTTCAAACTCTATCGGCTATACAGGGTCTTCCCGTAGCTTGGTTATTTAGAATTCTTAAACCTCCCATCGGAAAATTGAAAATTCCGAACTCTCAACCTGAATTCTTCCGATAAATTAAATTAAAATATTTCCGTGAATAATTATACATACTTCAGATTATACGGGAGTTATATTTTTCTTTTAGGTAAAATTTTCAATTCTTCTCACCTCCCATAGTAAGTACTTTCTTAATATATTGTTATTCCACAAGTCATGGGTTTTCCAATATATCCAGATGATTTAAAATAATTATCGTTTGGGATGCTATGTTTGAAAATCGATATAAATCAAATGTAAAATGTTATATACCTAAGAGATACTTCAGTAGATTTATACAAAAGTAGTCATATAAGATATTAATAGGATTATAGGTACTAAACTTTGAAACTTTCAGCTGTGTATATGGGTCTTGAAAGGGGTTGGAATGTTTGGTGTGAAGATAACACTGATGTAGTGTTTCACCAACCAAGTTGGCGTCATCTGGTGATGATTAAACCTAATTCTAGTTTAATGAGTTTTAATCATCTCCAGATGATTCCAACTTGGTTGGCGAAAGGCGCGTCGAGTGAACTAGAGTGTATAGTGTTTTAGTGTTATGTGGAAAACTATGTCAATATGGGTGTTCCATATTGAGTCCTGTGCTGATTCTATTAAATATGAATCAAAGTGATAATTTTAAGAACAATGTTCATTTTATCTCATTTGTTGAGGATATTTCGGTTATAATTTACTCTATTTTTCATTAAGAAAAGTCAATAATATCAGGTCCTTGTTATATACTTGTTCTGTTAATAATTCTTTGTTTCAATACGTCAAAAGCAGTAGCAGTAATAGTATTAAGCCTGATATATTAAGCCTGTTCCACAATAAATCAGATTCTACCTATGTGCCACACTAAATGTGTATATAAAATAAATTTTATCAGAATGGTGTGAATGTAAAAAATTTTTTATGCTTATAATATATAAAAATTTGGTATACGAATGGTAAAAGACACTGCTAATATGTCATTAATAGGTAAGTTAAATTCAGCTTATTTTATAAGTAATTTATTATACAAGAGAAATATTTTGTCTTAACAAAAAACAAAGTAATTTCTGTATAAGTTAAATCACATTAAAGACATGGACATAATAAATATTATTTACATTATACATTAATCTAGTGTAAGTACTCTATGTCTTTTTTATGTGTAATAAGTATTTTAGTTCAGTTCATATTGTGCAATAATTTTTGTGGAAATTTGAATGTTTAATATTAAAACATATTAATCAACTTAACAATTTTGAAAGCTGTAAAACCAAGTGTTTAAAATGGATAAAAGCCCTTAAAATGTTTAAAGTAATCACATTAAAAATTATGACAAAACTATGACTAGTCATAAATACAATGATTTTATAGAATAGATATCCATTATATTTCAGAATCGTTACATGTATAATATAAGTGTTCATTGAATAAGTCAGATTTCCTCTTTTCCAAAAAAATCCTTTATTTTTTAATATATTAAAACATTAAAACACCACATAAATTTGACAACCTCTCAAATAAATTAGAGTTACTCAGTTAAACTCAAGTAAATTCGGTAGCAATTAATATAAATCAACACTATTTACTTCAAAGAAAAATTTTCACATGAAAATATCTCAATAAATCATATCTATACAAGAACCAATATACCGGGTGTCAACGGATCTATTAGACAAGCCATAACTTCTAGAGTATTGGATGTATCAAAATGAGATTTTATATAGGTAAATGGTAGAGGAAGAGGAAAGTTTTTGCATATTTTTCACGTTTAGGTTACTTCCGGTTTCACCGGAAATGGCTTCAATTTTGAATTTTTAAATGGAACACCCTGTATATTTTTACATATTTGAATTTCTGAGACAATTTTAGACTAGAAAATAACATTTTAAAAAGTTTTTTCGCCTACTTGATTTTTTTAGAGCCATTTTTAATATTGCATCTAGGTGGCCATGATTGAGCGCAAACTAATCTGAAGGCCTTAGATGATGTCAGAAAAATGTAATCGCAAAGTTTTAGTGATTAGTATGGTAGATAGGAATGAGACAAGTTGACAAAATTACTTTTTTATATCTAACTATTTTTTTTTTCAAATGGCAACACTTTTTAGACAAGCACTTTTCAAAAAGGGATTTTTTTGCGAATCCAACGATACTAAATTCATTGTGATTGGATTAAAAATAAGCTCATAAAATACATTTACTTCAGTGAAGTTTTTAATAAATTCGTATACGAGTATTATACTTTAAAAGTTTTAATGTCATTTTCTAGTCCAAAATTGTCTCAGAAATTCAAATATGTAAAAATATACAGGGTGTTCCATTTAAAAATTCAAAATTGAAGCCATTTCCGGTGAAACCGGAAGTAACCTAAACGTGAAAAATATGCAAAAACTTTCCTCTTCCTCTACCATTTACCTATACCAAATCTCATTTTGATACATCCAATACTCTAGAAGTTATGGCTTGTCTAATAGATCCGTTGACATCCGGTATATAAATTGACACATCTAATATTAACATAATCAACTAATAAATTAGAATAGCGCATTTAAAACATTTAAATCTATGCCACAAACATAATAACAAAATAATATAAGTTCAGTGTATTTAAATATAAATAAAAAATACTACCTATTAATAATAAAGGACATAAAATTCATATGCTATACCTACCAGAAAATAGATAATCACAAAGCATGATAAAAAAACTGAAGAAACTATAAATAAAAAATGTTACCATGATAGCTTAAATGTTAGTTATATTGGCGATATATATGGAATTATTTTTATTTTTCATGTCTTTAATTAATTTTGCAACTGTCAAACATAATGTTTGACAGTTGCAACTGTAATACCTTTAAGTATAACTTACTTAAAGGATGCTCGAATGCTTGCTAACATGAGACAAAACATTGACATCTGAATTATTGACATTTGCACAGTTAATCAAAAAAAAAATCCATAGCCATCTCCTATCTGAAAACTTTACTTAATGATACACCTAATGCATACAAAAATCATGACAAAATAATTTACTAACTAGATTAGGCACTCACAGAAAATTATTAGGAAAATATTATACTAATATATTTGGTACAAAATAAGACAATTTAGACAATGTAAATAAAAGCACTTATTATCATCAGCTGTCATTACAATCAACAAACATCCAGTCATCATCACTAATATAAATTCTCTCTGTTTCACTAGTTCGGTTGATGCGTGATTTATTTTCCTCACCTTGCCACATATCGTCTTCACTGTCAATATCCGAATGAACTTTACTAAACTTAGATGGTAAGTCCCAGTTCTCATTTTCATCATTGCAAATTGATTTTAAAGGTTTGTTATTACTCAAAAGTTCGTAGTATTCATCTGTACTTGACGAATTGCCACTTGATAATAATTCAGGTTCCTTTATTTTGGGACCATCGCAACGCCCATCAAATAAATACTTTTTTCTCAAATTGTTCTTTTTTTCTTCGTATAGCGAAAAATTTTTAAATTCGGTAGTATCACAGTAGTTATCTTCAACATCAATGCAGTCGATAGTATCTAAACTGAATGAAACGTAGTTCAATGAATTATTAAATAAATCTAATATTTTCAGATTCGACATTGACGAAAAATCGGGCACAGCATCAATATAGTTTTTACAAGCTTGCAGCACCGTCAATTTTTCCATTAATACTAAGCTTTTTGGGAGAGACACCAGATCATTATTTGACACATTTAGAATCTCAAGATTGACTAAATATTCTACGCTATCCGGTACCCAAGACAAGTAATTGCCAGATATATGCAGCTCTTTTAACGTTTCGATCCACGCGATGCCTTCAGGAAAAATAGAAATTGACAAGTTATTCAGCTTCAAAATATTAATTTCTTTCCATTTTGGCTTTACAAATAAATTATCCAAATCATCGAACCTGTTAATACTTGCACACTGATCATTACTAACGTCCAAATACTGTAACTGTTTGAAACACTTTAAGAAATTAAAATCTTGGTCTATCAGACAGCTACTTATACATACAAGTTTTTTCAGTTTGAGTAAATTCACATTAAAACTATTTTTCATAAATTTATAGTGTTTTGCATTATTGTGGCTGTAGTCAAATTCCTCCATATTAGTACATCTGAATGTGAGAAACCACTTGGGAACATTATCAAACTTGTTATTGTTCAACTTCATTTTTCTTATATATAGGATACAAGCAGGTTCCAAGTCGAATTTTTTTATAAGATTATAACTTAAATCCAATGATTCTAAATGTTCAAGGCCACTGTATAGGCATATGGGTACGTGCTCTAAATTGTTATGTGACAGATCCAAGTGTTTCAGATTTAATATCTTACAAGCCTGCGGTAGATCTGTCAAATGGCAATTGGTTAATTCTAAAGAACTTATTTTGGAGATGTCGATATTAATATCACAAATTTCACCTATAATATACTTAAATAGGTCATCTGTAGTAAAAGAATCGTCGCTTTCTGTCTCCACGGGGCAAATTTTGATCACTTCGTTCGCCTTTTTAGAGGTCAGTCGGATTTCAGTTATAAATCCTAAAAAAAAAACAGTACATTAAAGTAATCAAAATTTGCTTTATCTTTTAATTCATTGTTACAGAACAAATACAACAGTGGTACATAGAAAATATTTGTTTATTATAAAACATTTAGGGGATGGCAACAGATGTAATCAATACCGTTCCACTATTTGTGTTTTATTTGTATATTCGTTAATTTTAGTTTAATATTTAGTGGGGTGATTAATTCTGCTTACCTAAATCACTTCCGGTTTATTCAGAAGTGTGGAACTTTTTTTCAATTCCAAAGGAACTTTATACATTTATTTCGGTAACCGAATCTACTTCTACGGTATGCTTATCCTTCTAAAGATGTATGATACATAATATACTATTTCAAATAAAATATTATCGAAGATATTATCGAAAAGCCGTCAATTTTCACAACTACTATGAAGCGTTTATGTTTGTTTCTGTAGCCAACATTAGTTGAAATAATAAATAACGTAACAAATAACTACGAAGGAGTGGTGGCAGACCTTAATGAAAATAATATAAAATATAGGGTATTTCATTTATAAATATTGAGAAAACTGCGGTTGCGAGTTTTGGTTCGCCCTGTACCTATAAAAGTAAAGTTATTTTGCAGGAAGTTCTGTAGGAAGTAAAACTAGACCATGTAGCATAATTAATGAGGCCAAAAATTATCTAGTATTTATTTTCTTAAAAAAGATACAGGGTGCTCAATTGCTCAAAAAATGCTCATATCTTCTAAACTACTCTGTATAACAGTAGTAGCCCTATATTCGCGAATTCGGAAAAATGATCCGAATTCAAATATGAAATAAAATATACGTCATTCCATAAACGACAACGTTTCAAGTCAACAATTCCATAAACGCCATTCCAAAAAAACATAAGTTTGATATGGCCCCGGTTTTTAGAACACCCTATATACATATTTTTAAAATGTGCGTCCTCTTAGACTCTATGAGATACTAAATTATATATTTTTTTGTTTATTACAGCATAGGAGTTATGGAACTCCTATGCTGTAATAATATGGAAGTAATAATAATCGTTGTTTTTAAAGAAAGTTTATTGTCACATCAAGAATGCTATGGATTATGGAACAAAAGAATGTTTTGAGAACAGAAATTATTAATTAATTAATTATATTGAAGTAAATGTTCGAAATGACCACCATCCTGTTGGATACATAGTAAGCAACGTTTCTGGATACTTCTTAAAACATTATTTATTGTATGTCCATGTATGCTTCTAATTGCATCTTGAATCCTGACTTTTAGATCCTCTATATCTAGAGGAGCTGTCACATAAACTTTATCTTTCAATAACCCCCAAAGAAAGAAATCTAAGGGGGTCAAATCAGATGTTCGCGCTGGCCAGTCGATATCCATTCTATTTCCTATGACATTATCAAACTGTTCATGTAAATATTGTTTTACCTCGCGGGAATTATGCACAGGTGCTCCATCGTGTTGGAAGTATTTAAGATTTCTAAAAATATGAAGTGGTAATTCATTTAAATATTCCTCTGTTAGAGTATTCCTTAGAAAATGAAGGTAATTATTCGCATTCAAATTATCTTCGTAAAAATATGGGCCAATAATTTTGCCACAAAAAATTCCACACCACACATTTATCCCAAATTGACGTTGATTTCTTCATTCAGAAACAAGATGTGGATTTTCTCGGCACCACATTATGTTATTATGGCGGTTAAAAATACCATTGTTGGTAAATCTACTTTCATCACTGAATAAAATCTTTTTCCAGAAGTCTAGATCCTCTTCGCATTTTGAAATGTACCATCGACAAAATGTCATCCTTCTTTGATTATCAGCTGGATATAAAGTATTGCATATGGAATAATGATAAGGCTTTAAATTG
Organism: Pogonocherus hispidulus; assembly: GCA_963924545.1. Taxonomy (NCBI): domain Eukaryota; kingdom Metazoa; phylum Arthropoda; class Insecta; order Coleoptera; family Cerambycidae; genus Pogonocherus; species Pogonocherus hispidulus. Next base: position 73,110,027 of record OZ004694.1, read on the forward strand.
TTACCTTTTAAAATAGCTCTTACAGTTTCCTTGGAAAGTGTTGCAGTGATGTGCAATTTCTGCAGTTGAAGAATCAGGTTTAAAATTTACATAAGCCAAAACATTTATTTCAGTGTCTTCATTGAAGTTTCTTTCATCCTTAGGCTTTGAAAAAGAACCGTATAATCGTATATTATTTTCCAGCTGTCTAAATATTCTATGATGGGGTTGTCTTCGTTCCATGTAAGTTTCAAAATAAAGATTCGCTGCAGCTTGTGCATCTCGATTTTGGTTATAATAACAAAATAGCATATCATTTTTCTCTTCGTTGGTGTACATATTTGCAACACTATTATTTTGTATGCAGTATTAATAATAAACAATAAACTACTTAACAAAAACTAAAAATGTCACTTATGATCTGTCAATAATTAAATGCCAACTAGACGTTTTTAAAAATATCAGGAATCTTATTTTTTGTTTTATTTCCATAGCATTCTTGATGTGACAATAAACTTTCTTTAAAAACAACGATTATTATTACTTTTGTAAGGATAAAATATGGACTATGTTATATCATCTGAAAGAGAAAAAAGGGGACTTTCGGTTAATGTCACAGCCACCTATCCATTACATTTAAAAAAAATATATTTTACTGTGATTCTCAACCATTTTAAGAGATATATAAAAAGTAGCAAGTGCATGTCATTTTACATGAAAAATACTGCAAAAAACATGTGAAGCATTTTTCTCTAACTCTTCAAATGAACGAGCTACGAGGGATAATAGAAAAGTTGGATTTTTCGTTTTTTGTCAATAACTTTTCAACCTTCCCCCGTATATAATTTTTCGCCTTACCGTAGAATTACTAATACGAAACTGCACTAATTTGCTCATTTAAGCGTTTTTGTATCTCTACTAATAAAAAAGTTGCCCATGCAACGGGTCAAGAAATAGGGCGCCCTGTATATATATATATATATATATATATACAGCCCTGATAAAGATAATAAATAAATAAAATAAATATTCATTCAGTCCTAAACCTGCTAATCCGCAGTAGGTACGTCGGGACAAAAGTTTAAAGGACATTTTTTCTCTTGCTTGTTATTAGAACACGCCCAAGTGTTTGCGACATGATGAACATTCTGTATAATAACATTCATATTAATATGCAATATAAAAATATTAAAATAGAAAAATGCCTTTTCTCAACTATAATACATTTTGATATCTTTACCGTTAGATAATACGAGCCCTAACAACTAAATGTTGGGACAAGATAATATTTTGGAAATAATACAATGGCTTATCAAAACGACTGAATTATTTTGTTTATTTTTTTAAATACAAACATAACAATATATTCTAGACTATTTGAAAACATTTTCGTGCCATGGTAAAGGAATAGGCATTAATCAAAGCGTACTTTGTCATTGGAAGGTCAAATTTGTTGACAACTAAATGTTGGGACAAACAAGAAGCAACTTTAATTTAATGCGGGGTCACAGCCCTTAGCTTTAACGACTGCTTGAACTCTTGCAAGCATTGTATTAACCAAGGACTGACACGTTTGAGGAGAAAAATTATCACAAATCTCTTGTAGTTTTGTCCGCAAATCAGAAATAGTGCGTTGAGGATGGTTTCTTAAATACTGCTTCATTTTATACCACACAGTTTCTATCACATTTAGATCCGGAGTGCTGGCTGGATGAGATAAACCTTTATATTATTATCACCAAACCATTTTTTGGTAGATTTTGCCGAATAACATGATGCTCCATCTTGCTGGAAGATGATATCCTCATTCATTAGGAAACAATTTTGCGCGCTAGGTAAAAGTGAGGTCTGAAGTATCTCTTGTTATTTTTAAGCATTTACAGTACCATCTATAAATTTTAAAATGCATAAGCCCCTTGCCGACATGCAGCCCCAAACCATAATTTCCTTTGGAAACTTCACAACCCTTTTTAAGCAGTCTTTATGAAAAGCTTCTGCTTTATTTCGTATTATCCGTTTACGGTGATCTCCAACGCAAACATCAAATTTCGCCTCATCACTAAATATTATTTTATTCCAGTCATTTTCTGTCCACAGAAGTTTAGATTTTGCCCAATTGTAACGGTTCTTATTTTGAATCTCAGTCAATAGCGGTTTTTCTTCGGCCTAAATACGAATTTGGATCAATTTTTTGCTAATGGATGAACCATACAAAACTGAACTTACCTTGTAAAATCCCAAACCGCATTTATGAATGTATTTTCGGCAACATTCTCTAGATATATTTAATCCATTTGCCCTGTTCCATTGAGCAGTTATGTCTCGAACGGTACTTCTTCTCGTTGATTTGCATAATTTAACTAAATTTCATAAATCTCTTTTTGAAACAACTTTTGGTCTCCCCGAACTTTTACCTCGAACATCCACATTGGCAGACTCACCATATTTTTTCACTATATTACCGACTGTGGTCTTTGGAATAGGTAAATTACTAGAAATTTTACGCATTGTCTTGCCCGCACTGTATTGGTGAATGATAATTTCACGTAATTTCTGTTCGGTAGCTTTTCCCCGACCCATTATTCCAATTTAAATTAACAAAATTTAAATATTTCAACAAATACTACTACTTATAACTATTTACGTCACTTACACACTGTCAATGAATAAAAAAAGATTTTTTTTATGTTTATATAGCGTTTTTTAAACATTTTAAATGTGAGATTTGTGCTTGTCCCAACATTTAGTTGTCAGCCAATTTGGTCTTCCAATGACTAAATACGCTATGATTACTACCGATTGCTTCACCATGGCACGAAAATGTGTTCAAATAGTCTAGGATATATTATTATGTTTGTATTTAAAAAAATAAACAAAATAATTCAGTAGTTTTGATGAGCCATTGTATTATATCCAAAATAATACCTTGTCCCAACATTTAGTTGTTAGGGCTCGTATACTAAAATATGGCAGATTAAACTTCAATTAACATTTTGAAATAGACACCACCTATTATCTAGAAATAAATCCAGTTGATTAAAAAAAATTTAAATATTAAAAAGTGCATCACTTAATATTTCTCCAATTTAGTTTCAAGGCTATCAACAGATTCTTCTAATTTTTAGTCAAATTATTCTGAAAGACTGACGAAAGAATTATCCTTTTATAATGGATATTTATGGACGGTTTATAATGGAATTTATTGTTTTAGATTGTCCAGCACTAAGTTTAGTGAGTGCTACCTGGGCATCTCTCACCCTTTTTCAAGGAATGCGGAAATGTAGCTACACAAATCAGAATTCAAACGAGATAGAGAGTAATATTAACTCAGTTTCTAGATCTAACTTTTTAAACTGCATTCGAACCTAAACCGGAGGATATATTGTCAACCAAAGAATATAAACGGATTAAATAGATAATCAATTTAAACAAATTTCTTCATTTACACACATTAGAGAAATACATTTTTACAATAATTTTTGTTTATCCACATTGATATTAAAAATATACAGTTTGAACAAGTATTAAAATTAAATGAACCACTGAAACTGCCAGTACCCTGGAGCAATTCTCAAAGCAGGCCAACACGTTTTCATTAATAGTTAGATTATTTTCAGATGTGACATTAGAAATGACAACGTTGAAATAATTCAATAACTTCAAAGCACAAATTAATAATTAAACGGTAGATTTCGGTTGGAGAAAAAATAACACGCTATATTCGGATAAAAGTGTCTTTTTTGTCTCGCAATTTTTTATCTGCTCGGTTACTCTAAGCTTCGCTTCGCAAATACAGAATTTGCTCCCAAAGAAGTGACACTTTTAATCCTAATATAACAATATACTATATTTGCGTAGAAAGTTAGTTTATAAATTATAACACCATAGTTAAGGTGACCACCTATTCTGATTTAACCAGAACTATACTGTTTTTGAAAACTAAGTTCTGATTGTAAATCGAAGGCAGTACACATTCTGCTTTTTTAATGCTGTTCTGTTTTCTGATTTTTAAACCTACAAATATTATAAAATAATATCAATAGAATAGGCACTTAATTAATACAAAAAATTATATTAATTTTGCAATTTGCAATATTTATTGACCAATCGTGCAACGCTGCAACATCACGTGTTACACAATTAAGTATTGAAACACTAGTCATTATTAATTGTCAAAAGTAATTTTGATCAGACGTGCATTGAATTTCACAACATGCTTAAAAAAAATGAAGAACTAATAAAAAAAATTCACTCGCAAGAAAAATATAGTTTTAAAAAATTGTAAATTATTGTACTTACGTTATAATATAAATATAGGTATATAGATAATAAACGTTAACGTTCCCTATAAAAAAAAATTATTTTTTGCGTTCTGGTTTTTATTTCAGAACAGTTGGTCACCTTAACCATAGTCAAAGGAAACTTAAATTACGTCAAAGGAAAATGTCAAAAGATGTACCTACTTTACTCATCATTAACCTTTTAGATATTAGGTATTATACAAGACAAATTTTAAATAAAGGTTATATGGTACCGTTACTTGTACCCAACTGTTTACAGTGTTAAACAACATAGTTAAATTATAAATTCAGCGCAGGTAGGTATAGATAGAAGGCAGATGGGCTGCTTTTTTAGTTATTGTAAATTGCCCCAATGCAAATAACTGTACATTTTTATCAATTCCCGTTCGATTTTTCTTTTCAATAAGGCGCACTGCCCCATAAAAGCTATTCTGCTACACGCCTATGTCGACATTTTTCATCGATCCACTCTACTCTACTCTACTCTACGAAAAGTTCTGGCATCTGCGTCCTGCGTCTGCCGTAACTGTATGAAATTGCGTACCTACCTATCAAATGTTTACCATTACAATGATGAAAAGCCAAATAAATATATTATTAGATTGTACTGGATGAAGCAAACAATTAAATAGAATGTAAAAACTTACTTACCCATTTCATAACACTTTTAATTTAATTTATTTAGAAGGAGAAATCCAACAGCAGTCACCAAACCACAACAATACAGCACGACTCAACTAGAATAAGTGAGGTTAGGAGGAACCTCGCCTAGCTCCGCAGTAGTCCGTAGTCCGTAATGTGGGTTTGCAGGTAGTTATCAGTATCACCATTGCCGTGTAGTAAATGGAAGGTATAATGGGAAGGTATAATACACACCTATTAAGTCTAAAATAAAAATACCTAACTAAATCCCGAAGATAATGAAGACCTTGAATATTGCTGGATTCCTGCTGTTTTTATTATTTTACAGGGGGTGTAATCCAGGAAGGAACTACGATGACTAATATTGTATACAGGGTGTAACATAATGGCGAGTCAAATATAGAATATTTCTGATTAAAATTTTAATATATCCTTAAAGCCTTATACAGGGATTTTTTTATTTATTTTTGAGCAGGAGTGTTTTCATTAAAATTGAAAGGATATTAAAGACTAAAGGAATATATCTTAATCAACTAACTACCGTGCGTGCTATATATAATAATAAATAATAATAAATAAGTTTATTTACTACAATAGATACAATTAAAATTTAAAACATAAAATAAAATTTGATAAAGAAAGAGGTAGACCCACAACGAAGAACTTGTGCTTGGGTTAAAATACCTTAAATATATCTTAGATATATCAACTATATATGGATATATAGGTATATACAGGCTGATTCACTTAAGGAGGCTCACCATTGGGATATCAGTAATGGTAAGAGATACAGGGTGGCTCAAATTACAAAAAAGTTGCGCAATTTTATGACGAATATTTTGGTAAAAGCAAACCTGAAATATCTTTTTTAATTTCTGAAATATTCTGAAAAAACTGAAAATTTAGATTTTTTTATTTTTGCCGTAATTCATTTGTTTTTTAAGATAAGTTCATGAAATTCGGTTCCCAGGCATAAAATGCTCTATTGATTGCATTGGCGAAGTTAGATCACCTCTATCTCTTATTGTTTTTGAGAGACGATAGACAACTTTTTTTTTTCTTATGGGGGCCATATTGAATTTTTATATTTTTAGATAGCTCTTCTCATTCTCTTTACGACGATGTATTATAGTATGGGTAAATTTAAATTATTAGGGTAATAGTCATAATTTTTTTTTATTAGCCTGTTATTACATCGGTCTTTTGAGAAAAGACCTTTTTCGTATTCCCGATCAGTGTTCGGCATTTTCTGTTAAACTCAAAATAAAATAAATAAGTTGATGTGATTATAACTTTGTAAATGAAAAAATCTGTAGTAAAATGTTATAAAATTTATTTAGAATTGGCTTCCTTTACAGGGTTATTTAAAAAATATAATACATAATATTGTTTTTATTTAGCCGCGGCGATAGCTCATTCTGTTAGATGCTGGGTGATAGCTTGTGACTAATAGAATGGTTATACCATTCTATTATGGATGGAATATTGCTGCGCGAGTTCGAATCTCGCCAGGGGAGAAATGGGACCTCTCCCAGGGAATGGTTGTGTGTGTCTGTGTTTTTTTTTTATTAATTTTATTAAACCTAATAACGTTCTATGTGGTTGTTCTCTTTCGGGATACATATTTAAATACATCTGCTCAGCTGCTATAGAATTTCTTCTGCACTGAATATAAATAGAATACATATTTTTCGTCGTTTGAAAGCATTTCAATGGTAACAGTAGCAATACAAATATGAACGAATTAGTGCAACGATGCTAGAATAAACACTTTTGATAATCAATGAACTGACAAGTTTTAGTTTAATTTCATAGCAGTCTAATCAAAAATATTTTTTTATGACTATTACCCTAATAATTTAAATTTACCCATACTATGATACATCGTCGTAAAGAGAATGAGAAGAGCTATCTGAAAATATAAAAATCCAATATGGCGCCCATAAGAAAAAAAAAAGTTGACTATCGTCTCTCAAAAACAATAAGAGATAAAGGTGATCTGACTTCGCCAATGCAATCAATAGAGCATTTTATGCCTGGGAACCGAATTTCATGAACTGATCTTTAAAAACAAATGAATTACGGCAAAAATTAAAAAATCAAAATTTTCAGTTTTTTCAGAATATTTCAGAAATTAAAAAATATATTTCAGGTTTGCTTTTACCAAAATATTCGTCATAAAATTGCGCAACTTTTTTGTAATTTGAGCCACCCTGTATCTCTTACCATTACTGATATCCCAATGGTGAGCCTCCTTAAGTGAATCAGCCTGTATACCGGGTGGCTTAAAGGGGATGGCCTATTAGACGTATCTTGAGAATTGAAATTTTGCCTGCATAACCTCGAAACTTCTATAAATGCAAATGATTTTCAAGGCTGTGGCACTTCCGGTTATACCGGAAGTCGACATCAACTTGCTTATTTTAAATGAAGCAGCCTATATGTTATTTCATTTCTTGATTCTATGTGAAATTATAGACACATTTCATGTAGAATGTCCTATACCTATCTTCAACTGTTTTTGAAATATTGACCGCTGAATATTAACATTTTGCAACTTTGACACCCTGTAAAATCTAAACGGTTTGAGATCAAGCAAAACGGTTTACACATTCCTATCTTAACTTTTCATAATCTATAGTTTGATACTAATTTCATATTTAATCAAGATATTAAATTTAATCGAAAATTTCACAGCGCCATATTTTAACCAATCAGCGGCATGTTTTTTGTTCAATTTCCGGAAATTTTTTACGTTGTGTCAAATTAATAAGTGGAAATTTTTCTGTCATTTAAAATGTCAAAATAAAGACGCGGGAGTTGAATGAATCAATACATTTCCTATGCTCGAATTTAAGTAATATTCTCAAAATTAAATTATGTTACACCAATATTAATAGATCAAAGAAAAATATAATATGTTTTTAAGTTAGGTATTTACTAAGAGACTTCGCATTTTATTAAACATATAAATTTTGAAGTAGATACTTCAGAATAATTATCAAAAATAAATGATGTTCCACCAATATTAGTAGATCAAAGTTAATAAGAAACAAAAATATAATATGTTTTTAAGTTATTTGTAAAATATGTATGTAACTAATGTTAGAAAATGTCATTTTATTTCACTAAGAAAAGTCACATTTTATTAAGCATAATATTTGCAATGCTCGAAGTACTTCAGAATAATTATCAGAAATAAATGATTCCAAGTTTCCAAAGCGGAACATTTTCAAAAACACAATCTAATAAATCAGCAAATTGCACAAACACAATGACACGATGACAAGTGGTGGAACTTGACCAAGGTATCGTACTTGACAGTCGTAAAAAATGTTTGTTATTGCTCATGGCTCACTATGTGGAATGAATGTTTGTCATTCGTAATTAAAATATTCAATTTTGGCATAATATTTATAAAGTAATGGTGTGAAATTTTCTTACCGAATATCCCACGAGCTTAAATTAAAAACCAGAAATTTTTCCTCGTTCATGAATATTTTAAGAAAATTATCCCTGGCCTGCGGCTCGGGATAATTTTCAAAATATTCATGACCTCGAAAAAATTTCCGGAAATAATTTAAGCACTAGGGATATTATAAGTGAAAATTTTAAATTTCTGGCTAATGTTTGGAATTGTTGGGAATGTTGGGAGTTGGGAATACCTTCATATTTGTTCAGAATCGCTAGCGTCCTCTATTATAATTGGAATCGCCAAAATAATCAGAATTTTATACCGCCTAATAAATTATATCCTTATATACCTACTTTATAGAACTCAGAAGGCAATAAAAATCTATCAAACTTCTGCGATTTTACCTTGTTTTATTTTAATTCATCATTTATTTGTTTTACGTGTATTGGCATTTCGTAACTAAGTATAGAATAATAAAACCAACTGCATTTCACCACACTAAAATAATGCAACTGTTTACAAAAATAAATTCAACCCGCATTTGAGGCTTATCTTCAACAAAGTACACATTCCATAACTGTGTATCAAAGCCCTAATAACGGCTAAAATGATCACGAGAGCTATGGAATTACCAGCCGTTAAGATTGCGATAATCTAAACCCTTTTAACTTTAGATTTTGGTATTGTCAAGGCACGAAATCGTAATATATTACCGGCAATCGATCATATGCAACAGGTTTATAATTTAACCAATGCTGAAAAACCAGCAACAGGAATATTTTCGAGATTCAAAGAAAAGTCTTTCGCTCGTTCTTTTACTCTTAAGTGTATATTTCAAGTATAATGTAAGTGTGTAAATATATTTCAAAAGTTAATACCTACACTTTTCGATTTTTCTATAGGCTAATTTTTCGATTGGTTTTCGAGATAATTTGAAGAAATAAAAATTTGTTTTAACTACATCTTGGATTAAATGGCCAATTGTACATGTGTATTAAAATTATGTATAATGGGTACTAAGTAAGAACCTCTATTAACACATACAATTTCAATTTAACACAAAAATTAAGTAAAACACAAATTTTATTGTTGTTGATGCTTTTGTAAAATAAAAATAGTTTTCGTAATATCGTTACTCCCCCAGGAATTCAAAAGAAAGTAAGACTTTTACTCAATAATTTTTTTTTTTTTTGACTACTGAATGATAATATAATAAAATCACTGGAAGGAGATGCCGAAAACAACTACTCCACGGACAATATGCCCCGACTGGCGTTGCATTACATCAACATCTCCATGGATGTCGCCACATCCTTCATCAAGACCATCCTACTTAATTATTGGAAGGAGATGCCGAAAACAACTACTCCACGGCGCATATTGCCCGAGGAGTAGTTGTTTTCGGCATCTCCTTCCAATAATTAAGTAGGATTGTCTTCCTCAAAGACAATAGAGGTCGCTGTAATGGCATTTGCTTTCTGCAGATCGTTATCTGTCTGTCAATTAGACAATAATTGTCAGAGAGGTAGTAGCAAAGACCCAAAGAGGGCACTGCAGTGTATTTCACTGTATCTCGCCACTACAAACATAATAAAATCACTTTGTGTCGTCTAGTTTTTTTGTTTTCATTAGATTAAAATATTCATGACCTATTTTTTTGAGAATTATAGTTTTTTGAATAGTGTTACTTAAATAAAAAAAAATCAACATATGACACATCATAGAAAAGCTTATTTCAAGGGCTCATAGGTCTAAGATTGTCGCCATAGGAATAAGAAAAACAAAAGACTTTCAAGAGTTGCTATTGGCCACAAAAGTTTCCTTGAAAAAAAGTGTCTTCATAATGTGCGAGTCTAAAACTTTCGTTTTTGTTTCGAAAAACCGTTTTTAGTACAATTCACTTATTAAATTGTAACAAGGCAATTTATTTCATTAGGTATATTGAAAGCAACATTGAGATGTTTTCTAAAAAGCATAGCATTACGAACTCTCGCATGCCTTAGTCAACTTTAAGGTCAGTCAGTTAGGTTTGAGTCAAAATTTATTTTTATTTAGTAATTCTGCTTGCAAAAATTGTTTGTTCTTAACAAGATCTTAACAATTACAACATATCTCGTAATATTAAAGTAATTTGCTTAGTAATAAATCGTTTTCCCCTAATCATAAACAATTTTATTATTCAGTTGTGTATAAGTATTACTTTAGTGTCTATTAACTTATTATTATCAACTTATCAACAATTATTACTGGTACGTACTAAGACCACTGCCCAACTCATCAGGGGCTCATAATTTTTAATCTTGTAATTTTTACATAGATCCGATATTTTCATAAAATTCTCCTTTTAGAATTACCATTATATTCATAAAACGAAGCCCTTTGATATATTTTATTTCATGCTGGTGCAAAGAAATACATAAATGGAGTAAAGTAGAATAAATAACCTTTTTCAGCGTCTACGTTGCAGCAAACGCAACTAGTAAAAACAAATATTTTTCATACAGACTTGAAGTCAACAGTGACCTGTTTACTAGACTGATGTTTAGAAATTATATTGAAACAAATAAAGGATCGAGTGTTTTAACACAGATCACGTCTGTGCTGAGTGTATATACAGTGTGTCCAGCCAGGAGCTCACACGATCCATATCTCAGAAACTACGATATTTCTAAAATTTTGTACGTGAGTAGTAAATACGTAAATGTTCCTACGTACCTATAGAACACCCTGTGTTCTCGGCAAGTAACATATTTTGATATGACCTCGGTTCCAGGTCATCACAACATAACTGGAAATTAGGTGGCCGATGCACTGGCTAAACGAGGCTCAACTATTACCAGGTCATGGACATCTCAACCAGCAGCTTAATACTAATGGTCTTAGTGACACTAGAAGGTGCAGGTTTTGCGAACACGATGACTAGGACTCCATTCATATCCTCTGTCGCTGTGCCTGCCTCATGGTCAAGAGACACAAACATCTGGGTACAGCATTTCTCCTGCTCCAGAACATTAGAGAGCTTCCCCTAGAACGGGTGTTGGCCTATGCGCATAGCACGGGTCTCTTCTAATAGCTCTCAACTAGCGGCAGGCACAATGGGTCGAAAGGTCTGAGTGCTGCTGGTAACTGCACCGCCTTCCAACAACAGCTACATATTTTGACCGTTCTGTGGTGACTTTCGGCTGTACAGGAAGTAGATAACAACTTGCTTAATTTAAATAAAATACCCCGTACATTTCTCCATATTAGGATTCTGCATTAAATTTTAGGATCACTTTGTGTAATAAACCTTATTCCTAAAATCTAGAGTTTTCAAAATATCAATTTTTTTTACAAAAAATTGATAGATGCAGACTTGTAAAGAAAATTTATCTGAAAATTTTTAAATTAATTTCAAATCCAATGCATTAAATATTCTGCCAAATAATGAATAGTCCAAATTATTGTGGTATCGACATGACGAGGCACCCACTACATGGAACAAATAGAACGTGCAAATGTGCTTTTAACGGAAAATTTTGAAGATCGGAATGGATTGCAAATTCTACCTCCTGATTTTTTATATGGAACCACCTATATGAAAAAATAAAGTGTTTGTAACACCTCTAAACAAACGAATAATGCCAAGAACGTGTGCGCGTAGCCTTTCAGTCTTTAGAAACTGAAAATCTCTGAGACTGACAATAGAGATCAGAGAAAATACAAAAGTGCGAAAACAAGTGCTACGATGTATAGCACTAGTGATATACGAGTGGTATACGAGTGATGGTAGGTGAGTGATGTTTGAACAATGGTTAATTTTTTTTTAGTAAATTTTTTTAAATTCTTAATTAACTATAATAGATTTAGACTAGAGTTATGTCAGTCGAATAATATTTTTACCATCGTGTAAGCTCCTAGCTGAACCCACTGTATATTAAGTTAATAAATTATGTAGCAATTATTTACTTACACTTCATAGAATTAATCAAATTAAGGAATTACCTAGATTGATACTTTTTCAAGTTCCTTTAAATTTACATTTTCAAATATTAGGTATAGGTACTTATAAAATATTACACAAATGAACAGCCAGTACCCCGATATTATAAATCATATTTATTCTACTGACAGTATGTGGACTTTATTGTGATATTTTAAAATATATGTTTTATTATGTAATGCAAGAATTTTGAATCGTCCTTACATATTTTTATAGATATACTATATTCAATCTTCTTAGTTTTTAAAACTTATAATATCTAAGTGTCGTTTTTCAGGGACGTGGTAACTTATATATATTGCGCATTATTCATGAAGTCATGTTGCTCTTGACCAAAAAATCGTCATACGTTACTCTGAAAATCCATTGAAATCGATTTTCAGTTGGTTCAGACCATAAATAGTAGAATGATTCCATTATAGCCACGCTGCTATCTTGAATATCTACTCTATATATGCTATTTTTATTCAAACAATCGTAATTCAGGACTCTGAAATACTCCAAATACGAATTTTCACTGGAATATTAATTTGAAAAATAAGATTTTTCACTGAAAACATTCTATTCTGTTAAATAAAAGTATATCAGGTTTTTTTAAAACCATACCCGATAAAACATTCCTTCTACTCTCTTTTTAACTGTATACCTACGTCTCTCTTTCAGATTAAGGAGCTCTGTGTAAAATAAAACAATTTGAGCTAAAATATTTTGCACTACAATAATTAACTGTACTCTTGAGATAACCGCATTCACTTATCCGCTGAATGTTTGTCAGACAGTATCTTAATTTAAAATATACTCTCCAAATTAAAACAAAATTCTAAGATATTACTAACAAGAAGTCAGGATATGGTTTTTAACATCCATGTTTAACGCCAGCGTCCGTAGTTCATATCTCAAAGTAGTTTTCAAGCAGCAAATTGCCTTTGTATCCTTATGGGAGACATTCTCATGTACTAACTTCTGGTCTAGTGTAATGGTCGCAGCTCTTTACTTCCGCTTCCTTTGCTACAATGAAGCCACCCGTCATCAAGCAGATACATAGTTGAAATTAGAAACGGTCTTTTTCATTGGTTTGAGTTATTATCTTAATGGGCAGTAATTTTTCTCTGTATAACGACAATTAGCCTGAAAGCGAATACAGTTGCATTAACGATGATTATCTCCATATCTCGCATGTTTCAGGACAATTTTGTTATTGGTGTAATTAAGCCAGTAATGCCTGTTGTATGCAACTAGGAAAGGTTATAGTGCTTATCGAGATTATGCTAATAGAATACAGCATGTCCAAAATACTTCCTTAGCATTACCAAACCCGAATATACCGGGTGCGGTAGCACAACTTTCTTTTTTCAAAACATAATAAAACCCATTGTATGAATCAGAACATTTTTATTTGTTTTTTTATAATGTAAGCGCATGCCTAAAGTTTTGTTTTACACAGTTTTGAAGATCAAATCAGATGGGTGATGAGTCCCCCATTCTCTATACACTGAGTAAACCGATTTCTGTCGTTTGTCATGACTGTTGCCAGCATAGCAGGCGTTATGTTGGCAATTTATTTCTGGATGTTGACCTACAAATCTTGTAGGGTCCTTGGACAGTTCACATAAACACAGGATTTCAAAATACCCCATAGAAAAAAATCACAAAGGGCCAAATCGGTAGAGCGGGTCGGCCACTCCAAATCGCCCCTAATTGAGATGAGATGCTCTGGGAAATGTTCCCTCAAAACAGCCATCGATGGTCTTGAAGTGTGTTCCGTTGCACCGTCTTGTTGGAACCAAATGTCTCCTAAGTCCAACTCATCTAGCCGTGGAAAAATAATCATGTATCATGTTTACATACCAGTCCGAATTCACTGTCACTGCGTCTTCATTTTCCTCAAAGAACCAGGGACCAATAATTCCAGCTGAGGAAATTGCACACCATACTGTGACTTTAGGTGAATGCAAAGGCCTTTGATGCAATTCCCGAGGATTGGCTTCAGCCCAGTAACGCATGTTTTGTTTGTTGACGGATCCACACAAATGAAAATGGGCTTCATCACTAAAAAAAAAACAATAGCGTCCTCAGGAACGACTTCGAGAAGAACCTAACACGCGTTCATCCGAGAATTGAAGTCACGTGCAGAAAGTTCCTGCACAATCGCCATCTGGTAAGGATGAAAATGAAGATCATAATGAAGAATTCTCCTCACAGAACGATCAGAAAGTCCAAGGTCAGACGCTTGTTTGCGCGCAGAACGCCGTGGTGATCGCAACAATGAAACTCTCACTGCCTCTCTCGCCTAATGGGGCGAGGGACTTCAGTTCTTCGTCTTGTCGCACTTGCAATTTGTCTGAACGCAGTGACCCACGTAACAATTGATTTCTGGTCCGGGACAGGAGCCAAGGGGGCCAAATTAAAGCGATTCCGAAAGACGCGCTGAGTTGCGATCACAGAACATCCGCTCGAGAAGTAGGCCTTAACGGCAAAAACACGCTCCTCACTGTTCCAACGCATGATGGCGACTGAACTTCCGTATATGATCTGTGGACTGAACCATAGATTAATTGACTGAACTGTGTCGGGACATACTCGAACGAGACCACTAGCGCTTCGCTACGACATCAATCGACTAAATGGCGCGCATTTTAAAAAAGAAAGTTATGCTGCCACACCCTGTATGAAAAGTAAAACCGCTGAATATTTCCGCTGGGCCGTAACATCAAAAACACTTATGCATGACTCGTGAATCAATAGTAATTAGCGAACTATAAAAAGAGATGGATGATACTGTGGTCTCCGATCTTTCAATGAATTATAGATAAACGTTCTCTTGAAGTATGGATAACACAGAATGGATATAGAAGAGGATAGAGGACGTTGATGTAGTATTAGGTAAATTTTGGACTTTAATTTGATCAACGCATTAAATTTTGACAGTTCTGTTGTGATGTCATCGTATCTTAGTCGTGTTTCTGTATTTTCTAGAATTTCACTAAAATCTAGAACTAGAAATCACTAAAAAGTTCTTTTAAGAGCTACAAAAATTTTGATATATAAAGTCAATGTAGTACTTACCAAATCTATCTATTGAGAAATATCTATAGGTATTTGACTTAATGTAAGTTGATTCATTTCGTGATCAACAACATACCCAAAAAAATCAAGGCTAACATAAACAGTTTTTGAGATATTAGAAAAAAATCGAAATTTTGTCATTTTCTTATAACTTTTTACGCTGTATCGAATAAAGTACACAGTTTCTTTTAAGTAACGTTTCGTCTCTTCAGAATCATTATCAATTTCATTTTTTCTAATACGGTTCCATTAATATTTTGCGTAAGTCGACAGCATTTTTCCTTGTGAGTTCAAAGATGTACCTATCATATGCTATTACTTGATGATGGTGAAAAACCTTCAACAAACACATGTTTGTCTATATGTATGTATTAAGGAAAGAACATCGAAAAGTAACAAATCATTAACAATAAAAAATAGTTGATTAACAAAAATAAAGAACAACTAACAAACCAATAGTAAATTAAAAAATAATAATGAACAGTCAATGGAACAATAAACAAAAAAGTAAGTCTATACACTATAAATATGCCAGATAAAATGTTAATGTTTAAATATAAAATAAAAATGAATAATGTATCCCCGTCATCAGCTGATGTGTTACCTCAATACAATAAAACCTCAAAAAATTCATAATTCGCAAATATCACTTGTCATAGCCTGAATGTCGATTTTGTAAAGTAAAATATGTGTACGCTTGTGCTATTTTAATATTTTCTGACCAATATATTATGTATTGTATTCGAACATGGTTTCCAGAATTCATATACCTATACAAAAATTTTATTTCAATAGCAGAAATGTTGAACTGTCAAAACGTTATTTTATTATTTCCACACATTAACCTTAATTGCAAAAAGTTGGACGATAAATAAAAAATACAGAAGAAACTTTATTACCTTGAAAAGAAATTAGTTCAAAGCAAAATACTCAAATAATCTGCTGAAGGTTTTTAGCTTTAAAGTAAATAATGGCATCTAATTTGTTCCTTAAGTGCCACACAGACTTGATAACTTTTTCAGTTACTATCCTGATCACAAATTTTCTTAATGTAAGTAACAAACACCCTATTCGTTCTGGCCCGATTTATGTCAGTATTTTGTCCCATTCTCTGACTACCCACTCTGCATATGTAAGTATATAGTGGGTCATGCTCCAGAAAGTTATAACCTATAACTTGTCACATTCGGTTTTAGCTGTAAAGCAAGGAATAGAAAATTATCCGGATAAAGGGATATCCTTTGGCTTCAGTACGCTAGAAGATTAAAGTGTAAACTGCATTGCCCTGATGCATATTGGATCAGCTCTGTTCTTTGTTTTAAGTATAAACCTAGACGCTTGAGAATGGATGAACTCTCGCTGCCTTAAAGCATGCAGACAAAGTCAATAATGGAGAGAATGTACACCGCACAAAATGGAAGAACACAAAGCGCATTACCATGGTCCTATTGTCCATTTTATATTGTAATCTTACTTTTACCGAGCCGTTAAAGATACAGCCACGGTCTTCTTGTTGCATTCAACAAATTGAAATAGTTTTTTATAGCTTGCATTTTACCTTACTTTGGACATTATAAAACAAGGAATAAAACCGAGTTTAAACGTATACAGATAGAAGCTAAAGCAAGTTACTATAGTATGTTATTTGATTTAGTTACTTGCATGCTGTAAACAGACTACTTTATTTAGTATTTGAAGTAAGGACATGGTTTATATAATTATTTAAGTCAACCTTACACGAGTACAGTAACTAAAGTTAGTTACTAAATAAATTGGTCAAGAAGTCAGCCATTAACTTCTGACTCCAGGTGAACAGCTCGGTGGAAAGTACCTGTCATGAATCTCCTCTGAAAATCATCCGTACGTGATCAAGAGCCACTTACTGTTTAAAGAGACCCGGCCCGAATGGCGAATCTGGACAAGGAAACTCTTCCCCAAACCAAGGTGTTGTGTGAGCCGTATCTAGGTACAAATGGAAGCTCTGAAATATAGGGTAATCTTCTAGTCTGCTTGCCTTCTAGACTCTAATATAGAGAACTTATATTTTTACGATCTACCAGCAATTGAGCAACTTTTGGTGCTTGGGATCAATCCCACTCCTATCGAAAGACCAGTCTTGTTAGATCATGCCGTAGTCTCCAACACCTGAGACTAAGGAAAAGACGATTTAGAGGATGGGGCATGGTTTCAGATAACCTAGCAGGAAATGACGAGGGGGGATAGCAAAAAGGCGCCTAGTTTGTTTGCTTACCTTGGAGCATTAACCTCAATAGAAGGGGGTTACCAAACCACATCTGTGCCAGAAGGAATGAGTAAACGTATACATTTATATGATAGTTCGTTCAACTGAACAGAAGGGAAGGAAGCCCCAGGCAGGAAAGGAACCTCCCTTTGAGACTGAAACAAATGGAATAAGGGTGTGAACTCAGAAGCTATATATTGTTTCAGGTTAGTGATTTATTAGTTTTATTACAATTTAATACTCTACATAGATAAAAGAGAAATTTGACTATTAAGAATTTTCAAAAGTTACACTCAATTAGCTTAAAAAGTTAAAAGTACACCTACATTATTTGTTTTTGCGATGCCTGCAGATGCATAATAAATCAGGCCGGATGTGATGCAATTAAATCCTGGCTATGCAATGAAGTTCTGAAACTTGGGAGAGAAGTTTTTAATCAAAGACCCGCGTTGATTCAATTCTGAGCCGCAGAGGCGCTATTGTCCCTTCTGTGTTATGCAGCGCCTTGCATGCAAACTTAAAATTGCGTTGTTATCGAGTTAGGTGGTCTTTTCTCATTCTCAATCTCTTCCCTGCCACCAAGCCATTTATAAGATGCTCCGTTCCATTGTTCCCCAAAAATTTATAATTATTTTCTTTATTTTCAGTAACAAACCAGGTCGGTGACTTTAAGACTCGGCTGTTATTTCATAATTACTCTCTTCTCAATTTCCAGACAAAAGCTACAAAAGTGTAATTGACTTTTCATGAAGACTTTAAATTTAACTTCCTTATTTACATTAATATACTTTGTGAAAAACCTGCTTACATGCTATTTGTAACTAGGCTTGTTAATCTTGAAGCTGACGTATTTTATGACAGAAACACAAGAGTAGGTGGGTATGGAGAAGAATTATCTAGGATAGAGATAGATAAGGTGATAGGCAACTAAAAGATCACTAGCTCATGACAAAGTGGAGAATCTACAAAAATTTGAGGATTATGGAATTATTCTAAGCACTAAAATATTCATAATGTTAATTATTATTGAATTGAAATATAATAGACATAATTTATTAAATTACCAATTCAAGAATGAAGATAATCAGTGATTGTATCAGAGATTGAAGATGAGTTTTTGTATGGTGAGTAGTTAAGTTAAGTGTGCTAAAAATAACATAAAAACTGAAAAAAATATAGACTATCACGTAAAGTTAACACAGTGACCAGGATAAACTACACATCATATACGATTTTCGGGTAGGTAATCGTTTTTGGTTCAATAAAATAACAAAAAAAATTATAAGCAGTGTTGTTGTCTTTCAATGTTTGACAGGAAATTTGACTATTTGACGAATGTCATACTTTACTCTGTGGAAGCTACTCATGGAATAAAATTACTTTACCAGTATCCACTAGTAAACCACTATCCATATTTATCAAAATGCTACAATAAAAAAAGTCCATTTGACATGTACGAGTACTTTATGAGTGTCACTGTATAACTGGAAGTCTATATCAAGTGACCTGTCAACTCCGCACATAGCATACCTACCGCGATGTGCATCATTTTAAAACTGGTTACAAAATTTCAACAAAAGCATAGCCTGCGGTAATAATTTCATAGTATATTAAACGTCTTGATTTTAACGTAACTTTCAGTATATATTGTGGAAGTAGCGCGCCCAGGAGAGCAAGAGACCAAGGTTTCCAAACCTCCAATCCAGCAACGAAATACGCCCGTATCATCAGAAGAGATTCTACGAGCACTTCGATATCATCACGTTGTATATCGATAATTTGTTACACAATAACAAATGCTTTGTATCAGTTTGACGCAGTTTAACTAATCTGTATTGTATACAAGAAGTTTAAAACTTATAAGCTGGGTCCAAACCAACCGAGCAAGCGAGAGCGATCAACAAGAGCAAGCATTCGCTTGTAGTCGCTGATGTTCGCGTCACAATTCTCACAATGTTCGTGCTCAGTATTGATCGAATTGCTCGTCATCATGTCGGAAAAATTAGTTGCTTCTGCTTCTTTGCAATGTTAATATTCATTTTAAGAACTATCTCTGACCATATGCATCTTATTTTTTATTTTTCATTTTAAAATATTTATTATTTGAAATTCATAACATTGGTCTAGTTTGATATTCCTCAATAAATTTTAAAACAAGTTCATTTGTCCACTCTAAACAAGCTACTAACGAGCAATGTTCATTCTGTAATTGTCGTCAAGATAAACGTGCAAGAACACGTATTTCCTTTGAAGTACCGACACGTAGCGGATCATGACAGAGCGAGAGCGAGCAAACATTCGTTCGCTCTTAAAATCGTTCACACCACCTGAGCACAGTTTACAGCAATTCCATTATGCTGTGACTTGACCATTCGGATATAACATGTTCTTGCTTTTGTTCGCTCTTGCACGTTTATTTAGTCTGCACCCAGCTTAACACGAGTTTGAAAATAGGCTTTAGTAGGTACTTTATTGGACAATTTTTAGTACTTATAATAGTAATAATAGTTTTATATTGTAAATGAAATAAAACTTGATACTTAAGCTTATGGATAATTTATAATTTTTAATTATTATTATAAAAATTATTGAATAATAATTTATAATTATCAGACTTTAACTTTTTTGAAAGATAACTAAGAATGAAGACTAGTCTATTAAAATAAAACTTTGGTAGTTGTGCTTTGTGTCCGGCTTTAAACTGCTTTAAACGGCTTCTTATATCCCTATAAAATAAATACAAGGTATAAAATAATATAGGAAGATCCATTTGAAAACATCGTCTTACTTTTCAAGTTGACAAAAGTTGACACATAATTATGAAGACCCTGTATAAAATTTGAAATATCTCTATCCATTTTTTAATAGTTCAAAGTGTCGACTAGCCACCCTGCAAGTGTGTATCTATACTTTAATTTGTCCCTAAAGCAATTACAATATCTCGGAAAATATTAAGTTTAGGTAGGTGTATGTATCGTAATGAAAGTCCTACTAAAATGAAGGTCAGAACTTACAAAAATCATAAAAAATATACAGGTTTTCTTTTAAATAAACGAAGTTATAGTATTTGGCCAAAGTTATGACTCACATAAGAGTAAGATTCACTCACGAGAGCGACTCATATAAGTAGAATCAGAGTACTATTCACCCTACAAAATAATCTTTAACCGATAAAATTATCGCGTATAGAAATTTAATGCGCTATGGACTGCGATCTTGACTATAATTTCATGGTCTTTATATGAGATACAAATGTGAGAAGAGATGTGATGTGATTGGTGTGTTTTAAAAAATAAGCAACGTGATTGGCTGATATCGAAACATCAAGGTCGAAAACTGGAGCATGCGCACTTACATGTCGAGAACATTCCAGTTTTCGTGGAAGTGTCGTAGAAAGTGTGTTTTTTTTTGTAAGGAACTTATGTTTGACGATTAGCTGCGAGGTCATTTATTAAATTGCTTTTACGATTATTTTGGCAAGTGCGGGAACTATTGACCTTTCCAGTATTCGTAAAAGACTTAATTTAATCTATTTAAAAAATGCGTAACCTGATATTATCAGTTGATATATTGTACCTCCCCGTACTGGGCTGAAATCTTATATAAGGCAAATTAATTTTTGCACAGTAAACTAATTTCCACATAATCATCCAGGAAAGTTAATTAAAGTGTACTATGTAATTAATTTAACTTAATACAGTCCACAGATAGTAATTTATTGAACAAATAATTTAATCAATGCGTGCTTAACCTGGTTCACCTCTCTGTCAATGTAAACACAGCGCCGTTTCCTTCAAGGGCTATTTTCCAAACTTTACCAATTTAAAGGTTGATATATTGAGGGACTTTATTTGACACTTTCTTGAAGTGGAGAAACTTTACTTCAATGTCTATCATTTTTAACTGATTTTCTGTTTTTATCTTTATTGTTATAGACACACTTTCTTTGGACGTTACTCGCAACGTTCTGAAATGTGACGATTTGTTCTCAAAGTTTCGGAAACGACGAGGTCTATTTGTTCATGGAACGGATAGTGAACGTGGAAGTGGGTTACGGAAACAAATTCCACAGCACATGTTCCTTTACATAGACGCAGATGGGTGTTAATTTAAAACTGTATTATAACTAGAACTTCTTAAGAAGTACCTAATCTTTTTCTAATACTTCTCTGGTAAAGTGTACTGACAGAAACGTTTGGTAATTATACCTATAGTGTTTGGTTTATTTTACCAGATAAAATTGGGTTTTAAAAAAACACCTTCTGGCTGTTATTTTTGGCACTAATTTTTGTTTTCTTATATTTTATTTTTTATAGTATTTCCAATACTTAAATTTCATTTTCATTCCAATTATCAGTCTGGACAACTTTTTGTGAATGTGCCTTGTTCAAAATAGTGAATGCAGTTTAAGAAATCTGGTAAACACAATTGCAAACACAATAAACGAACTAAAGGAACTGACATTGGAGATACACAAGTCCCAGTGAAAAAATGAAACCTCGTATTAACAAAATTATGCAGTGGATTCAAAAGGTCCCGCATAAATTCATTATTTTAAAAACGCTAAAGTTTTTGAAAAATCACTGAAAGACACGTCGATTTTGTTTTACTCTTGCACATATTTTACATATAATTAATGTTTTATAGTGTGATTCAATGATGCTACGTTGATATATACTTAATATTTTAAAAGAGACACCCTGTATTCTTTTACATATATCTAAGATGTTATGGGCACACTATCTTATAGCAAACTTTTTTGGGAATATCTCCCTTATTATTAGAGATAGACCAACAAACTGTATATGACTGTATATTTGTAGAGAAGGGTTCGTTCTAAATATGTAAAAAATACGGGGTGTCCCGTTTTAAATATTAAACTTTATATGGACGTAGCTTCATTAAGTCACCCTGTAAACAACTAAACATAATTATGTGCAAGAGTAAAAGAAAATCGACGTGTCCGAGTGATTTTTCAAAAAACTTTCCCGTCTTCAAAATATTGAATTTATACGAGACTTCATGAACACACTGTGTATAGTTTTAAAATTTCGAATAGAACGCCGACTATGTCACGTTGGAAAAGTTAAAATATATTATATTCGTTGTGCAAACAGCCTCGCTTACTATATCGAACATTGAACGAAACGTAGAATAAAAAGTAAAAGCACAAACTGTATAACATGCCTTCACAGGATAATCTATTGCGCATAATATATTATCTAGGAAGTGCAATCGTAGTGTTGTAGGTTGTAAGTGTATTTTTGCGAGTAAAAATGCATACTTTTCCCGGATAAAGAGGAAATTTATGGAAGTAAACAGAGTCTGTATTTAATTTCTCATATAATTTATTCATAGTGTACCCGAATAGAAACTGAAAACGCTTGGATGTACAGGGTGATTCACTATATTTTGACCACCTGTTAACTTTTTTGTTTACATAATTATAAAAAGATTTGAAATATAAAAGTTGCACGATTTTTCGAAAATGATGTCACGGATGTTAACTTTGTTTATTTAAATGGAACACCCTGCATATTTTTGCATATTTGGATAGAATGTTGTCTCACGAACACAGTACCTAATATAGATATTGATGGGTCTATTTTTAATAATAACGAAAATATGATTAAAAGAGCGATGCGAGCGACTTAATTTATTTTTCTGCTATCATTTTCGAAAACTTCATAAAAAATCGTGCCACTTTTACATTTTACATTTTTTTATAATTCTGTACACCAAAAAAAGTTAACAGGTGGTGTCAAAATATAGTAGATCACCCTGTACACTGTGGGCCAAATTAAATGGTTATACATTTCTTTTCTAAATAATTTTGTAATTTTAAGTATTTTTTATCTTGGTTTATGAAATTTGGTCATCGTATATGGGAATTTTTTTCAGTATAGTGCTTTTGTAAAACATTTTAAGTCAGTGACATATTTCAAATTAAGTGTATTATAAAAGGGCGACATATTTTTGAGGATATTTTATTGCGTTTCCATAGACCTCCTTCGTTTTGTTTTGAAAAAATATTTTAACAACCACAATTTTTTATATAAAATGAAACAAGTACTTTTTACATAAAGAATAACATTTATTGATTTTTCCAAATTATAAGTATTTTTTTCTTTGTCGTTCTAAAGTTTCGGTTTATACGTTTAAGTGTATAGTTTCATTCAAACAGTTTTATTAAATAATATTAAGAAGAAAAATTTTCCATGGGTGTACAAATTTAACATGTTTAAAAAATGTTTTAAAATCTATTAATAACTGTTTTGTAAAAAATACTTCTAAAATTTAATTGAATTACAACTTCAAGCAACGGTATAAGTTTACAAAATCATTGTGATGCATATTTAATTGCCAAATAAATCCAAATTGGCAGTTTCGTAAGCTTTATAGCAGCAAAATAAAGCCGATTCATCCAAACACACAAACATCACACGTATGTTTAGTGACACATTTTTTGATTAAATATTCTGCAAAATACCTTAACAAAATTGGTTTCTATCACGCTGCCTCTGTAATTTGGTTTTAAACTACAAACTAACCGAGCAACTATAAGTAAAAACTAAATAAAATGTCTTATTAAACCCAATGTGTAAGAAAGGATTCGTTGCGAACATACTAACACTAGAAATTCAACCAAATCAATTCAAAAAACCAAATTGGTTGCTATGGCAACGAAAGTAGTGGTTCCGAAACAAATTCAAAGTGATTAAAAGATGCCAAAAAATTTACTAAAAATCTTTTATATGCTTTTATCTGAACAATTTTTTATACTGGGTGTTTTAAAAAGTTATATACATTATTCCATACATATTGGGCACCATGTATAAAGACAAACAGTTGGTAGCTAGCCCCATTTGGACGGTATAAAATATCGCCGCATTAAATATGCCCCGAAAATAGAATGTGACAAATAGTTCGTGCCAACACGAGTTGCTAAATAAAAAAGCTCGCATCTCTTATACATGCCGAGGTTGTGGCTGCAAGTACTCTCGAGCCAGGCGGAGGAAGGTAATATACTGTCAGGACGCAGACCTGCCTCTTCGTTGCATCCCGCAGGGACGTGCCTTCAGGGACTTTTGGATACGACAAAAGGAGGAGGTGAACCCCAGCGCTGGGCGCCCTAAGTGTTTTTTACTTTTTAATATACATTTTATGCTGTACGGGGTGATAACGGTTCTTCTTTATTTACTTTGATAAACTTTATTGCGCGACGAAAGGGAATACGTGAGTTTTCATACAACTTACAACAACATATCAGCGAACATATATAAACACGATAAAAACATATTAACATGGCAAACATATGGCAAGGAAGACTTTTCTCAATATACGAAAATAAAAGTAATTGAAAATGTGACCAAAAGACGCAAAGCAAAAAAGGACCTGTATGTGGACCTGTGGAAAAAACCTGTATTTATTTAACTACATAATATACAGTGTGAAAAAAAAGTGTGAAACATAGACTTCTTTTTCTCTTGTGTAATAAGCGGCTTGAAAAAATGGATTGAAAATGATGACTTAAAGCTTGGAATTGAGATTCCAAGCAGCTTCACGTTCAAGTCAATCCTAAAATATTGTATGATTGGATGTGACGAATGAAAAACTTCTTTAGTAATCCTTAAAAAGTAACCTCAACCAACGGTTATAATATATTATTAATACAAGAAACAATCAACAATACCTAATTTTGAGGTTAGGTCGTTAGCTATGTATATAAAGCACGGAAGCGCAGGAATACAGCTTCAAGTAGGATTGAACAGGAGATTCAATCCCTTATTCCTACGAACAGTCAGGATTGAGATTCGGTTTCAAGCGGATTTACTTTCAATCGCGCTTGAAATTGACGAAATGTACGTAGTCTATATCGGTTAATGAGTGCAAATGCTTTCTTATTCACTGTGTATATACACTTTCAATTAGATGGATTTAAAATGGCTAAAATACTGTTTTCTTTTGCACAATAAATAAACACAAATTTTACCCGTGACTCTTGGCCGGTGCTGTAGATTTCAGTCACAGAATTTGCAAACAATATCATCTGAACACATCGACCACTCCACCACTCGCTGCAAACGTGACGTTAAAAAGCAAAACAGTAACAAATAGGCCGACAATTTCGTTAGCGAATGGTTTTTTAATGTATTGCTCTGGGGACGGCGGCATTTAATAAAAACAGATTTGGCGGATTTAATATAAATTTACGAGTATAGGATGAACAATTATTATTTATGGCGATAAACATGCATTACCTACTTGCCAGTGATATATTTTTCATGTGGATTTTTATAATGGAATAGTGTTGCAGCAAAAATCTAGTATTATACTGCTGTGTGTGTATAAAGTTTCATCCAGTTAACCCAGGCATGTCAAAATTTTTATTTTATTCTAAGTACCTATCTGAACTAGATATAGGGAATAAAATCATGTATATCTAGGTATGTGAAAGAAAATGCAAATTGGCTAGTGTTGTATAATATCAAAATTATTTAATTTCTAACCAAGAAAGTTTCAACGTTTAAAAACGGAATTTTGAACATGTATTGCAGATTACAGAAAGGTAGTTGGCCTTACCACTAAAATGAAAACATGAAACATACGGGTGCGCTTTGCCATCTAACAGCGTGTCCATACAGAGAACTGCAGCAAACA
The DNA here is from genome assembly GCA_963924545.1 of Pogonocherus hispidulus. Lineage (NCBI taxonomy): Eukaryota > Metazoa > Arthropoda > Insecta > Coleoptera > Cerambycidae > Pogonocherus > Pogonocherus hispidulus. The sequence continues at coordinate 73,136,315 of OZ004694.1, forward strand.
TGTATCTTGCCACGTCATCTTCTTTTGACATACTGTTATGAGAATATAAAGAGGAGAAATCCGGCTAATTTATTTCTCGTCTCATTTACGCAATCTTGCAATCACCAACCGTTCTTCCAAATTGTACGCAGCATTATTCCGCATTTCTGGTGGAATTGCAGCAATTTGCTCCCTAATTAGAGTCTTTTAATTCTTCCAGCGTTGTTGGTCGTGTTCTAAACACCTGCTTTTTTAAATAACCCCACGATCAGTAAAGTAACCCGTTGGGTTAAGATCAGGCGATCTTGGAGGCCATGAATTTACGAAATGTCTGCCTTTAATAGGATTTTGAAAAGCATCAGTTAAAAATTGCAAATTACTGATACTGATTACTAACGGATTGGTTAGCCAACACCAATCCGTTAGTAATCAGTATCAGTAATTTGCAATTTTTAACTGATGCTTTTCAAAAGTATGCAGTTTTCATTTTCCCGAAGAACTTCTGCAACTTGGACATCACTTATCCTTGGTCTTCCTGATCTCGGTATGTCAGTTACAGACCATGATCTTTCAAACTTGCTAATCAAATTAAGATACGCTTTCATTTGAAAGGGCCCTGCTCTCAAACCCATTTTCGTACAAATTCTTTGTAATCCAGCAGTATAATTTCTGCCGCATTTGTAGTAACATTGTACTCAACCAAATTTTGTTTGTAGATCCATGTTATTAAAGTTTAAATTGAATCAATTTACGTTTTCGTGAATTTTACTTTGAAAACTATTCTCTAAATCGCAATGATTACGTTTGACACTTGTATCAGCAGACAGGACAACTTTTGTTCTCCCTAGATACAGTAAAATCCAATTATTGAAGCAACTAAATAGATTTCATTTACTTTTTGCTATTAGCTTGATTTCTTAAAATTATATAAGACTTTAAAGTACCCCTTACTTTATGATAATAATAATAATATCTCTATCCCTCATTTTCATCTTAGTGATAAGCCCGGAAGTCAGAAATTTGTGTGGGAAAGGGAGCGGCATATTATTATTTTGCGGGCCGCGAGTGCGCCCAGGAACGACTTACGATGTTACAACTTTAACTACCATTTAGTACGAGAATAAGGGAAACCTGGAAAACCTTATTAATTAAAGTGTACAGTAGGTTGTTAGCCATTTATACAGTGATATTGCAGCATATTAAGAACGCTACCAGCCTTATACACACAGATTTAATATTGGAGCAATTAGAAAAAGTTGACCACGGTGAGATTCGAACCGTCGTCAACCGCGGAGAACGATTAAAAATCAAACGTCTTAACCGCTCGACCACCGAGCTCATAATGAACCCATATTTTATACATAAGATTATTGTTTTAATAAAATATAGTCGAAGAGAGAATTGGAACATGAATTTTCCTATTAAACCTGAATATTTCAACATGCTTTAACGTATTTATAGCTTATTTGAAAGAGATCTCGATGTAATGCAACGCCATTTGGGGCATATTTCCCGTGGAGTAGTTGTTTTCGGCTTCTCCTTCAAATAAATAAGTAGGATTGTCTTCTTTAAAGACAATAAAGGTAATGGCACCTGCGGAAAAAGCAGGTCGTTGTCTGTCAATTTGAGAATAATTGTCAGACAGATAGTAGCACAGACCCAAAGAGGGGACTACAGTGTGTTTCTCACCACTACTAAAATTATTTATTGCTATTACTATTTTTATTATTTATTAAATAAATAAACGGAATCACGCCATTAATATAAATATGTATACAATAGTCTTTAAACTAATTTATTTAGAACAATTAACGTGGCATATTATAAAAAATTTAACAGTACCCACTTCCAGAACTTCATAAGAAATTTCGCATGACCAAATGTCGTATAGATACTAATACTAATAACTCCTGAAAAGCATTGATTTTAGAATAAAAAATATCAACCTGTTTATGCTCATTTCTTATGGTATAAGTATTTAATTCAAACTTCATACAACCCTACAAGCATCTGCCAAAAACAGAGACTTGAGCCAAAAAATATTGAAAACTTACCGGTTTCGCAAAGATGTTGCTTTTAATAACTCTTTTATACAGTGTTATATAACCATAACACTATTACCGTTGTTGATAGTTTGTTATACATACAAAAATAAAATCTAGTCTATTGTTCTACTCGATATTTATGATCAGCCATAAATTCATACGATAAAACAAGCGATTAAAATCATATTCCCTAATTGTTAATCGAACAATGATATGGTTCAGTCTCTTTAGTGATGGATTACCACCATTGCAGGCACCTAACAAGAGCATATATGTCGATTAATGGCGTTTGACGGCTGATGGCTATTGCCTACTAGATTATTTATGACGACACAGATCATGTTTACACAATAAGCACAGAATGCAGGATTCGGTAAATAAAATTATGCCAGGATATTGTCGATATTGTTTATCTGATACAGGAAGAATTGTATATACTGAATGGTGAAAATAGGTCAGTGATTAAGTGTACCTACCTATTTCTATTTGTCCCTATATTAATATAAAAATAATTGGAAATAAGTAGTTTCCTGCTTTCGATAGAATGGGCCTTTTCCACATCTTTTTTTTATTCACTTATTATAAAATATATATTTAGTTATGCCTAAAAAGTATATTTTTAAATTTTTTTCTTCACCAAATATATTTTGAAAAAATTGTTAAAATTACCATATATTTCAAATAGCGCGTCATTGACGTCATACTCCAGTTCGTTGTTGTCTGTTGGTTGTCCTGCATTTTGTGTTCTGTCAAGTGAAATGTGCTTAACCTAACTTTCGTTTTGTATTTTGATTAATTTGATTTAAAATAAATAAAATTGAAGAGGGATATGTTAAGGCTGATTCAGAAACATTGCAAGAGTTGACAGTGAAATGGTTAACGATTTCTACGTCCCAAAAATGAACTTTCTAGTGCTGAAGTGCGCAATGTTAAGACAAGAAGGTTAGTGTTTATAACCTAAGTTATCAAATCATTATTTAGTTGATTCTAGCATAGATTGTGCAGTGTTATCACCTTTAGCGAAAAATACCTAAAAATTATTTTGCTCAAGGGATAAATTGTAAAATAATCATGTTAATTTGCTTTAGTAATAATTTATGGAGAATATTTCACCTAAAAATACATATTTTCATTTCAAAATTACCATTATACCTAAAAATATATAATATTTTCGTTTCAAAATTACCAGAATGTAAATTTAATCGTTGCCAAAAAAAAGTTAAATTATATGTGGCAACATGGAAGTGTTCCTTAACTTGTCTACATTTTATTGGCTACTAGAGTGTGATGTCAGCGAACCGCGCAGTTTGAAATTATTGATGAATACCGGTCACTTTGTACTTGGATAACTTCGCTTAATTACAATTCTTTAATAAACTGGGTTGATTCTGCCTTTACTTATGTACCAGTATAACGTTTATATTAATAAAATAGTAAAATTCAATTTAGTGGAAAAGGCAAATTGCTATCTATAAACTGCACTCATTTAAGAAAAATTTGTAAGAAGACAAAAGGAAACTATGTTTTGTTTTTTCAGTAGGACTTAGTAGGTTTTCAGTCTGAAAATTTTAGTTTGGGTTGTAGGTATTAATTTTGTATTTTTGGAGCTTAAGCAAACTGCTTATCATAGACTAAGTAAATAAGTGGTAACTATGGTACATTCTTTTAAGAAAATTCCAAAATCTTTTATGTAATACATTTGGTTTATAGCACATTTTGTTTAATATATAGAATATTTAATTAAATGGTTGTTTAAAATTTGAAGTTCTTAAAAAAATGTTCTATCAAATACCATCAAATAAGCTAACAGCAGTATACTTTAAAGATCTTTTTGAGCAAATATTTATTTTTTATCTGTTTTTTTTTTTCGTACTACCTCTTCAAGAAAACTTCACAGAAGTATAAATAGTGCAATATTATAGATTATATTATTAATAAACTTGTTAAAAGCATATTAAAACAGTTTCCAGCAAATTCTGTGAAAATTTAAAATGTCAGTACCTAAATCCTTAAAAATAGTTCCAATCGAATTGAGATTGAATCCGCGTCTATTAAAAGTTGATGAAAAAAGTTTAGTTAGAGTTTAAACAATCTACAGTACACTACGAAATTCAATATCCTCCAAACCCCACCAACTTTTAATAAATAAATGCTCCATCCGAACTATTGGGCGGCGAAACCGACATCTATCTGTTTCTGGTTAAGCAAATAACAAATAGGTTGTCCGTTGGGTTTACAAACTACCCGGCCAGTTTAAAATGTACCAACATTTTGCTAACGGATAAAGTGGTGAGGATAGCACTTAATCAAGGATAAAAAGGATTTCGATCTTGTACTGGGGTTCATTACGAGGATCAGTCATGCGTAATAGTTGCGCGGCTAATACTCTAATGTTTTAGAATAATCAATTTGAGGAGATTTAGGGATGAGCAGTTTGTGCTAACTACTTAGTACGCAGTAATCAGCCAGATATTTCGAATTAAACTCTTTGATTCAGATAGAGCTCCTATCTGGATAATAACATTGTAATTGTGTAAAGATTTTGCAATTTTAAAAGTTTAATTTGTCGAATTAACTAAACAGATGTAGGTAATTTCAATTTCTCATTCTAAATTCGTTTGGACACTTTTTTATAGCAACAGGATTTTGCTTGTGTATCTACATATTTATTAATAGTTATTCAGCAATAAAAATAAACTAAAAGATATATTATCAATGATATTATAGAAATATATTTTTATCTATAAATAACTATGTTAATAACAATTACTACTACTATTCTTCATTGGTAAAAGGTAACTATGAAACAAATTTTATTCATTGTTTATATTTAGTATATCAGGATCCTACATTGTTTGTTTTTATTATCTTTTTCAATACAAAAAATATTCTGTTCTATTTTTATGTTTATAGTTAAGTTATATAATATTTTATAAACAATTTTTTTCAACCTGTAGCGGTTTGTATTTTTTTTTTTTTTTTTTTGTAAAGTTTGTAAAGTCCGTGGACAAGGTGTAGCCGCAGTTGGCTAGAGCGTGTTGTGGCAGCATTTCTCGGTCACACTGCCTATATGGTTTGGGTTCGATCCCTTAGTTCCGGCATTGACAATGTTGGTGGGTAGTTGTTTGCATTTTTTCAATGTGCTACCCTCATCCAAAAACTTGTGGCTCTTTTGGATTTGGTTGTTGTTTAATTTATGCGATGTCTTTAATTTAATAATATAATAACTCATATTTAACTCATATTAGTAGATAATATTTTAATATATTGTTTTGTATAACTTTTTTGTATTCGAACTACATGTAATTTTTTACAGGAGAGAAACAGCAGCTCTCCCGGGAAATGGTTGTGCGTCTGCGTGTTTTTCATGGATACTCTCCCTTTACACAAGCCTGAGGCTTTCAGAAAGGAGGTTATCCATTTCTGTGGTGTGTTTTATTATATTTTTTTTTATTATGTATAATATATGTTCATAATAAGTTGGCCAATTAGGGTAGAAATAGGGGAAATAAATAAGGAAAAGCAGCAATGACCTGTAAAATGGCAGAAACATGTACACAATTGCCGACTTGCAACAAAATATGAGTATTCCCAAAGCATACGTCCTTCAGTCCTAAATATATCTATTAATAATAATAATAATAAGCAGATTTATTGACCACTTACAGAGTATAGCCAAATAAAATATAAAAGATATATAAATATGAATAGATATGGTCAAAAGGTCCTTTGATTAGCTTAAAGCTATTCTTCCCCAATTATTGTTCTATTTTCAGAAGTTGCAATATAGTCTGCCACCCAGCTGCCAGGCCATCGAAAGACTGAATATTATATGTTTCAAAATATAAGAAGGTGAGCTGGTTGCCTATTCGTACTTTAATCTACTAATTTCACATACTTTGTGGGAATTAAACAGGCCATTTTAAATAATTACTATGATTGTCCGTTGATGGACTGGACGGACTACGATTCATTAACTAGTTATGATATAATTCTGCCTAAAGAATTCCAGAACGGAAAAATAACTAATATTAACAAATTTTAACAGTTTTTCTTTTGTTATAAACTAAAAGGCATTTTATTGAAAATATTCCATATAAATAACTAACCGGTATTTTAAGTAGGTGTCATATTATAGTCAACAATAATTTTGTAGCAATAAGAGTCAATTTTTTATACATATACAGGGTTATTCAGAACCTATCGAAAATAAAATTTGGGGATGTTCAACATACATGTAGAAATGTGGTAGTGCAAAAAGAAATTTTTTTGGCGGGGTCTGAAAACTATTTAAAAATTTTTCATTGCACGCCGCTGGATACTGGTCCACTGTAATGGAGTGACCTTGGGACTGACAATGCAAACCAGCTAGCACGAAAGAAACCGGCGCGCCCGGCGCAAAAAAGATTTGCAGCGTTTTTACTTTAAAATAGACTTAAAGATAGATAGATGTTCCAGGTACAAAAAACTTGTTTACTGTTTTTTGTCGGAATGTGGTATATCCGATCTCGTTGAAGTACAGTTCCCAGCTACGTAGTCCTTTATAATGGTATAACTTTAAACATTGTTTACAGGAAATCCTAATTACTTTTATTACAATTTTTTTGGTGATATCGATTTCTTATTTAAGGATGCACATATCCTCAAAGTTTTTTATATGGGTTCTGAATAACCCTGTATACGAAATTATGTATTTAATAATTATATTTTACATTATAGCATTTTGTAATACAGGAAATTGTCTTCATATGGTGAATGAACATGGAATTATAATTAATGATACTGAGAGTGCGTTAAGAAACAATACTCTAAAATATTTTTATGAGCTTCGCAAAATTAGTATTACATTTTTTTTTTTTTTAAGTTAAAATATTCCTGTCTCGCTGAACGGTTCCAGGCGCCTCATCTCGTTATTTGGAAATATTGCCTATTAATGCAACTACATGAATGAAACCATGTTATCTAATAATAATCAGTCCACTTAATTTTCTCTCTTTTGGGCTATTCCTATAATAGACAATAAAGATCGTGGAAACAGATATTGCATATCTTTGTCATCGAAATAATTACAAATTTCGCAAATAATTATATTTTCCTGAATTTGTCCAAAGAATACGCCACTGGATCAATTTTGACCTCAATGTAGGAAACACCCTGTATATAAATGAAAATAATTACGTTATTATTATTAATATATTATCTACACGACACATTAATAATTTTTTGAATTGATTTCAGAACGATTTTAGAATTTCTTATTATAAGGAAAAAATACAAAACAAAGAATAACCATATTTTGAATCAGGAATACCATACAATATATTTGTATCATTTTTTAGAAAAAAGTATACAAGTTTTAAGATATTCTACATTTTATTTGGGTACCACTATTTATGTACTAAGTAGTGGTAGTAGGTGGTTTACTAAAGGCCCACTTGCACCATCTCTCCTTAATGCAGTGGTTTCCAACCTGCCGGGCGCGCCCCCCTAGGGGGGCGCGAGACTGTTGCAAGGGGGGCATGCAGCTGTTTCCAAAATATCATTTTCGAATACAAACCAAAAAAGTCTGTAAGATTTGTTTTTATTACATTTAAAATTATTATTTCTTATAATAAATAATAATTTTTTTATGTATATTTTTACATAATATTGTATATTATTTTGTAGCCCATTAAATAAATTATAATATCAGTTGAGTATTTATGAAATTAGATTGTTAGAAAAATTAAGGGGGCGCAACAATTTTTTTTTTAAAGGGGGCGCAGGTACAAAAAGGTGGCCTTAATGAGTTCAAGTAACACTTTATTTAAGTGATATGTTAGACTGTGATTATCCTTATAAAATAGTCTGCAGTACGAGACAGTCTACTCACTTAAAATTACTAAGGATCGATTTAGCAAGTGGGCCTAAGCCTTGAGTTATGGTGGATCCGATATTATCAAAATTTCATTTATTTTTAAATTCAACTTCTTATTAAAGATAAAATCTGATAATATACTAATATTCTGTGCATATAAATCATGATTTTTTTTTACTATACACCCTTAATTGCTGTCTTTTAAACGAGACAAATCGAAACGAGATAAGACTTTTCGTTTTTTTGTCTCTTAGCATTGCTAAATTTCATACCACTGCATACTAAGAAAAATATTTTAAATCTTAATATAACTCATTTAAGTATTTTACATATGGCTATCACCTGTGCTAAACCTTTTCGTGTTGCAGGGATCCCCAGCTAAGGCAGATCAGCCGAGGCGGTGAACCGGCATTTGTCATCTCGCAGCCTACCTCGCTGTCACCAATCAGCATTTTACGAGCGACACAGCACACCGGAGTGCCATAAACCGATTCCGGTTCGCTAGGTTTCTTTCAGCGAACGTAAAACCAACGGATTTATTCTTATTTATTCTCATTTCTTCTTTTACCTACTTATTTCATATGCCGGCTAAATAAACAGACGACTAGTCCTTAATAGATCCCCCAGGCTTCAATCGAACCCCAGAAAAAGTTACTTTTATTTACATTTTACATTCATTCTCGAATAGGATGAGCGAAACGAGGTATTTTGGCAGAGAATACAAAGTTCAATTTACTGGTACTGAGGACTATAATGTCGTCCCTACATTTTATGTTCTGTATACAATACTATACAAAAGTCATGAAATACCTGCAACAGTTAAATTTTATAGGAATAACTCTCTTTTACTGGAGGTTCTGAAAGTGATGTATTATATTCTCTCCTTAATTTGCTATTTTGCCACACGGAAGATATTTAAGATAAATCCATGAAAAAGTAAGTTGTGAACTCGTTCTTAAAACCTAGTTTTACATTAAAAAAATTAATCATTTTGTAATAATAATAATAATATCTCTACCCCTCATTCTAATCCCAACAATCAGTCCAAAGGCGTAGGAGAGGGGGCGGCATATTATTATTCCACGGACCACATTTGCGCCTTAGGAACGACTTACGTTGATAGACCCTAACCTGCCATCACCAGGATGGTTGCCAATCCATCCCTGCGAACTACCCTTGATCTACGAGTAGACAATTTAATTAACAGTTATCTGGTGGAATGGGGTTTCGAACCCACGACCTCTGGGTTGAGCAATCGAGACTGTAAACCCTGAACCACTGGCTCGGCCAATTCTCGTCGCAATGTTATATTATTGATATTGCATTTGTTGTCTTTAAATATATTCTTTCTTATCTGGTTTCTATTTCATAAACGAATTATTTTGATTAAGAGGAAAATAATTTAATTTCCGGATGTTATTTGATTTATATTTATTAACCAATACAATACAGGGTTATGGGTTGAGGATATGTGAATATGCATCCTTAAATAAGAAATAGATATCACCAAAAAAATTTATAATAAAGGTCTTAGAATTTCTCCTAAACAATGTTTAAAGTTATACCATTATAAAGGACTACGTAGATGGGCAACTGTACTTCAACGACAATCTGATATACCACATTCCTAAGAATGTGGTAAAAAAAGTAAACACGTTTTTTTACCTGGAAAGACCGAGCGAATAGAGTTGGAGTGGGGATAATATCTCTATTGTCTATTCAGTCATCAGTCTATCTGTGTCCTCTCTCAGTGCCGGTGTTTTATTTATCGTAGAAGTGTTAAACTGGAAAATTTTCAAAATGGCTCATGTGTACAGTAATGCTGAGTTAATGGACTGTTACCAGTGGATTATCAATTACGAGTTAGGTTTTGTGAGTGGTTGTTGCAGCAAAATGCTGAAAATCCCCAATTTACATAATAATTTGCGTTTACAAGATCAGCAACCAGGAGGAACATTCGGTTTAGTGCGGCAAAATTGGATAAGGCGTGCGCAAAAGTGTGTACAAGTCGAGGAATATTATTTCCAACAGCTTTTGTAACAAAGTATGTGCAAATTTTTTATAAATTTCATGTTTCTAATACCTAGCAATCAAGTAGCGCAATTCTTCAAAATTAGTGTAACAAAATTTTATTCATTTTAAAGACACGTCACTTTGGTCACATCTATCTATCTTTAAGTTTATTTTAAAGTAAAAACGCTGCAAATCTTTTTTGCGCCGGGTGTCGGTATACTCTCAGAACTTCCGAAGTTTTTTTCGTGCTAGCCAGTTTGCATTGTCAGTCCCAAGGTCACTCCATTACAGTGGACCAGTATCCAGCGGCGTGCAATGAAAAATTTTTAAAAAGTTTTCAGAAGCCGCCAAAAAAAATTTTTTTTGCACTACCACATTTCTACATGTACGTTGAACATCCCCAAATTTTATTATGGATAAGTTCTGAATAACACTGTATATTAATAATAATAATTAGAAGTAATATTTGCTAATACATTAATTGTATTCATGTTAAATTAGTTTGGTTAGTTCATATGTATTTCTAAATCTGGTGTTACTAATAATTAAGATATTATATGAAGTCATGTTTATAACTACAGAGTGAGTTTTATGTATGGAACGCCTCAATTATCTCGGAAACGGCTTGCCCGATTTTTATGAATTTTGGTTTATAAGGGTTTTGTAATATGGCCGATATTATTGTGGCATTTACATTGTTGTCAGATCTTTCGTTTTTCCGGAAATATACTGAAATTTGTTATTTCAAATGGATCACCCTATATATTTTTTGTTTTTGAAATCTCTAAGAAATTTAGAATATATTTTCATGTAATGTTCCCTATACCTAATTGCCATAATTTCGGAGTTACAGCTACATTTGCAATATCTCCGCCGAAGTTAAAATATTACATCAGGGCGGCTATGTCTGCGACAAAAACAATTTTGACGTTTTAATAAACTATTATTGTTGGTGTTTATTGAAAGTTACAATGGACCGTTTATCTGAGAAAGAACGAATTGAGATTTTAATGATATTAGGATATGGTGATGTGCGTAGAAGTCAACAGGAAACGTGTAATATCTTTAATAATTTATATCCTAATAGAAATCCCATAACAAGATCTACTGTGAGTAAGTTGTTAAAAAAGTTTAACCAAACTGGAGCCATAAAAGATTTACCGAAATCAGGGCGTATAAAAACTGCAACAACTGAAGACAAATCTTTAGATGTTTGTGTTATGTTAGAAGAAGATCCACACTTGAGTACTAGACAAATATCCAAGGAAGTTGATATTTCTCAAACATCCATAATGAAAATTTTACATGCCAATAAATTCCATCCTTACAAAGTAAGATTGGTTCAAGAGTTGTCAGATGATGATTTCGATAGACGTGAAGAGTTTGCCGACACAATGATGGAAAAATGTTACGATCAAAATAATCCAAATTTTTTAAATAATGTTATGTTTTCCGATGAGGCCACTTTTTGTATTGATGGAAACGTAAATCGGCATAATTGCAGATACTGGTCACGTAACAATCCTCGTTGGATGAGAGAATCCCACACCCAATTTCCACAATACAATTTCAGACAATAACAATGTCCCAAATAACAATATTTGGGTGCAACAAGATGGAGCTCCACCTCACTATGCGCGTGACGTGAGGCAATACCTAAACGATGTGTTTCCCAGAAGATGGATTGGAAGGCGTGGTTTTATCGAATGGCCCCCGCGATCACCCGACATGAATCCTTTAGACTATTTCCTGTGGGGTCACTTAAAAAATATTGTTTATAAAACCAAACCTGCCAATATTCAGGAATTAAAAGATAGGATTACCACAGAGATAAGAAGAATTGAGCAGTCAGGAATGTTACAAAATGTACTGCAAAGTTTTAAACATCGCATGGCTTCTTGTATGGAAGTAAACGGACAACATTTTGAGCATCAGCTGTAACCGCCTTTACTTTATGTTTTCAAAAGATCCTATGGGATTTCTATTAGGATATAAATTATTAAAGATATTACACGTTTCCTGTTGACTTCTACGCACATCACCATATCCTAATATCATTAAAATCTCAATTCGTTCTTTCTCAGATAAACGGTCCATTGTAACTTTCAATAAACACCAACAATAATAGTTTATTAAAACGTCAAAATTGTTTTTGTCGCAGACATAGCCGCCCTGATGTAATATTTTAACTTCGGCGGAGATATTGCAAATGTAGCTGTAACTCCGAAATTATGGCAATTAGGTATAGGGAACATTACATGAAAAATATTCTAAATTTCTTAGAGATTTCAAAAACAAAAAAATATATAGGGTGATCCATTTGAAATAACAAATTTCAGTATATTTCCGGAAAAACGAAAGATCTGACAACAATGTAAATGCCACAATAATATCGGCCATATTACAAAACCCTTATAAACCAAAATTCATAAAAATCGGGCAAGCCGTTTCCGAGATAATTGAGGCGTTCCATACATAAAACTCACTCTGTATAATTATAGCGAAATTACAATTAATACACCTTTTTGTGAACCAGGGCCGTAGATTCGCGGGGTGGGGGAGGCGTGAGCTAAGGGCCCCTCAACTAAGGAAGGAATGATGTAGAACGTATTGCAGTATATTTTGGATCTAAGGCCGGCACTAATTGCGAGTTAAAATTAACCAACGTTTAAATGTGAGGTAATGCATTTACATGGGACTGAAACGCTCACAGTCTAAATATGGATTATATTTGGCAGTCGTTTAACACTTTAATCGGAAGTGAAAGTGCTGCCCCTAGTTAAATTCCAAATTTGACTCATTTTATTCTCCCGCTTCCCGGTTTTCCTCGATTCTGCCCCAACCTTCATTATATCACAAATAAACCACAAGTGTCCAAAGGTTACAATATGAGTATTTCGTAACCATTTTAACATCTGTAAAACTTATTAATGTAAGTGAAAGAAAAAATCAAAATCAAAATGCAGAAAGACTAAAAAAGAGGTAATCGAGGGATAATTTCCTATAAGCTTCATCAATATAATTTGCTTCTTAATTTTTCTTTTAAAACAAGGTAAATTAGAGTAAATTCAGGAATTCGCAAATTTCTTAATGCAGAATGACAATTTAGTAACAAGCTTTCGGAATAAGGATAATGATATTTTTCAACTTTTTTAGCTTACATTTTCCTGCCAAGCCAACTCAATGCGACTTGAAGATGTCAGATATTCTACAGTTTGCGCTATAAGCGTGAGACATAACTAACGCCATCTGGTATGAGAAGGAGCAAAGAATATTATGTGAATTAACACAAACGGTTCGTTTTAAAAAAATGTATAATGCAAACTGCAATGTTTACTTACTCCATCTCCAGGCCACAATAATTTGTCGTTCCTCTGAGTGTTAGTCTGAGTCTCTTGGTGTTAGCTCTGAGTCCCTTGGTGTTAAGAGTAACTGATACTCATGTTGTGATGGTGCATTCACCTCTGTCTGTAGTTAGTACATTCATTCAGGATGTCCTTAGGAACTTGTATCTTCTTATATTATAAGCCAGCAGGACAAGCTGAAGAATGAGAATAAATAATGAAGAAAAACATTTTCTGGTAATACTAGGAAACAGGAGTTTCTTTCATATTTTATTTTTGTTTTTCTTATTTGATATCTTTATTTTGTTAATTTACTTCAATCTAGGTATATTGTATTTTTCAGTTTTCTCGTTATAGAAAATGTATATATTTACTTTTGATTTTTTTTATTTTCTATCATAAATATTCTATTTATTTTGTCCTATCAATACAAAAGTACACTTATTACTTGAAAGTAAGTAATAATCTCAAGTCACGCCTCTGCTGTGAACTAAATCGGTTTTGGGTGAAGTAAAATCTGACATTATTCCCGAGTAGTTGTCTTTCCAGTGTATACACTAAATCCGAAAGCATGTGCATTCACTTATGTCGCGTCTGAGACCGAGGTATTTGCAGTCGCAGCGTTGTAATACTCTATTTCATTAAAATCCTCATTTAATAGACACAGTTCCGGGTTATAAATTTTATTCAGGTTTCCGGTTACTAATTGAAGCAACAATAAATCTCCATTGCACCTCTAGCCGTCGGAATGGAATGATCCACATCGGTACATACATTACGGGGACAGACAGGTTGCAGTCACTGTTTTAACCGCGTAAATAGCATTAACACGGGGTAGTATTATACCAGGTGAAATACCGTACCCATTACCTATATCTTTTTATATGAACAACTATGATGAGATGACTATTATTGTAGAGAATAGTGTTTTTAATTATGAGGATAATTTGGCATATTTTTCATATGTTTAGGACTTTTTTCCAGACCAAATTGTTCAAAATTTTTTGTTTTAAATTTTCCTCTGTTGCCGTAAGATTTAAAACAGAATATACGAGTATCTGCCCCACGTTAATTTATTAAAGAATTACCAAATAGGTACCTAGGTATCTCCTAACCTAACGTAACCTAATATGTATCCCCTATGTTAGGCCATTATCCGCAAACACTAGCAAGAGAAAAATGTAGTGTTAGACCCTTCAAGACAACTTGGTTCGATTTGCGCATGCCTATCAAAAAGTGTACCAAATTCAAATTGAGTTCAATTTCCAGAAAAGGTAAAACTTAAAATTTTATCTAAAAATTTATCGTTTGAATACAAAAGGTATGTACGGTTTATTAGAATACTTACTAGAATAAATAGCGGATAGTTACCATTTGTTATCCGCTGGTATCCAGATAATATTCGGTGATGTACGGCTACCAAAATCCTGACAACCCCTCCCCCATATTTTTATTTAGAAAATTTTGACTAATTTTCGACTTCCTAGCCCTTACATTCTGAGGACATAAATGTTATTGTTGTGACAAAGTTCAATGTGGCTTGTTGTACTTCTCAAAAACCTATTTTACCCCCGTTTTGTTAAAGACTAAGATTAAATGGAACAGGATCTCCTTGATCTACTTAATAAATATCATTATTTTATGTTGAAGGAATAAAAAGGAGTCCACCAGAAGAACAGACGAGATGTGAAGTCAGGATTCCTGCGGGTTGTCATACAAAATCAAAAGAGAAGATATAAAAATTAATACCTGTGTTATAACAACAAGTAGCAAGATTTCTTAACTTTTTTGAAGTTTTCTAATGGGGTTTTGTGTAATATTGTGTAATTTCCAATATTGGGTAATTTCCACACAGAGAACATCCATGGTATAGCAGAAATTCTTTTGTAGTTAAATTCATACCAGAAGGGCTGGTGGTAACAAAGTCAGCTTTTCTCATGCCTGAGACTACCGTGGCACCTATAGCTATGATTAAAAAAAAGCAGTTTCATACTTCGTCATGATTTTATGGTATTTATTTCATTTTATGTTTTATGTTTTATACAGCCTTATTCAAAACTCATCTAAAAAACTTTGAGGATATGTGCATCCTTAAATAAGAAATCGATATCATCAAAAAAATTGTAATAAAAGTAATTAGGATTTCCCGTAAACAATGTTTAAAGTTATACCATTATAAAGGACTACGTAGCTAGGCAACTGTACTTCAACATTTGATATACCTACCACATTCTTAAGAATGTGGTAAAAAAGGTAAACAGGTTTTTTGTACCTCGAACGACGACCGAGCGAATAGAACTAAAGCGGGGATAATATCTGTATTGTCTATGATGAGTCGTCAGTTTGTGTGTCGCTCTCACGGGTGGTTTATTTATCTTAGGAGTGTTAAACTGTAAAATTTAAAGTTGCTGAGTTAATGGACATGATTCTTATTTATGGCGAAGTTGGACAAAATTCATTGGCAGCTTCGCGCTTGTATGCGGAACGATTTCCCAATCGACACACCGACACATCGACAGGTAGGTTTTGTGAGAGGTTGTTGCAGCAAAATGTTGAAAATCTCCAATTTACTTAATAATTTGTGTTTACAAGATCAGCAACCAGGAGGAACACTCGGTTTAGTGCGGCAAAATTGGATAAGGCGTGCCCAAAAGTGTGTACAAGTCAAGGAATATTATTTCGAACAGCTTTTGTAACAAGGTATGTGCAAATTTTTTATAAATTTCATGTTTCTAATACCTAGTAATCAAGTAGCGCAATTCTAAAAATTAGTGTAACAAAATTTTATTCATTTTAAAGACACGTCACTTTGGTCAGATCTATCTATCTTTAAGTTTATTTTAAAGTAAAAACGCTGCAAATATTTTTTGCGCCGGGCGCGCTTGTTTCTTTCGTGCTAGCTAGTTTGCATTGTTAGTCCCAAGGTCACTCCATTACAGTGGACCAGTATCCAGCGGCGTGCAATGAAAAAAATTGAAATAGTTTTCAGACCCCGCCAAAAAAATTTCTTTTTGCACTACCTCATTTCTACATGTATGTTGAACATCCTCAAATTTTATTTTGGATAGGTTCTGAATAACCCTGTATATTTATAAATACCACATCTTCTCTATATCTTTTATCCTAGACACCACGAAGTATACCAGTGTTTATTAAGAAGAATGATTACTTGACGCAAACTACATCCACTCGTTCGAGATACCTACGAGTTTCCAATAGATTTCTTTTTTGGAAAAATTAAGGAAATGTGAATTTGTGGATGATCTCTTTCCTTTAATTTGGAAGAAACAATATTTTCCTTAAAATAAAACTAAACTCTTCCCTGAAATAGTCACTTGTTATACTTTTTATAAAAGGTGTCATTACTACTCCTTAGAAGTAACTACAGTTTGACAGCTTAAACAATAACTGCGTGTATTTTCCATTTCTCCAGATAAAACGTTGCTAGCTCTAATCCCTTTGTTCGAACTTGCATTCCTTCGTGACCTAAAAATCTTTTCGGAGCATCTCCCGGTATCGATTTTATTTTTCTTTGCTGCCAGCGGAGAGCGATTTATTACACATTTAAAATCTATGTTGACAAATAAAAATTACTTTTGCAAGAGGAACCGGAAGATTTAGGGCATTTTTATTGCGTCACAGCGCCACTTAATATTCCTCTCATCGCTGACTGTCTATCTGCGGTCACTCTCCAGGAATCGCAATGAAGTTGGGAGTAGGAAGTTCTCGACTTAACAGCGATTTATTTTACTCCAGATGCCGACTAATAATTTTCCAACAGTAATTTGAAAATGCCTCTCTAGTGATACTCTGTGTACTGCAAAAGCATTTCCCTTGCCATTTCCAACAATCTACTATTAAAATGAGTTACATTCAGTGTTGGAAAATATGCTGTAAAAGGTATTTAAAAATAAGATCAAACATGTTTCTTCAAAGGATATTGCAAAATACTTTAAAACAGGTGCTTGATACTGAACTCTGCTACCATCACTGAAGTGGAAACTATGCAAAGCCACTTTTCTGTAGTAAGAGGTCGATCTGTTAAATGCCTGTTTTTTCTTTAAAGTTTGTACTGATGTGCGCGTCAGCACTATATTTCATAAAGCCACAGAGTGCAGCAGAGTCAAAGCAGATTGACGTAAGAAAGAGATACAATGGTATGTATTAGTATTATGTGTGCAATAGGCCTGCGTTGCTGATAATGGACCATTAAACACATTCATTTTAAATTGGAGGTGGAATGTTCGATGATTCTTTTGAGGTAATCAAGTTAATTGATTCGTTCTTTTGTGACGACTTGTTCACTAATTTCTAACTAGTAAATGTATTCGGCAGTAGATTTCCTACCCGGCTATACACATTCAGAACATGAATTATAATTTTCCAGTTCCAGTCACTCATTCCAGTTATGTACAAATGTACAATAAGCATGGTTACAATTCAAAATTCGAATCAGTTAAACGTGACATATACTTTTTTCGGTTATTTAAGATCAGAATTGGAAGAGGCAATGGTATATGAGTGGGAAAAGAAAGACAGGATAGGCGCCTATATTATTTACTTTAAATTTAATAGTACTTAATACTCATTTGCAGTTGGTGACTTCACGAAACTGTTTTTTTTTTATATTCAGGTGTCTAAGAAAAAATAATACTCTCGTTAGATAGTGTACAGAATAGTGTTCGATATAAAAATAAAAATAGTGTTCACTCAATAACTGAGTGAACACTATATGGACCGATATTGAACTGTTTCGGTGAAGTTGTTCTGACAGAGGTTCTGGACGTTTATAGAGGTTACTAGGATATAGATCAGTGGAGCCCTATATAATTGGTCTTATTAAAACGCAAATGGAAAACTAGAGGATAACTAGGTGTTATAAGGAGGCTATCAAGAGTTCTTAAAGGCGTCTGACGAAACTAGGACAACTTGGCTTCTAAACTGTAATAAGATAGTTCTAAACCAGCAGATGGGAATCCTCAATAGACGCTGCAGAATAAATCGCCTATTTCTGGTGAATTTAGAGGAGGGCTCTACCTGCCTTGAATGTGAGGAGAATGGTGAAATGTCCATAGACTTTCTGGAGGAATGTCCTCTGTTGCATAACGTGGAGCTGGATTTTGGAACGGAGTTACCAATTTCAGCAATGTATCTAACAAAATACATTGCTGAAAATTGTTAGTAGGTAAACGTTGATCGGATCAGAAGTAAAACTTTCATATGCAGGATTTAACATTAAGCGTGGGCCGTATTTACAAGGGTATAGTCCATTACAGTAAATGTATGGAATCACCAGTATATGTATGGAATAAGTATGGGAAATATATTACAGCACCGATATGAACTGGTAGTAGTTGATTTGACATGTAACGTTTTTTGCAATAAAAAACTTAATCAGTTTGTCTATTTGACATTGCAGAATGAATTAAAGGCATTAGTATCTCACAAAGTGAACACATAAAAATAAATGAGGGATGACTTGTTTTGATTAACAAGCCTTTATATTAATTCGGTTGTCATTATATACTGTAGTCAGTTTCAATTTTCGGGATTCAACAAACTTCAACTGCTCTTGCTCTTGCCCTTGCTCGCTGCCCTTTCTCTTTTTCCTATCCCCGTCCTCTGTTTTCTTTCCACTCTCTCCTTTTCTTTCCATTTCTTCTTCTATTCATATTCTTATCCAGAAATTGATATAAGTGGTACATCTTATGCATCAATATGGATTTCAGAACTGGTTGGATTTATAAAAAGTATAAGTATAAAAATATGACCGCATTTACAGTATGCTACTATTGCTCTAAAACTGAATATTTCTCTGCTGCTCTGCTGCTCTCTGATGCTTTTGGCACAGTGCGGAATGTTATTTTCTAACATTTTTATATTTTCAGGTATATGGCAAGAGGTCCAACAAAATAAGAATTGTTAGCAGTGTTAAAACAATGTTAATAAGGATTTATAGAAACAACACTAAATTAGCTGTTTTCACTGTGGATATTATACTAAATAGTTTCTATGTTTACCTATTCCACTTCAACAATATAAAACAGTATTGATTCTTGTTTGTTTTCCATTAGCGAACAAAAAGTCGATATAGGAAAGCAATAAAGTTTTTAAAAGCGGCCATTTAGGAAATTAATTGTATCTTCTATCTGAAAATCTCACATAAATGGAAATAATAAGTTAGTATTAAGCCCTGCGAGATAGCAGGATAGTTCAGGTTAATCTCTGGATGCGGCATTTTTCTCTGGAAAAGTGTTAATTGCAGTGGGCAGCCAGTAGCTATCTAGATCGGTCGGGTTTTTACAATCTCAGCTTTTCCCAGTCTGTCTTAGAGGGATCTGCAGGAAATTGGCTTCGGACAGAGAAATATAAGTTTGTTTTAGGCAGATAACGCTTTACATTATACCAAAAAGTTTCCAGATCGACCTTTTCTAAGCTCGCAGATACAAGATGTTACGGGAAAGTTTCTCATGTAAAAAATTTCCAACAACACTCTTGAATTTCAACTAAGTGTAGAAATGGGATACTTGGAGCCGAGAAGTACAAAGAATTCTAAAACAAAACATATATGATAAGAGGGAGAATGTGGAATAAAATGTATATTTTTACTTTGAAACTCGCGCAGAGGAATTTTAACAGTATGAAAGCTTATGTTGATTTACATAAATACATATTACAAAACTTATTTATACAACAAAACCTCAATGCCGGTTATTTTTAGAGAAGAATATTACTGAAATGTAATGCCTGGTAACAATATCATATTGTTATATAGTCTTAATTCACTTTTAATTGCTTTATTATACATTAAGAATAATAAAGGCTGTTCCAAAATTAGAGAATAGTATTTTACAAGTGTGTTGTATGACCAAATTTAAGATAGATAGATTTTCCTATATATGTATATGGATCAAAAATTGTTTTCTAGTTATCTTATCTATTAAAAATATTTAAATTTTGGTACTTCTTTGTGTCTTTATTAATAATAATAGCAATACCTATAATAATAATAATAATAATAATAATAATAATAATAATAATAATAATAATAATAATAATAATAATAATAATAATAATAATAATAATAATAATAATAATAATAATAATAATAATAATAATAATAATAATAATAATAATAATAATAATAATAATTTCTACCCTTTATTTCTAACCACAAGGATTAACCCGGAAGTCTTGAGACTTGTATGGGAGAGGATGCGGCATATTATTAATCAGTAGCTGCATTCGCCCATCAGGAACGACTTACGCTGGTAACCCCTAACCACCATTCGGTGCCGGAATGAAGGAAACTTAGAAAACCTTATTAGTTAGGGGAGATGAATATGATATTTCAATGTTTTTCGCCAAAGAAAGGAAACGAAGTCACAGATTTAGGTTAATTTGTTTATTTGTATTATGTGACCGTTACCATCCAATAGAATAATAAAGATAAGTTATATAGTTATAAGCCGTCTATTTAGTTGGGAATAATGCCTGTTGAATTTAACTATTTCAGAATAATATATTTATTTTGAGGTTCACCCTGTATATGGAAATACATTTATGTTATCTTGAAAAGTTTAAATATTTTATAGTTGTAGTTAGCAATAAGCAATACATACATTCATTTATTAAATAAGCCTATCTACCGAAATGCCAGACAGCTGCTAATTTCGCGACTTTTTGTCACATCCGGTAAATGTGGAAAACGCCGAGTTTTAGATACCTTAAAATTTTGTTTAATGTATGGTAGATTTAAATGGCATTTGAAAATACGTTAAGCAGTTGAATTAAATCCGGCCCGATTGGGACATAAAAGCCATGGTATCACTAGTCTGAGTCTCTCTTGTGCTCCGAATTTCTCCGCCGCCGGCATTAATAATTCTTAAGTTTGAGTTTTGAAAGAAGCCTCCGATACCTACAGCAGGAGTAAGTTATATTATTTTACCGCATTGCTTATTTCATATTGTTGCTATTTATTTTATTATTATTTTTAATGTATATTCACCAACCGTTTTATTATTAACTTCTTAGTAATAATAGTTAATAATAGTTATAATTGATTATCATTTAATTTTGTTGCTAATTCATTATTTTGCTGTCTGCCTATTAAGTTGCTGCTTGCCTATTTTATTTTATTTAATAAATCCCGTTACTCCCGTTAGACCGACTTTTATTACCTAGATTTGAGAAACATTTGACCCTCTGGCATGTGTAATTTTACACCTTCTTTACTGTAGCTACCCAGCCTTTACTCATAAACGAGTAGAGCCCGCGTGGATCATTCACCACATAAAACCAGTGGATGGTGGCGCTCGATGCAAAAAAATAGACCGACCGATTATTTGAGAGTAATAACCGATATTAAAGTAAGGGAGAGTCATAATTTGACGTCTCAAAAGAGTGAAGGGAAAAAGAGCGTCATAAGTATAAGGTACTTTTCAATATTAAAACAAAACAATACTTAATCATGAAGCTTATCAAATCGTGGGTGGTGAATTCGATATACTTCTCTGCTTAACTTAACTGCCACTGGTTTCATTTTATTATCACACAAATAAACCAGAAAAAACTTATATTTTGTATTATATACTAAATTGTAGATAGAAAAAAACAATTTACTGAAACCTAAATACTTTTCATTTATTATGTTAGTAAAATCTTACAACTACAATCGTACTATACAAAAGTTATAAAGGAATAAACGTAAAAATCTTGATAAAAAAATTATTATTCAGGTACGTGAAGTAACCTAACAAAGGAGGTACATATTTGACTTCAATAACAAGAATACAAATACTGCAATATTTCTGCCAATTTAACTGCAGAAAACACTAATTATTCATAAACGTTCAAACAAGACTTAATAAAAGTTACCGAAAGAAATACTGATTGTCACAATAAAATTGGACAAGGAATTACCTTCTACAGTATGGACAAGAGATTAAGGAACACCCTATATATAACTAATCACTGACTATCAGAAATTAACCATTCAATTTACAAATTATTTTTGACGTTCAAACAGTGAAATTGAAAACAACTATATTTATTTGAAGGAGATGCCGAAAACACCTACACCACGGAAAATGTACTCCCGACTGGTATTGAATTACCCCGGCATCTGGAGTGATAATAATCTCCTTCAAATAAATAAGTAGGATTGTTTTCCTTAAATACAATGGAGGTCACTGGTATAATGGCACTTACGGAAAAGCAGGTCGTTATCTGTCTGTCAATTTGACAGTAATTGCCAGACAGATAGTAGCACAGACCCAAAGAGGGCACTACGGTGTGTTTCTCACCACTACTAACATGAAAACAACTATAGTTCTAACTTCGTTTCGAGTTATGTTATATATTTTCTTCACTGAGAATGTTAGCGAGAATTTATTGCTCAGTCGCCATATAAACTTTCAAAACGAAAAAAGAACTCGAGACACCGGTTTATTATCAGCCTCTTTGGAAAGGGGTAGCAACGCACAGGGTGACGGAATGTTCACTAGCAAATATTTGATTGTCTTCATTAATCATATGGATTTATCTGCAGGGTCGGTTTTAGTCATATTTCAACGTGATAGACAACAGCGATAGTGCAAACGTAATTACGCGCCATTTAGATTTAATGCGGCCTTTAATATTTACACGGCCACCTCACACTGCCAGAGCAAATTTGAATTTCGAGAAGCCAACGTTTTAATTTATAATGTTTAAATATGCCGGATACATGTTTGCCGTTCGGCCATCCCCCTAGCACTTACAAACAGTGTAATGGATTTGTATTTGTTGTAACAAGGCTATCGTTAACATGTTTATGAATGTCTGGTAGCATGAGCTACGGTGGATTACCCAGGAATAAATTTTAACTATATATGCTGTGGCAGAAGTAGAATAACAATGCTAGGTCAGCTTATAATAATAATAATAATACTTTAATGGTCCAACAGGATTACCTTAATTACAGGACAAAATTTTTACATTAAAAGGGTACATATAGAAAACATAAAGTAAAATTAAAAAATATTAAAATAAATAATTAATTCTACGTAGCTAAAAATAACATAAGTACCTACACTAATAATGGTACTAACATATGCATCATGATTATCATTAATGGTTAGTGATCTTGAACACATACAATAATATACATCAATCATGGTAACAAGACTATAACATTGAAACAAAGTTAATATCTGTACAAAGGAAACGATTAAAGAATATCAGAAAACTTGTTTGCTATTTCCAACATTCCATTCCATTTCCAACAACAGACCAAATATTTATGTCACAAAGTTCACTAATTTGGTTAAAGTAACTACACTTACTATAATTCATAGGTTCTTTTGGGATTACACCACCTGTAAGATAACAAAAAGCAAAAAACCAGAGGCATACAAATTAAATATTCAAAGTGTAGTTTGAAGGCAAACTTCTAAAGTTTGCCCCAAAAAAACCACTGAATAATGTGTGATAAAATAATATTTGATATATTAACTAAATTTCATCAGTGGTTTTTCCGTTTTATACAAAATTCTACAATATTATAGTCATATTTGGGTCATATTATTGTCATATTTTAAAATATGTCTAAATAAAACAATTATTTTAATAAAATTTAAAAGGAATTAAATACTTAACTAACTTTTTTCCAAACGATTCGAGTTGATCCTCAACTCTTCGTCGGTAGAATGTTGGTACGGTAAGAACTCTTTGTATAAAAAGAAGTACTTTTTGTCAGATTTACATTTTTAATTTTCTGCTTTTTGTTATTTTACAGGTGGTGTAATCCCAAAAGAAACTATGAATCATGAAAACGCACCACAAATAAGTTACAAACATTACATACTAGGTATAAACTGGTGATTTAAAAATTACATTAGTATTAGTATTTGAGAGATACCGCATACAGAAAATTCAAATGATGCTGAAACTTAGTGAAATGTTTTATATGCATTTTCTACAAGTATTACAGATAATATGAATAATTATTATATTTAAAAAGTAAATATTGTTGCCCATTTTTTGTGAAATTTTATTTTCTATAAATTAATGTAATAATCTGTATAATATCAACCTTATCTAAATTTCAATATTAAATATTTGGTCACTTTAAATACGTACTGTTTCATTTTGGAAAACTAAAGTTTATTTTTCAATAGTAAATCTAAATTAATTGTGCCAAATAATCCGCTTCAGAAAACCAAATATTTAATTCAGCAAATTAAATATTTTTCTCCTTGGCAATTTATTAGATAATATTAAATAGTTAATATTAGGTACCTACTATTGAAATAGTATTAATTTTACCATTGAAATAAATACCGATTAGATCTTTAATTCGTCAAATACAAATAAATAATTTAATCGTTGGTAAGAAATTTTATTTATCTCAATTAAATCCTTTTCTCAGTGTGCTCTTTCCTCCCTATGTTCTCTCACGGACTACCACCCCCGAATATATATTTTTTTTATGTTATAGATCTAAATAAATCTGAATTTTTTGGGCGGACAATCGGTACTGGGTTATCTAATAATTATAAAAGTAATAAAAGATGAACACAGTTCTTCTTGTATCTCTGGTAATAAATTGTGCCTTTTAAATACTTAGAATTATATAAATAGAGAGTTTTGCAACCACCTACATATGCCCGAAAAGACTTATTATGATTGATACCCCTTTGCCCATGTCTATTTCAGAGGGAATAACGAATTAATAATATAATAAATCACTTCAACCTTTTTTGTTATCATCGGCCTGGCATATTTACTACAACTCTAACCATTCCTAGAGTAATATTTCATTATTTAATAGACGCTCTGATTCGTTCATTTTGTTTACTTTCAATGGAAAAAACATATCTGTGGGAGATTGATGCTACATTTAATAAATCATGTGAAAGATCTGAGTGAAATACATATTGGAACATTTCTGGAGGGTTAGTTATATTAATAAATATGGAATTATTTCTCTCTATTTATAAATAATTTGTTATTTATATTTATTGTGTTGTATATTGTAAAATGTTTTAACTGAACAAAAAAATTATTTCCATTTATAATGGCGTTGTCAATTATTATTATTAGTCGACATATCAGTAGGGCTGGAAAGGCAGTTAGTTACCTTCTCCCTCTAGAAAATTAAAATAAATACATTTTGGAACTTCAAATAAATTTATATCGAATAAACACATCGATTTTGTTGTTATTATTAGCACAACCACTCATTTCAACTTTCTCATTGGAAATATGAATTTTAACGAAAAGTAAAGGATTCCTCAGTGTATGTCAGAGTATTTTTTAACTCTAAAAATTGAATGTACCTATTTATAGAAATATGAATACTTTCAAGAACAAAAAATATAATATTTCCAGGATATTCAGAAATTTTGGTATAGAACATTGTTTAATGTTATTTTCACTGATTTAGTACTGTAACAAAACAAGGAGTTATACATAATTAATTGTAAAATTATCCATATCAATGTTTCAATTTGAAATTTGCGGCAAAGATGGAGAAGGAATTCAGTTCTAGACCGACATACAGAATAATAGTAGTCTATTATTCTAACAAATAAATCTAATTACTTCTTGGACAAACATACGCTTCTTGGAAAATAAATTTTCTAGGAAAATAAAGTGTTTTTAAAATATCCTCTGCCATTTAACTGCTGAAATAGACATAAACTGAGTGCCCACAGAAGTGTAACTTCTCACAGAGATATACCGGCACAAATCAAACGGATGCATAATTGATGGAGGAGATCGGTTGCAATCGCGTTTGTTTCATGAATCAAGCTGCCCTGGGCTAACGATCTGTATTAATTTTTGGTGTTGCCGATGCCTTCAGGTAAGGCCGAATGTTCCGCAAAATAACCAGTCCAAGGGTATCCTAAATTATTAATAGAGGGGTAAGAAACGAATGCTGTTAATCTGACATGTCCGTCTTTATCTATTATCCCTCTAAAATGTATACAGTTTTATCACATTCATATTGCAACAGTTTTATTTAATATCATATTAATTGCCTATAGTATGAAACAAAGTGTATATTTTAAAATTATTGCTGTTGTAAAAATATTACTGTTATTATCTGCGACTGTATGTGACATTTTATGCCGGGTCCAGACCAAGAAGACAAAACAGCGACAAGACAAAGACATTCATGTTTCGCGACAAAGTGGCGACAAATCCGATGCATTTCTGCAACATTTTTGTCTTAGTTTTGTTTTGTTTCCAAATTCGTAGACAGTTGTAAGTCTCGAATCGGTAAAGATCAAAGGGTCTCTGTTTTATCTGCATATTTTACGACAAGTTGTCGGCGCAGTGTGGACGGTTGTGGAAGTATTTCCGTTTTTCTGACACTTCCGGTATACCGGAAATGGCTATCAACTTTCTTATTTTAAATGGAATACCCTACATTTTTTACATTTTTTATTTCTAAGCTAAAATCCATATCGCACAATCTATACGAGAATATCTCGTATAGATTGTGTAACACAAAAAGTAACACAATCGACATATCTGGTGCTCGGCGATTTCTTTACAGATATTGACTGCTTTGATACTTTTGAAAGATACATTAGGCTATGGTAGGAATCGCCTGTCGATAGAAATCTTAAAGTTATTGCTAACCTTTCTGTTACACTTATAGCATTTCTGTAGTTAGTATGTCTTTTGGCAACTGCAGGACCAACAAGGCATATCAGATTCTCGAAATCTTCGGTGGACATTCTTAGAAAATTCTTAAAGCTTGAACGAATCTCACCACTTAGTCCAATATCATCCTCACGTACCTGAACTAACAATTTATTTATGGAATAACTTTTTCGATTTTTTAAGCTTGGTCTCATCCAAAAACGTTTGCGTTTCTTTTTCCAACATTGGATGAAGAGGAGCGAAAGATATAACAACTGGCGGCTAGCAATAAATTTTCATTTTTTAAATTTTCTTCCTGGTGGAAACGCCACATGGTTAAACAAATGAGTTCGCAACAACTGAATTTTGTTGCACAATTGTCCTTTGGTGTGGACAGTTTGTCTCAATTTTGTCTTGTCTGAATACCTAAAATTTTGTCGCAATTTTGTCGTGTTTTTTTCTCAAAATCGTGTTCACTTTTTGTCTGCTTGGTCTGGACCCGGCATTAGAAATATTATTTGGTTTTTTAGGTGTTTCTAGAGAAACCTATTTAGGTTCTCAGACAAAAAAGTGATACTTAAAGATATATTATTGATGAATTATCCAAATACAAGTTTATATTTTCCTTGTTTCTTCTAATTTTGGTATACAAAGGAATTATCTCATTATTCAGAAGAATATGTCATGAGCAATTATTTTAACCTTGAAATTACTTGAAGATATGATGTTTTTATTAAATACCTAGTGCCCCTCCCGTTATTGAATAGTTGCTTAGGATATATTCCTCTAAATATTCTTTTGTACCTATATTGGAGTATAAAGACTAAAATTTTCTTTGGACTGATTTTAAATGTTAACAATGAACAGGATAAATGGGATACCATATACATAATCGACCCTTATTCCAATTTAGACCTCACCAGAGCAAAAGAGGGTTTTGAAAGTGCCTTGTATCTAATATATACCAATGTATTATTATAAATATTTCCTGAATGTGATGAACACACGACTATTGATAAATAAGCAGTAGTAATTCTATATAAATATGAACGTACTATGTAGGTATATTATGAGAACTAATATAAAGTTCTGTTCCAGGCCACTGCGATTTTAGAAAGGATATGTCCATATCTCCTACCTATCAGAACGCTATTAAACGAAACTCAGTAGGTATGGCAAAAATGCATTAAGTTAATGTGTTCATCATTCCTGGAATACACCGGATAAATGATAAACTACTCCAATATAGAGGACACGGAAACGTATTTAAATCGTTGAAATTTTCCCCCGAGCGGATCCGAAAGCCATTACTTTTCTTTTGATGTTGAAAACACGGTGAAACTTTAACAATCATTACCTGCCTTTTTAGATCTGGGATAATAAAACTACCGAGAAATTATTTAAAGCTACGGTCTGGAAGACATTGCAAAATTTTTAAAACTCTTCAATATGTTAGATTCGAATCCAATATTCAAGCTCTGAAAATGACTGTCTGGCTCTGTACGGCATTTTAGTAACCATAAGATAGAAAATAGGTAGAGTCTGTACATATAAAAATGGTTTAGACACAATTGCTGGCCGATATACAATTAATTGATACAATGTTTACCCTCCAAGGCATTGTTCGAGGTTATACAAATACTCGTATATTGAAGGTCATAGGCCAATTTATTTTGTATAATATTTATTTAAATACAATAAAAAATCAGATAACAGATTAGCGTACAGAGGTACAAAGAGAGATAAGAAGTAGTTGCTATTTCTAAAGTTAACGCCGCCACTGTCGAAAGATAAAAAATTTTCACAGCGCTTAAGTAAATTAACAATTTTTTGGAACTATTGTAGTAGGGGAGAACGGGGCTAATTGGCTACAGGGTCAAGTTGGCACAATGCTTATATCTGCGATTGGTATGGATGTATAAACGCAAATACCATTAAAATATAAAATCGACAACTCTCTTCAACCATGTAAAACGTTGCGCGCGCAAAGTCACGCGGTGAACACCTGTTAGTTGTGTTCGTTTGTTTTCAATACCAGTAAGTAAATTTTTGTCCCCTTATAGATTTATGGATAATCTGTTTACTATAACGTATTAACTTGATTTTTTCACCACAATTCGTTGCTAGATGGCTAGTTGACATACTATGCTATGCAAAGTTATCAAATTATTGTTTGTTTTTTGGAAAAATATTTGTTGTTATAAAAACTGTGTCGGGGCACGTTGACAGTGCCCCTTGGCAGTGTGCCAACTAATCCCGGATTTAAAAATAAACTAACAAAATTAAAATTAATAAAAAAAAACAGTTTTAGATATGAGAATCTACAAAAAAAGAACTGTAAGGGGTACAACACCCACTGATGTAATTGCAAGAACTGTAGAAATGGTAAAGAATGAAGGCAGGTCAATACGAAGTGTTGCCACAAAGACTTCGACATAGCATTTAGAACTTTAGCCAAATATTGCCAAAAAGCAAACAATTCGCCAATTGAAAAAGTTGGTTACACCCGACATAGATTCTCCAGAACCCAGTTTACCTCAAGGTAGAAATACTATACACCACTACCTACACCGGAAGACATACCCCCATTCCCAAAAGCTCCACCAAGAAAAACTGGCACTTCGCGACGAAAAAGAAGATCCGCAGCTATTCTTACGGATACCCCAATCAAAGATGATTTGGAAGAAGAGCAGAATGCTTCTAAAAAGAAAAACGAAATTGCAACCGAAAAGGCAAAAAAGGCAGTATTTGAAAATAAAAATGAAAAAGGAAAAATAAAGTTAAACAAGAAAATCAGGACCGTTAAACATGTTTGTGCAGATGAATCTTACTCTCATGAAGAGGAGGAAACTTTTTGCTTGGTCTGCATGGACAGTTTTACCAGCAGTGAACCAGGGGAAAAATGGGTTCAGTGTGTGTCATGCCATATTTGGTCTCATGAGGCATACACTAACAAAGAGCCGCCATACATATGCTCAAATTGTGTCTCGGATGATTCTGACTAACTATTAACTTTTTGTGTTTACATAACTGTAAGCTTTATCTACTTTCTGTTTTAGTTTTAGACGTTTTTCTAATCTATTTTATTTTGTATTCTCTTAGTAGGTAATAAATTTTAAAAACTATAAAAACACTTATTTTTCTCTATATAACTTACATATGCCAACTAACCCCAGTTAGTGTGCCATCCTACCCCCAAGTTGGGGTATATTGGCACACTTACACTGATGTTTTTAAAAAATTGTAACTATTTATCTTTTTTTATAAAGACACTTTAAATATCCTAAAGTGTAGAGAAATTATGCAAATCTGTTCTACATATTTTGTAATTCAGTTCAATTGTCTGTAGTGCTAAATAAAAAATAAAGTATGAGATGTGTGCCAACTAGCCCCGGCTCCCCTACTTATATTATTTTGAAAAATAATCCGTTGAAAGGTAATAGGTAAAAAGTAATCCAGAAATATACAAACGTCAAATTTAATAAAAAAAAATCATCGTATCTGAAATAGGTATATCGTGTATCATTTTAAAATAAAAATAAAAAGGTAGGTACAGGAAGCTTCAAAGATTAAGATTAAGATTAAGATTATTCAGGGCCGCCGCTACCATGTGTGCAAAGTGTGCACCGCACACGGGCGGCCAATAATAGGGGCGGCCAAAGAGACCCCTCTGATAACATTAAAGCCCTGATGAAGCCCAAAAATTTGAGTGAAAGCTTGGTTTTCTTAAAAAAGAAATTAAATATATTCTTATTTTGACTGGCTGAAACCTCATTTTCATCATTTCATCATTCATCATCATTTTAATTAACCTCATCATTTATATTAACCTTGTATTAAGTTAACGACAGCCGTAATATATTAATTGGTTCATTCTTTCATCTTAATCCAAACAGAAATATTATTGTAAAGTATCTAGCTTTGAAACTGCCGTTTTGCTAATATGACAAATTATTTTTCGTCGCTGCGCAACGTGCGTTATCGGCTCTTGTAAATAAACGTAGCAATAAATATCACTTTTTTATCTGAGACGGCCTGCGGCTTTTGGCTTTTAAATATTTAAATGTTTTTCTTTATAGGATGGGGGATGGATACGCCGAACTGCAGTTTTGATCGTAAGGAAAGAAAATATGTTCTCATCTTTCTTTTAATTTTTAGTTCCCTATTTACCGGCAACTGGTTTGCTGTTTGGTTTAAACAGTACGTTGATAGATATGAATAATTTTGTTTACGCGACCGTCGCGAATAGAGCAATAATTTATTATTAGTATTTTTCAAAAATATTAACATTCACGGGTACGGGTTACGGTTTGGACAAACAAGAGAAACAATATTAAATAAAGTGTTTTTTGCCTTATTTTGTTAAATTCGCGCTGTTTTGAAATTTTGTATGATTACTTTAAAATGAAAATGTTCGAAAGAAAAACAAAACGAAAACGACTTTAGGGTTTTCAATATAGACAGAAAAAAGAGTCAAACATCAAACACTGAGGAGAAAAGAAAACTTTGCGGTGCACTAGAATCATTTTGGATCAAAAGCAGGGAAGAAAATAACATTGGATATTAAAGACATTGTCAAAAAGTTTTCCGAAACCAAAGCCCGAAAAGTTCGTTTTTAATTACTTTCTATGTTATTTAGTTATATTTTATTTTAATGGACTTTTGTACTTTAATGTGGAGACTTCCTAGATTTGGCTGTGTTGGATATTACTTTAATTTTTTGACTGAGTATTTACCTATTTACTAATTACTATTGATACATATGTAAAAAAAGTAACTATGCAACTTTCATACATTTTGTTAATTATTGGTACCTAGATAGAAAGGGGGAGGGCGGCAAATATTGAGTTGCACACGGGCGGCCAACACCTTAGCGGCGGCACTGAGATTATTACAAGAGTTAGGTATGAAGCCAAGTTTGTTCAGAAAAACACAGTATGACATGTAATTAATCCAGTTTATTATGTTTCAGATTATAAATATATATATATATATATATATATATATATATATATAAACATATAATATTTCGAATATTATTAAGTATTTCTGGACTCCCAATTTTAATCTCCACCTCAAATATTATTATTTTGAACAAGTGGTGACATCTATGTAGGCGGAATAAAATGTAAAGCAAGATTCTCGAAGAACTCTGTACACAAGAATGTATGTAGTTAACTTGCACTCCTAACTTGTAACAAATTAAAAACTGTGCAATATTAAATATTTAATTTAACCTTTTGAGCAGTAAGACACTTAAAATATTTCTCACTTTTTGTCTTCAGTCGGATTTCAAAATTGAAGTTTATACTTATCACCCTTATTACTTACCTGCCTTAAGGGCCTGATGAAAAGAAAGCTGTTATCTAAAAAATGTTTTCTGTAGGAAACATAGTGCCACCTATACGTTACGACGAGAATGAATGATGAACAATGAGAAAGTGTTCTAATGGTATTTTGGGTGCACCGCATCTGGTCTACGCACTGTCGCCTGGATGGATGGTCTACGCGTTCAGTATAGGGACGTCACTAACAGATGTCGCTGATAGAATATAATATTCGGTCTATTGATCTAAGAAAATACATTTTGTGAGTTAGTTACTTGCAATGTTTTTATTATTGTATACGTATATTTAATTATTAATTATCACAGCATTGTAAAAAAAAATTGCTGAAATAGTTCTATAAGAAAAAAAATCGACCGTGACAGGACTCGAACCTGCAATCTTCGGATCCGAAGTCCGACGCCTTATCCATTAGGCCACACGGTCTGTGAAGTTTTAGATTATAACACGATATAAAACCCGTGAGTATATGATAAAAATCAATAAATTTGTTATAGAATAGTTTTTTTAATATTTTAAATATATATAATATAATAATAACCTATTTTCCCACGATTTTGTTTCCATAAATGGATGCATACACAGGGAGGAAGGCTATATTAACAATGTTATTCAGTATTATATCGACCAAATTGTATGGATTATACCGGATGTCGCGTAGGTGGCGTACTTAAGTTCTTGCAACAACTATCGAAAAAATATATACTTAAAATAGTTACATATCCCCTTACTAAAAAATGGAGCGAAAGAAATAACAAATCTATTCTTAATACTCGTTATGATTTTAAATTTTAGAAAGAGATGTAGGTAAAGACATTTTATCACCGAAAAAATCGAAATTCTTTGTTATACAAATTCTGTTTTTGATAAATATGACCTTAATTGTCTATGAAGAACCACTGCTTCGTCTGATATCTGATAAAAAATATCTAAATTATGAAAAAAACCCTTTGGTCAAGCATGCAAAAGTCAAATATGGTGCTTATAAGACAAATACTAACGATGCACAAAAAATATTTAAATACTTATTCATCATATTATGAAAATACAAATAAGAGTGACCGCATTACAGAAAGATATTTTAAAAATTAAATAAATTTAGAGAAAAGACACCTGCAACCATTTTCTGTAAACGTGCGGGCTGGTATTGTTGGATAGAATCTAATAGTTCACTTTCTGTCTGCTCGTTTGAACGTATAGATATTTATCTCCATTTTCTGCAAAATATTTTGCCTCTATTATTAGAAAATGTCCCTTTAGACATTAGAAATAACATGTGCTTTCAACATGACGGAGCACCCCACACTTTACAATAGACCACATGGTCGCGGTGGAGGGTCTGGTTTTCGGCCCACTCACTTTTGAACCTAACCTAACCCCACACTTTGGTTTGAATGTGCGCTAACATCTGGACCATCAATTTCCCCGCAGATGGATTGGAAAAGGAGGTCCTGTGGCCTGGGCCTCGCGTTCTCCCGATCTCAGTCCCCCTGGATTTTTTCTTTTGTGGTCATCTGAAATCTTTACTCTACGAAACGCCTGTTCGTAATGAGGAAGATCTCTTAGCAATAATACTAGCCAATTTGTACACATGTAGAAGCTATTCCTGGAATATTCCATATTGAAGCAAGCGGTGCAATTTTTGTATTGAAACAAATGGTGAACATTTTGAACACTTATTGTAAACCATCATTTATTTATCGATAAAATAAAGTCCAATACGGACAAAAAGTGATTTAATAATGTCCTCCTGAAAATTTCTTGTAAATGAGTATTAATTATATTTATCGTTGAAATAAACAAAACTTAAAAAAACATTTTTCCTTTTTTTTTGTCAAAATGGCTCATTTGCGGACATATAAACGAAAAAGGTTTGTTTTCATGTCCTCTACTACCCCTTAAAATTTATCGGTATGTTTTTGGGACACACTGTATACTGACAGTTACACCAACACCGAAATACAGCATTTCGTCATTTTCAAATAACTGCAATAACGTTAGTATGAACTCATCGACGTGTAAAAATCCAGCAAGCGTGAAACATGCCACTGATCTAAAAGTGCACTCTCTCTAACTCGATAAAAATATTAATTTCCATAAGGTAGACGTTAATATCAAAGGACCGAAAGTGCAGGACTGGCTTTAGTCGTCTGCGATAAATTCTTACGTGTCTAGATTGGTGACCAAGAAGGCATATATCTGAAAAACTACAGCATTTTTGTAGCTACCAAAACAATAGCTTTCTAATCGAGATATGTTTAAATTAGTCAAATATAACAAAGCCTATTTAACCATTTATAATGTTATCGTTAGTGCTACCTTCATATACAAGGGGAGAGTACATCATAGTAGTAAGATTAGTTAATAGGCTTGAGCCACTGTGGTTTTACTAATTAACAATGTAGATAATAATTAGCATTATTAGTTAACGTTGTGCATAGTTATAAAGTGAAATCTATCGGCCTGTTCCTACAGCAATCCCCAACTGGTCAGAAGGATTGTGATTGGTTGAAAACAATTTGCTGGCTGGTTTGGATTGATTTGATTGATTGTGACTAGTTTGTGATTCCTGCATGAACATTGAACAGGGCTATTATTAAACATCATTACACATCGTCATGATTAAAACATCACAACAATTAGATAAACTCCAAATTCATTGCCACATTGCCAGTGCTGGAGCTGAGAATCAAACCCAGACTATGATAAATACTATAACTAAGAAGTGCTCAGGAATTCAACAAAGTAAAAGTTTAGGAAATGATAATGTTTAGTATTATCCGAAAAAATGTGTGAAAGTATGTTCTGACGCATCTCATGTTATGAGGATGACTCGTCTCTTATCTGTTATTGTTGCAACGTACACATACACTTATTATGAAATTTTGCACAATAAACTCGACACGATTGTGTCACGGTATGTAATGGTCACTAGAATTGATAGATTAAGAATGTTAGATTCGTTCTACGAAGCGCAAGTGATTATGCCAGAAATATTGAAATTATCATTACATTATAGTTAATTGGAATAAGGAAAAGTTGTTTTATTGGGTGTATATAAAAAGATATAGTTTTCATAAGTTAGTTAAGTTAACAAAAAGAAAACATTTACCCAAGTTAACATTATTTTATTGATATACTTATATATATTTTGAAATAAATAACAGTTCCTCAAGAAGCCAGCAATATGTTAATATACATAATACAAGTTCCGCATTGACTGCTATAAAACATGGAGTACCACAAGGTTCAGTCCTTGGACCTTTATTATCTATCTTGTACATAAATGACTTGTATAATTTCTTGCTTCCAAACAAGTTTGTGCTCTTCGCTGATGACACCACACTGATGTCCAGTGGAAATGATATTAAAAATTTGGTATGTACCTCTAAAACCATTGAACTCAAAGCGGAAAAATGGTTCACAGCTAACAAGCTCAAATTAAATTCTGACAAAACTCAAAATATATTATTGTCATCAAATGCACAACTGACTAACGGCAGTAGCGTTGAACTATTGGGAGTTACCCTTAATGACAACTTAAATTGGTCTAGTCATGTGGAAAAGCTGTGAAACAAACTGTCTAGTGTTATTTTTTTATTTCGTCGCTTAAAGCCTATTCTAAGCATGGATACTCTGAAATCTACCTATTTTGCATTGTTCCATTCGCACATCTCTTACGCTGTAATTTTATGGGGAAACTCATCACATGCCCAAAGAGCGTTTGTTCTACAAAAAATGTAATTCGTATAATTACCGGTGCTAATATTACCGAACACTGTCACCCTCTATTTATTAGTTTAGGTATAGTACCACTGCTGATATTATATATTTACCATACTCTAATAGAAGTGCATAAAAATCTTAATAATAATTATGGAACCCAGTCAGACATTCATAATTATTCTACAAGAGGTAGTAACTGGTGAAAAATATGTTGTTTCAGACTGACAAAATCTCAAAGAAATTCCTTAAATATTCATATTTATAATAAGGTTCCAGCCACTATAAAATTCCTCGACCTCAGACTATTTAAAAACAAAACTAAGAGCTTTTTATAGAAATACTGTTTCTATTTTTCAAACATTTTGGGCATTGCAGATACCATGTCTTGACCGATCTTATGTAGTCAAATAAACATGAGTATAAGTATGAGCATATGTTGAAAGAAAGAAAGAGATTTTTTTTTAAATAATTACTTATCTATAACAAATATAATTTTAAAAAATAACGAATTAATAATTTCAAAAAACTATAGCAATTTTTTTATATTTGCAGGTACAACTTGCCATTTTTCGATTGTCTATTATTTTACTTATCTGTTGCCTTAAGTAAACTCGAGCCGATCCTGAGTCCCAAACAAGATAATGCCGTACGGGATGCGGAAGAAGAGAGAATCATTTGTGATTGTGCGAGCGGCGTGGCCAATCCTGAAAGAGAGAATGCCTTCCGCCAGGATAATTGTTTTATGCGCACACAAAAGCTGTACGGCGTTTCTGTCTGTTGTACCCCCTCCTCCCCCGTCCTTATCCGCCCTACCCTTATCCTGACCCAGGTGTTATAATGCGCGACGTGAGCGATGAAAATGTCAACTTTACTTTTTCGGAGGCCCTGTTCCTAAGGACGGATTATATCATTAAAAGAATAATCCTTTACACTGAAAAAACGGGTTTAATTGAAAGATCTATTTCGCCCCACCTTTTATTTCACAACAAGTAATCAAATTACATCAGACTACGATATATATTTTTTAAACTCTTAAGGCGACCATGATTGAACTAGTAGAAAATATACAAGGTGTTCCGTTTAAAAAAGTATACCTAAGTTTACTCAATATCTCGGAAATTTATCCTTTCAGAAAAAAGGTAAATACGCCACGCCAAGGTACGTGAAAAACTATGCACAAGCCCGTTTTTGTTTTTCCCAATATGTTATCAAGTAACTGACACACGAGGGTTGCTTGAAAATGGCAAATTCTCAATTTCACCCCGTAGTTCAGAAACTAAGTGGGCTGTGGAAATTCTGTTGTGGAATGGTATCTGTCGTTTCTAAACAGTAACCGTTTCCTGTATCTTTATTAACAAGCAAGATACCACTCAAAGACAAAGAAAACTGGACATTCTCTACAATGTAATTGTTCCATGTGTAGCGTACTTCACTAAGAGTCAATATTAATTATTACACTTTATGTTTTCCTTTTATGCAGACATTAACGTACCTAATTGAAATATAACATTAAAAATTCACATTCCGAACTAGAGGTATCCTGAATCCTAAATGTATCACATGGCAGAGTAAAAAATGTTTTGTTCTACTAAATAGTTTTATCAATTTTATAAGATTGCATGGAACCAAAGATGTATTTTCATTTACTGATATGGAGCTACCAATTAATAGAAGCCATTTAACGGAAATACAGGAATGTAATACTTGAATTACCTCACATGCTATACTAAATGACGGATTCCTCCTTTAAAAACCCAGTATCTACCTGAAACCGTAATTTTTGTGGGATCTCTGTAAACGACAAGACACAATGTCCGCTAATTGATTGCCAAAGTAAATAAAGTCCTGAAGATTTCGCCTACAAGTTTCAATTTCAGCCCCAATCGGAAACCTTTCAGGTGATCACGGCAAGTTTTCAGATCAAACGATCCAGATTAAACGTGGCCGCAAATTGCGAAGAACCGATTTCATTTTATAATTGCCGAAGCCTTGTGTACACTTACTTACTTATTTTGAAAGGCTAGCACCGCGAGAACAGAACCTACAGGGGTTTCCATAAGCTACCGCAAATACCGTCTTAATTGACAATTTTTTTGGCAGAGAAAGTCATTCATATTCACAGTTCAAGCGGAAAGAGCACCTATATGAACTCTTACTTTACAGAAATTAAAGTTTAGTTAAATAGTTCAATTAATTTTAGTTTCGTAAAATTAAAAATTAAAATTAAATTTTCTGCTGTTCGCAAATGTAAAACTACATAAAAATATGTTTAATTCTATGAAAATTTTATATGTACAGAATGTACAGGAATATGCCATGTTTAATGAATTACATGGACAAATTAATATATCATCAGTTTTATTGTCTGTAACTAACGGTTTTTCTGTCAAATGCAAAAATGTTTTCTTTACTGACTAAATTTTATTTCCTCATTTCTCAAACTAAACAGCTTTTCTTAAAAAAATGGATAGAAGCTTCTTAACTCATTGAAAATGCTGTCTATGATCCATCACCTCAGTAGACATCAGGTGCGAATCACGGTTTTGGGATTTAGTGCGCATTTTTATTTGTGTTTCTGTGCTTTCGACTGTTTATTTACAGCTTAAAATAAAGTTTTATGTGATTGTAATATTAATATAATATTCTATTTTGGTTCAGTCCAATTAATTAAAAGTGACAATATAATTTAGTAGTGTAAATGCGTGCGCAAATGACCTTGTAAATTGACCTCGACAATTTTAGAGCTTATGTTATCATATATTTTTTTGTTGTTTACGATATGTTGCTTTTTTGCTTCTGCTTCTAATATTTGTAGTACCTAATTCTTCCAAGATTTAACTCTCTCCATACTGCTGCTCTGTCTTTTCTGTAGTAATAAGCTGTGTTGAACTTCTCAATCATCTGTCAATTCATTAAAATAATGTTAATATTACAATATCAAAATAATGTTCCAGAATTTCTACAGTTCCATTGATAACGATATAGAAATTAAAATAAATTATAGATGGGTCTTGCAATGTACTGAAATTTAACAGTAATGGTAAAGCTGATCACAAATCGCATTTTTCCTTTTTCACGCTTTTTCTAAAAATCAAGAAAGGACCACCGAAAAATAGTCCAAACCTCGTTGTTTGGACAAAATAAAAATTAAACGAAACCTCATTTTCGAATTAGGTTGCATTAAACAGGGAACCTTAAAGCTCGAGTGCTTCCGGTAGAGTGTGGTGCCTGGGATTTGAGGGATCGACTGGGCGACTTCACCCCATCTACGGGGGTGCGATTATATTATCGTCCGTTCGGGTGTGAGAGCTGCGGCGGATTTCACACCGGTTTCACCCGCTAATTACCAATTTAGAGTGTCGCAGGTGTGCTGTGAATACTGCACATTCATTAGAGAATTGCATTGTTGCATATTCTAGTTAATAACTTAGTTGTTGATTTTGTGTGTGTTGCACATACTTCGCTTGTACGTTTACAAGAGTTGCCGACAATAGAATGATTAGATTTTCGACGTAACTGCCGTGAACAATTCTAAATTGAAGGTTGTTTCTAATGTAGGTATATGAATGCTGAAGGGGTTCTTTCAATTAGCATCATAAATATAGTATGGTACAATGCTAATTAACTATACACGGCTTTATAGTTCCTTAAAGTCTTCCCTGGATGTTTAAGATATCTCTAAATATATTAAGTATGTGCTAACTGTTGTAACCTAAAACAGTATTACACACAATTTCAGTAAATAAAGTGTCATCAAATGGATATTTTTCCTTCTATTGAAAAATAAATGAAGAAGTATATACATATATGTAACTTATTTGAAGTGCTGTTGTATGGTATTTAGTAGGGGGTCCAAGGCTCTGAAAAATGAAATGACCCATGACGGTAAGGTAAATTATTTTTGATTTCACTTAGGGATAGAGGGTCCCTAGGGGCATAAGAAATGACTTGTTGGACTTTTGTTGACTCTTGCACAACTTCTTAAATAGCAAAAAAAGAGGGCGGAGCCGTGTTTAAAAAATAAGTGATTTTGAATGTTCACACCTTCCTAAAAAAATAACTATTTGAGATATTCATATGATTTTTTATATGTGAATACTTGAGACATGAGCGCTTCTGCCTGTGCTAATAGAATTTGAAAATATTTCTCTGTTTTTTTTTTTAACAATGGCTAAAGTCGTAGTTACGAAATTTATGTATCGAAAAGTTCAACATGCGGGCAACTATATTAAATTTTCAAAATTTGCACATACTATATGTGAACGAAATGTGGTCCAAGGCTTGAAAAAGTTTTTAGAAAAAAAATCAGTTCCCTACCTTATCTAGTTTTCGAGTTAATAATTTTTAAAGCAGAGCGTTGTTTACACTCGCGCCTGACCCGTGCCATTCCATTTACTGTGGTGCGCGCTACCATTTAATACAATATATCGGAATATTAGAGGCCAGACTATAAAATTGC
This sequence comes from Pogonocherus hispidulus, assembly GCA_963924545.1. Classification (NCBI taxonomy): domain Eukaryota; kingdom Metazoa; phylum Arthropoda; class Insecta; order Coleoptera; family Cerambycidae; genus Pogonocherus; species Pogonocherus hispidulus. The sequence goes on from OZ004694.1 coordinate 73,176,718, forward strand.
GAAATAATTACATTCTCATAGTTTGTGACTATTGTTATTATATATTAGTTTATCAGTGTTTTATCTATTAGTGTATTGTTATTTATTTTAATTGAAACTCACCTTTGACAGGAATTACAATGTGTTGTACCTATAGTTAGTGTTCTGTTACTAACTATAGGCACATTTTTTATCACATTTTACTTTGCAATTGCACTTTTTTGTTTTTTTAAGATCCGGCCATGGGTTTTTTGACATCATTTTTGGGATTATTTGATGATTAATATCCACCACATATCCAAAGTTTTTGGGTAAAATGAGAACCGGATCAGTAGACTGTTTGTAGACTAAAATTTGCTATACAACGTGCGTTTTACACGGAGTAAAAAAGTATCTCCAGTAAGAGGTAGAGAACGTAAGTCACCCCGAGTAATTGAAAATAAATTTTGAGCATCCACCTCCAGCATGTTGTGACGTTAAAAAAATTAAGCATAATGTGTGGTACCTGAAATCCGTAGCTATCATATCAGTCGGACGATCTTTAAAGCCCTGAATTTTTTTCAGTAACTGAAAATCTTGAATTTCTTTGGCTTTAGCATAAATGGCATTCTGATTTTCTTGGGTGGAAATCAAGAAAACCTCACGTTTTCCTTTTTTATCTCTATCTTTAAGGCATGGAAAACATACTTTTTTAAAATCCACTGGCTGTCTGTTACTACGACTTTTTAACGAATTTTTACGACGAATTTTTATCGCCGGATTTCGCATCAATTAGTGCAAGACTCTTTTTATGAGTATATTCAGACCAACACTTCCGATGATACAGTAGTCTTTTATTAATAAAATTGTTGTGAATAATATTTAGTAATAGGCTATAAGCATTGTCTTTTCTAATAAAAATAGCAATTTTAAAGTTGCAAATCCCCGTTCACCAAGTTCATTTAAAGATTGAGAAGACACTTTTGGCATATGATGCATTTCTTTTAGATCTAAAGCCTCAGCCATTTAAAATTTTTTTCATTAACTTCCTTTCAATTTATAAAAAACGTGCTGAAATTCACAAATTTCAATACAACACATATAATATTCGCAACAATTTTATTAATAAAAGACTATTGTATCATCGGAAGTGTTGGTCTGAATATACTCACAAAAAGAGTCTTGCACTAATTGATGCGAAATCCGGCGGTCCCTAATGAACAAAAATCAAGTTGTAGTAACAGTCAGCCACTGGAATTTAAAAAAGTATGCTTTTTTCTATGCCTTAAAGATAGAGATAAAACAGGAAAACGTGAGGTTTTCTTGATTTCCACCAAAGAAAAGCAGAATGCCATTTATGCTAAAGCCAAAGTCAAGATTTTCAGTTACTGAAGAAAATTCAGGGTTTTGAAGATCGTCCCATTGCGGATAGCTGCGGATTTCAGGTACCACACATTACAATTAATTTTGTTTACGTCAAAACATACTGGAGGTGGATGCTTAACATTTATTTTCAATTACTTGGGGTGACTTACGTCCTCTACCTCTTACTGGAGATACTTTATTACTCCGTGTAAAACGCACGTTGTATAGCAAATGTTAGTCTACAAACAGTCTACTGATCCGATTCTCAATTTACCCAAAAACTTTGGATATGTGGTGGATATTAATCATCAAATAATCCCAAAAATGATGTCAAAAAACCTATGGCCGGATCTTAAAAAAATAAAAAAGTGTAATTGCAAAGTAAAATGTGATAAAAAATGTGCCTATAGTTAGTGTTCTGTTGCTTGCACATGTATACAGCTTTTCCTAACTATTGTTTTAAGGGCTAAAATACGGCAGTAATGCGATATCCGACAAGGGACACATTGTAATTCCTGTCAAAGGTGAGTTTCAATTAAAATAAATAACAATACACTAATAGATAAAACACTGATAAACTAATATATAATAACAATAGTCAAAAACTATGAGAATGTAATTATTTCGCAATTTTATAGTCTGGCCTAATATTCCGATATATTGGATTAGATGGTAGCGCGCACCACAGGAAATGGAATGGCACGGGTCAGGCGCGAGTGTAAACAACGCTCTGCTTTAAAAATTATTAACTCGAAAACTAGATAAGGTAGGGAACTGATTTCTTTTCTAAAAACTTTTTCAAGCCTTGGACCACATTTCGTTCACATATAGTATGTGCAAATTTTGAAAATTTAATATAGTTGCCCGCATGTTGAAATTTTCGATACATAAATTTCGTAACTACGACTTTAGCCATTGTTAAAAAAAAAACAGAGAAATAATTTCAAATTCTATTAGCACAGGCAGAAGCGCTCATGTCTCAAGTATTCACATATAAAAAATCATATGAATATCTCAAATAGTTATTTTTTTAGAAAGGTGTAAACGTTCAAAATCACTTATTTTTTAAATACGACTCCGCCCTCTTTTTTGCTATTTAAGAAGTTGTGCAAGAGCCAACAAAAGTCCAACAAGTCATTTCTTATGCCCCTAGAGGCCCTCTATCAATGGGTGAAGTCAAAAATCATTTACCTTGCCGTCATGGGTTACTTGCCGATTTAGATGATTTTGAACGCCTGGACCCCCGACTAATTGTACTGTGCATTGTAGTTTCTTTTGGGATTACATCGTCTGCAAATTAAAAAAAGTCAGGAAAACAGGGGTATTCAAAACAAAGGTTGAAATGGTAGTACGTTCTTGGGATCCATATCAAGTCGTTTATTTTTATACTGAGTATAGTCTATATGAGATGGGGATTATGTGTAGGGGAGACCGGGGCTAGTTGGCACACATTTCATACTTTATTTTTTATTTAGCACTACAGACAATTGAACTGAATTACAAAATATGTAGAACAGATTTGCATAATTTCTCTACACTTTAGGATATTTAAAGTGTCTTTATAAAAAAAAGTTAAATAGTTACAACTTTTTGAAAACATCAGTGTAAGTGTGCCAACATACCCCAACTTGGGGGTAGGTTGGCACACTAACTGGGGATAGTTGGCATATGTAAGTTATATAGAGAAAAACAAGTGTTTTTATAGTTTTTAAAATTTATTACCTACTAAGAGAATACAAAATAAAATAGATTAGAAAAACGTCTAAAACTAAAACAGAAAGTACTGAAAGTAGAATAAAGCTTACAGTTATGTAAACACAAAAAGTTAATAGTTAGTCAGAATCATCCGAGACACAATTTGAGCATATGTATGGCATACCTCATGAGACCAAATATGGTATGACACACACTGAACCCATTTTCCACTGGTTCACTGGTGGTAAAACTGTCCATGCAGACCAAGCAAAAAGTTTCATCCTCTTCATCAGAATAAGATTCATCTGCACAAACATGTTTAACGGTCCTGATTTTCTTGTTTAACTTTATTTTTCCTTTTTCATTTTTATTTTCAAATTCTGTCTTTTTTGCCTTTTCGGTTGCAACTTCCTTTTTCTTTTTAGCATCTTTGATTGGGGTATCCGTAAGAATAGCTGTGAACCTTCTTTTTCGCCGCGAAGTGCCAGTTTTTCTTGGTGGCGCTTTTGGGAATGGGGGTATGTCTTCCGGTGTAGGTGGTGATGCATAGTATTTCTACCTTGAGGTAAACTGGGTTCTGGAGAATCTATGTCGGGTATAACCAACTTTTTCAATTGGCGAATTGTTTGCTTTTTGGCAATATTTGGCTAAAGTTCTAAATGCTATGTCGAAGTCTTTGTGGCAACACTTTGTATTGACCTGCCTTCATTCTTTACCATTTCTACAGTTCTTGCAATTACATCAGTGGGTGTTGTACTCCTTACATTTTTTTTTTGTAGATTCTCATATCTAAAACTGTTTTTTATTAATTTTAATTTTGTTAGTTTTATTTTTAAATCCGGGGTTGGTTGGCACACTGTGTCAACGTGCCCCGAGACCAATGTGCCAACCTGCCGCGACACAGGTTTTATAACAACACATATTTTTTCCAAAAAACAAACAATAATTTGATAACATTGCCTAGCATAGTATGTCAACTAGCCATCTAGCAACGAATTGCGGTGAAAAAATCAAGTTAATACGTTATATTAAACAGATTGTCCATAAATCTATAAGGGGACAAAAATTTACTTACTGGTATTGAAAACAAACGAACACAACTAACAGGTCTTCACCGCGTGACTTTGCGCGCGCAACGTTTTACATGGTTGAAGAGAGTTGTCGATTTTATATTTTAATGGTATTTGCGTTTATACATCCACACCAATCGCAGATATAAGCATTGTGCCAAATTGCCCCTGTAGCCAACTAGCCCCGGTCTCCCCTACCTAAGGAGAAGTGGAGACGCACTATTGACGCACTATCTATTGGATTCTGTTTTGGTTGCTACCTCGTTTCCACCCCCTGAGCCCCTTTTCTATTTCCAAATTGTTGTACTCTACTTATATACTCTAATTTGGTAAAGGATTATCGTGTACGAAATAAAAACTAAGGATGCTGTGTGTTTTCCATGGAATTTAAGGAGCTCTTAGGAACTGAGATTATGTTAATTGGTCTAGTATTTTAATTTAAATAAAATGGTTTATCTATACGAATATACTTACTCTATACTCTTTTCAGTTTAAACTAATATTATAGATATTTAAAGAGTAAATTACAACTACTATGGACTAGAACAGTTATTTTTCGCTCGTTGTACACAATTTAACGTACGTCTATGGCTCTTCGGGTATCTCCGGAAATTACGAGTGTTATCTTATGGTGCTGTTTTCAAATCGGTAATTTGAATGCTTCTGGTTTCCTGTTTTTGTTTTTACTATTTTAAAGGAAGAGCAGTAATCTCAAAAGAAACTACAATGAAGTATACATAAGTAGGTATACTTCAAGTATATATTTCAAGCAATATTCTCTGTCTTGTTAGTTTTTAGTTTCCTCAGATTATATTTTTGCACTAAATGTATTAAAGACGTACAACGACAAAGCGGATTCATCAAAAACCTGTTTCAAATGTTTTATTTGATAATTATATTATTTTGATTTAAAAAAATTAGCAGTAGAGCACATGGAAACTTTAAAAACTAATATAAAATAGATATAAAATCCCAAATTGCTGGTGGATGTATTGACATCTCGAAAACTATAAAAGATATGTTACATGCCGAAAGGATTTTGTCGAGGTTTCGACGATGATTCCAAAGTTGATCTAATTATTTCGAGTTTCGAAATATTTCCCAAAAACTAAGTAGGTGCAATTAAAAATATGTATACCTATCGTTTTAATTCAAACAAAGATGAAAAAAATGTTTTTTAATAAACAATTTTTTTATCATTTCCTAATTCCGTTAGCTTTATTATTACGAATGCCTTGTTGAATTTTTTTAAGTGTATTCAAAATACCTAAAGCATACGATTATTCCATTATTTTTGAGAAATCAGTTATACAAAAGAATTATAATAAAATATAAATTGTTTGATTAACATAACATTATTATCATTTTTCAAACAAATATATGCAAAATTATAAGTAAACTATAATTTTTTTCTATAAATTATATATTTTTTGGTATTGTTAAAATTATTTTGTATTGGCTTTGGTTTACTAGAAAACAATAAGTATTTGGGGAATAATTTCACATTAAATCCCGGAGGTTTGTTTTTATTAGATTTCAGCAATTTTTAATTAAATTGTCGGTCTTGTTAAGACTTATATGCAAATATCGGTAGAAAACTGACCCTACAACTACAAATACAAAACAAATATATAATAGTAAAATAAAACGAAAAAGTTAAGTAATTTACCCAATTGTCTTGCCCAACCATCAAAACACCATAAATTTATGAAGAAATAATCCTTAATACTAATTTACTCTTAGACCAGGAAAAGGAGGGACTCGTAGAGTAAGCCCGGGCAAAAGTCCGCACTGGGGTAAGAGTCCTATAGCTTACTGCGCAGCCGCGTGTAATTGGATCTTGACATTGAATTTACCAACGCGAAGTACATTGGATGTATGAAATTTAGTGTGAGTTAGTTGGCCATCGAGTGTGCATATCTCGAGAAAATTAGGTAAGTTGAAATATTTAATTTTTAATGTTATTTTCTGTACGTGTTTCGTAAGCCACAACCTTGGGGAAAAAATGATAAAAAAAAAGTTTGCAGTCGTTTTGTAAGGTATAGTTATAAGTTTCATCTACCGTACTCAAACGTTTTTTATTATTATCAATATGGCGGTTATATTTGTAAACTAATCACCAGACACCCTGGGGCAAAATTCCGCACTGTGCGGATTTTTACCCCCGATGCGGACTTTTGCCTCTGCACTAATGCAAATTATTTGTTTCAGAGATTATAAACGAAAAACGCAAAGAAAACCAATTACGCCTAACATGGTAGCTGAGGCCCAGAATGGAAGGCGGCAAGGGGATTCCATAAGAAGCATCCAGAAGATTTCCATGTGGATGAATCATCTTTACGTAAAAGGTTGAAGCACGGTTATGGAGTAACAACCCTTGGTAAATTTAAGCGAACCTTTACCATTGAACAAGAACTTGATTTGGCTAATTATTGTCGACCGATGGATCTTAGGTTCTACGGAATTACTAGAAAGTTATTTAGACGGACTGGACGTCTACAATTTTGACTTCTACGCCAAATGAAGAGGAACTTAAAATGGAAAGACAAAAGAAGATGGAAAAAGAAAGAAGAAAAACAGCTACACAATTTTTATCTGAAAAAAGAGCAGCTAGAAACTCCAAAGAAACGGAATTTTTTTGCCCTGTATGTAATGAAAAATATACATCTTCTCCATTTGAAGACTGGACCTTATGTAATAGGTGCCAAAGATGGTGGCATGAAAATTGTTCAAACTACGAGGCTGGCGAATTTGTATGCGACAATTGTTGTGAAGACTGACTTTGGGAAGTTACGGTATAAAACATAAATTACTTGCAGTATAATGTACTTTCAGTATTTTTTTTAAGAATTTAGTTTAAGTTTTTCTTATATAGAAATTTCTAATAAAACGTTTTCATAATAAACCAAATTGTTTTTAAAAATGCTCCTGTAAAGATAGGTATCTACTATTGATGTTACGTTTACATTAATGGCTGTTTAAATACACAGGCAGTGTTTACTTAAATAGAAAATTTGTGAATCGGACTATATTTTGCTCCTACATGCACTTTATCCTAAAAAAAGATGTATGGGACTCTTATCTCTGGTATCGGATTTTTGCCCCGTACCTATGGGACTTTTACCCCGGACATTGGGGCAAAAGTCCGTTAGTGCACCAAACAGAGATTCTGTAAATATAGCAAAACAATTAGAGATAAAATATATTTTAGCCAAGGCATATTGTACAAGAACCTTTAGTCTATTTCTCTTCAACATAGTCAAAGCCAAATATAAACTTTCATTCTACTTATAGCCGTTAACAAACTACATGCGGACTTTTGCCCGGCCTTACTCTAATTGACGACTTGCGTCTTATAGTTCCTTTTGTTACATTTGGTAAAATTTGCTATTTGAATTGGTAGCAAAGATTGGATTTTACATCGTTGATTCTTTTGGATTTTATTGTGTATAGGAACAAAACTGGGTGCTTTTTGAGATTGACGTAATGGTAAACTGTTGTAGCTGTTAGTTTATACAAATAAGAGAAGAAATTATAGAGAATTGCAATTTAGATTGGTGGCAATTTGCTTCAGTTTCTTATAATATAATATATAATAGTAAAAGAAAATAAAAAATTTTAATTTAATTTAATTTTAATTTAATTAAATAATTTACCCAATTATCTTAGGAGAATACATTTATATATTAAATTAAAATTATTTACAGTTCACTAACGTTAGAAAACATTACATTTTTACTCATACGTTTTGATACGTTTTGATTTTCATTGAATAAGCGAAATACGTGTGTATATCAGCACTAACTTCACCATTAATTGATTGATGAACTCTTTGTTCCCGCTCAAAGACAAGTACCTCTTAGAGTTGAAAACCTTTATTTCATAATTAATTCATTTTCCGTCTTTTCCAAAGCGCGGAATTGAATCCAGGAATAAAATAAAAGCATAATAAGGTAAATGCAGGCTGCCATAATTAGCGGGATGAAATATCCTTGCAGAACAACTGGCGCACTGCACGCGGGTTTATAATGTCAATCCGAAGACAATGGAATAAAAATGGCGGTTGCAGGGAAAGCGTTAATTAAGAGAAGCTTTTACACATCTTGATAATTAAAAGAGTCAACTGCAGACGTAAGCGTCAATATTGTGATTGGCTTATCGCGGGTAGATGATATACACTGAGAAAACGTGCCTGTTAAAATGTTTCTTAAAAGCAATAAGTGCAAAAGCAAAAGTTTCTCGAAAACAATAAGTGTTAGTGGATCAACCAAAAGAATATAAATATGTTCCTACTATTTGCGAAGTAGCATCAGTATTATAACTTGAAATACACTGGAAGTTTATCAATGAGTACTAAAATTTTCTGATCCCTAATACTTTCTTGATATTTATATTTTTAGTCGTCCGTAATAAAAGTAAATGTTTCTGATAAATTTACCATTCACTTACGACGTACATTGGGGATCAGACTTCTTTATCTCATAGCAATGATTTAAATAAAAAGCTAAGTATCGTCCTCCTACTCCTCCCTCCTGGTCACCAAATTAAACAAATTTTTAATTGGGGATCCGTATACCAAACTTTACTGGTGATCCTTTGGGGTCATCAAAGAAAAGAAACTGCTCATAACCAGAATCCTCCCTGAGTTGTTCCTTGAATGGAAGTTAACCTGGGATAATTTTAACCTCGTATATCCTAGCATCAGACAGATTACCAACTTCAAAGCACAGCATGGACTACCTATTCCAATTTATATTTACAGGAACCACTACGAAATTCCACAGTTAACTGCATTTTAAACTAATTTTAACTCCAATACCATAAAACTATAAATTTATCCATAAATAATCCGTAATACTATTTTACTCCATACCTAAACCTGATGGAACAAAAACATGACTTGTCGATACGGCGACTGGTGAACAAACAAGTCATCTAAATGGCACTACCCAATCTTGTAAAAGTTAAGGTATAGTTTCTCTGAGTTACTTCATCACATTTATACCTCTCAGGAATGCCAATATTTAGTATTCCAAAGTCAAATAACGATGTGGAACAATAATTAACCTCCACTATATACATTTAACAGTCATGAGTGAATTCTGTGAACCTATTTGTATGCAACTAACTATACACCTTCATTAAAATTAAATAACCCTTTTAATCAAAACTAATTGAAAAAGTAACCTCCATTCAAGACTCCAAACTCGACATCCCCGTCCAGAAGAACTTAAACATTTTAATAAATACAAATAAGAAAATTAAAATCATAGTCAAGGTTTATACAAAAACTCTGTACATGTATCGTTAATAGTCGAAAATGAACGCTACATTATCCTAAAATTCAAAACCCCAATTTAAATTTTAATTAAAGTGGCTATAGCGTTGAGAACATTATTATATACATCTGTAGGTAATTTATAAAAAACATTTTGACTAAACGTTAAATTTTACCCCATTTTTAGTCTCATATCAAAACATAATATATTGGGATCAGTAGTCTTACATACATCAAGGATTGAAAATAAGCAGTGTTTTATTTATTGATCCTTTCTTTTATCTGATTTGGTTTACCTATGTATTTTTTTATTTATTAGGTACTGCACCTCACAGTCCAATACCAATTACGGGGTGAAAAATAAAATTACACAGAACTTTATACAATAACAATAAAACAAGTTGTATACAGTAACAAGTACACAAATAACAAATAGATAATAGTCTTACCAGCAAAAAAATAATAATTTTAAGCACAAAAAAGGTTTTTAACATTTGCAACAGAGCAATGAAATATATCAAATTGGTTCTGCACAGATAGGTATGTTTCACACATTAAATAAAATATCGAAAACTTCAAAACATTGGTCCGTGAAGTTGGAAGATAAAACGCTATGACGTGTTTAAAATGCAGGTGCGTGATAATTCAGCATACTTAGGATATTAGAAATATCAACAATATTATGAATTATTTTGTTTAAAAACAATAGAGAACATAGTTTTCGCCGATCTTGTAAACTGATAAAAGAAAACCGATTTAGCAACTCCCCTTGCGGGATTCCATCAGCCGGATATACTCCATCACATTTAAATTTTCCGCAGCAACTGCAGCAAATCTGAAAATATAGTGAACGTTTTAAAGAGCAAAAAGCTCTGATCGCATACATTTTCTCAGTGTAGAACTGTCACATAGGGTATCACGTGTCTGTCCGGGCGTGATAAGAAATCCCCCGAGAACCTCGACGTTGTTGCTCCTGCATATTAAGGTCGAATTTACATTCGGAAGAGGGTGAGCGAGCTCCATCCTATTATCTATATCTAATTGATATTGGGGTGTGGATTTTTCTGTGAAAAGAATCGTTACGTGCTCAGTGGGGAGGGCAAGTACCGGTAGGATTAGCTGGCACAAAATAAGGTGTTTACCCGAAAATACTCAGTTTTATGGATGTGTGAACTATTAATTCCAGAACAGGTTTTATAACAAATGTTGAAGTACAAAGGATTTTATTACGCTTAACACCTAACTAACGGTAATCTTAATGCTATCTATGTAATTAATTAAAGGTCCTAATTATACCTCCAAGGGATGAAAATACAGAGAACTAGAATTTGTATAAACAGTGGAATTGATATATAAAAAAAGCTATCTCAAAATAGAGCAACTAAAAAATATAGGAATTGTAACAAGTTTTTAGAGTATTTATATATTCACAATAATGTTTCGATATTTTACGGATGTATCTATATCTTGATTATTTGAAAAGATATAGAAAAAGTGTAAATCAGACTTTGATTAAATTTTGGACGTAGAATCCAATTATTAATAATATTTAATTTTTTATTTACCGATTTTGGTATAAACTAAACATTTTTATTTAAAAAAAAAAAAAAAATAAAGTTTGCTTGTTATAGCAGTTTCTGAAACCACTTGATGGGTAGGAAATTTTCTGCAGAATAATATATTTCAATTTATAGAAAATATAGTGTCCCACCACGAATTGAGGCGATCGATCTCTCGAAAAGTAGCCGTTGGAAAATTTTTAAAATTTGGTAGTATACTAACGTCGATAGGGGCAATTCGGCTAAAATATTTTCAAAATGGTGGCACTTCCGATTATTCCGGAAGTAGATGTCAACTTGCTTATTTTAAATAGGACACCCTATATATTATTTCACATCGGGATTCTACGTCAAATACTAAACACATTCCATGTATAATATGCTATACCTAAGTCTAACTGTTTTTGACATATTTCCAATTTTATGTAAAAAATGACTTTTGCTTTTACTTCATCATTCGATGATTCTTTAGGAAACGTAAATTTAAAGTGACACTTCGAAATTCCACGCGATCCTCGTTTCACCCGTGGTTTTGGTAAATTTTTTTAAGATATAGGTATGTCAGCGGTTTATTTATCGGAAAATAAACTGCAACAACTTTTAGACAATAAAAAATACAAAATACAAAATAATCTGGGATTTACGGAATTAGCTGTAAAGACTGTAATCAAAAGTATATTGGACAAACTAGAAGGTCAATTCAAACTAGATTCAAGGAACATATGGCTCATCTCAAATAGCTATAGTAGAACAGGTAGGTAAGTCTAGTGTCCCCCAACGTGCGTTTGAGAACAACTATAAGATTGATAGTAGCAATTATGAAACAAATTCCATAGAGCTGGATGCATTTGAGAGTTTGGACATTGCAAAGTGTAAAAATAGTATAAATAGTGAGAGAGGGCCAATCCCATACAGCCCACTTTAATGGCTATTAAATCACGGTTCACTTATCCGTCGCAAAGGGTCACTGAACCGTAACAATAATTTAGGTGTAAATAGGACATATAGTGATAGAATACTTTTAATCATCTTCAGATGATGCCAACTTGCAGTATAGTGTTTTGGTGTCATGTGCAAAACTACGTCAGTGCTGTTTATGGATATCTAAAAAAAGCATACATTTCCGTATTTGTTGAATGATTTGAACGAAGCAAGAAAATAAGAAATAATACAAAACATATTTCACTAAATACTAAATAATGTATGTATTTAAATTAAAACACCTAAGCATTGATTTACCAGTAGACGTTAACACTTTGTACAACGTGTGTAACGTCTACAATGTTAAAAACGCAATGAATGTTAAAAAAACACGTTTTTATTATTATTAGGTATACTTAACTGCATGTATCCCGCATATTTGTAGTTCCTAATGTATTTATAATATTTCGCACGTAATTATTTAAATTACCAAAAAATTATTTTTTTATTTGTAACATCCGGAAAGCATTAAAAGTCGCACATGGCATTGACAATAGTTGGTATTAAACAAAGTGTAAAATAAAAAATTACACCAATTATTAACCCATAAATCGCATAACGTGTCACACAATATGAATAATATGAATTATAAATATACCTACAATAATTTAGAACACATCCAGGGAAAGATACAATGCGTGTTATAATAATAAATTTAAGGGATATAGTCCAGTAAATTAAACTTGTATATGAGTTCTAAAAATATGTATAGACATTAGATTATACTGCACTTCCCATGTCATTTAAGGTAAAAAATAATAAATATAGGCATATGAATTTCAATCCTATTATTTTCCCAGTGTGATATGACAAATAAATGAAAACAATGGAACAGAAAGTTTAAGAACCTTATTAAAATAATAGACTAAGACTAACTCAAAGGTTTTTACACACAGTATTAGTATCTACAATACACAGGATGGGATGTGTCAGTAAAGTTAATTTAATGATGTCCATAAATAAAAGTTTTACGTAGATCAAGAATCAATAAAATAGTATATTTAATCAAATAGTAATCAAAATATAGGTATTTAATTAAAAATCACAGTCGTTGTAAAAATAACAATATAAAATTAGTAGATGAAAGTCAATTAAGGCAGTCAAATGATTTTTATTATAATCTTAAAAAACAAACAACGACGCTATTACCTACATCGATATTTCGAGGTTTTTTATCTTAATAAGTACCAAAACTGAAACAGAACTACGATGTTCTCCTTTTTACTATCTCACAGTACCACATATAGGTAAAGCGTGTCTTAAGTAGTTCCTACAAAAGCTCTTACACAGCAACTTTTCTACCCTGATAGAAATAATTGGAAAACAAAAGATTAACCTCTACCGATGTGCAAAAGAGCGGTGCACAAAAAACTTCTCTTATGATTGCTCAACAGAGATCGTTAATGTATATTTTCGATAGAACTGCCAACCGCCGCATCTGGCCGTTACGACTAGCAGTTTCGGATATATTGTGTGAAAGCTAATGTAATAAGTATTTTTTCCTCCATCTTAGTACATACCATATACACCTTTATATGAACCAATGCAGCATGAAAGTGTAAAGCGTACTACCAGCTATAGTACTCTGTTGCGGTACCATACTACTTTCTTTCCTATGGAGCTGGGATATACAGGAACAGAAATTCGTAATAATCAGTATAATCAGTGTAGATGCGTGGTTATTGCCATAGATTTAATATCCTTCGGACAAGATGAGTAACCAAATCACAAATATGGATCAAAGATCTCTCTCTAAGTATTTTGATGTCTTTTGTTTTTGTTTACGCTGGTTTTCCCATAGCACATGTCTAAAATATACATTTATGTTTTAAGCTCTCTATGCATCTCTTTTAGATACACAAAATGTAAACAGAGACAACCGTTCAACGACTTGACACACCCACTCGAATTCTCGACAAGAACCAAACTATTACGATTGCCGTATCCGTCGTCTACCAGCGCAAATATTTACTCCATTTTATTACGGTTGTTTTCTTGGTGGTGAGTCGTGTTTTTGTCTAGTGTTTCGGTGTTTCCAAGTGATATTATTTGATAAAATCCTTCTAAAAACTTTTGATATTTATTATTTATTGTTTATAATGACCAACAAGTGTATAGTTTGGAAAAAAGAGGAAAACCAGGCGATTGTTTATAATTTCATCGGTAAGTAAACAAACTGAAAAGAGAATCTCTATCCCTCATAAACTTTCTCTACGTATTCTCACGTATTCCTAACCCATGATTGTGGTGCCACTTTGTTCCAATAGTTTTAAATAGGCTGTTACCCATCTTGTCCGAAGGATATCTGTGGTTATTACCCTTTTGAGATTATGACATGAAACCTCCGTTTTATCAATAATAATGAATTTGCAACTTCATATATTTTGACAAAACAATCACTATTTGAAACAAAATCAAAAATCGGTTTATCGAAACGATCCTTTGTCAAATTAATTCAAATTTAATGTACCGGGCTACAATTCCGTTCACACAACTTTAATTCCAAACAAAACCATTTTTATAAAGCGACAATAGATTTTCCACAATGCCGCATTGTCGATAACACAAAGAGATTTAAATCAGTGTTTATACAGCGTTAAACACAGGCAGCTTCCTTTCAATCGGTCCAGTCTGTTTTCGAGCGCATTCATGTCATCATCGATGATAATATCGATAATAAAGCCATGACTGAAACTGAACATATTAAGCGTCCAATGAACGCTTTCATGGTCTGGTCCAGAATCAGAAGGAAGAGGATATCACACGATTATCCTCGATTGCACAACTCGGAAATATCAAAACTGCTTGGTGCCGAATGGAAATTGTTATCTGAAGGTGAAAAGAGGCCTTTCATAGATGAGGCGAAACGTCTTAGAAGTCAGCATATGCTGGAACATCCGGATTATAAGTACCGGCCGAGGAGGAGGCCTAGGTTAGAGAGAGATGGACAGAAAAATCCAGGGAATGTTACTGGGTTAAGCGATACGGTCCAGTTGGCCGTAAACAGGAGTTTTTATGGGCAAAATAACATGTGTGGTAAGTAGCAATTCTAACTGAACATCCAAGAAGATGATCTTTTATAAGAATGTATTTAATTGTGATGTTGTTTAGTGTTGTGAAATTAGTTTGCTATGTTTGTGTAAAATAATGCATAACAAAATTTAGAGACTTGAAATTTTTTTGACTTTTATAAAACAAATATGTTTTATTGTAAAACCATAAAATATTTAATTGTTTGAGAGAAGACGGCGGATAGTAATATTCTATAATACTATAAATTCAATTAAAACAATGCACTGCTTTATTCATTCTTCTTTTATTTAAATTTATGATTTTAGTTGAAATAATATTCAACAAAGTCGATATTGTTTCGCATGCAATATGAAGTCAACTATTGAAAATTTCTTAAGGGTCCATTCACTGTAGACTTGACAGACATGAATTCGGGGTCGGCTTAAGAGGTTGGGTAGCCGATAGGTGAAGACTTACAAACATATTCCCACTACCGAATTATTTAGATTTCGGAGGTACACGTAAAGCAGAAGTAAAAAGGCACATAAAAATAAAGTTAGCCTTTATTGCAACGGTACCGGATTTGTCTTATAATTGCAAAAAAATTTCTTTTTAATGTTATAAATTATATATCACTGGAAAGATCAAAAGATAAACTAGATCCCTATAGTAGCAAATTTTTGTTTAATACATGTATTTTAGAGAGAATAATTTTTGAAAATACGCTATTTTAGTATAAGATTGTTTGCCTGGAATTTTAAAAAATAAAAAGAATTACAAAAAAGTTACTACTATAGAAATTTAGATTAAAGTCTTATCTTTTTATCTAGTCTTATCAATACTTTTTTACTAACAGTCGCTATATTTTATAGTTTTTTTTATACTTAGACACGAGACGAACGCCGATTTTGGGCTTATTTCGGACTAGTGAATGGACTCTTAAATATCCTAATATCTAAAGGCGACGTTACACGGCGTGGGGAGTGCCACGCCTGGAGTGTAAACTGTCGCGCCACACGCCGTGTAATTGGGTCGACGTGACGAGTAACAGGCGGCACGCCGCGGCGTGCCAGGTCCCGTCGATTGGCGGTAAACTTTATGCGAATCCAAGAAAAGTTTAGTATCCCTTGCACATTCAGCCTGAAACCTAATAAAACGATATTTTTTATTAAGCCAAGCAAACATTTGTGGAAAAAATGCATACAAATAAATTCGAAATTATCATGATACTTTTGTTTCTTGCTGATACGTATTAGACATTAGACAAGAAGAAAGTACACGAGTTTCAAATGACTTCCTTTTAACGGTTTATACAAACAATTTAATAATATTTTTTGCGTAAAGGATTTCACCATTAATTTCAAATGACCTATTCACTATTTTGGGATTAAAAATATTAGGCTGAAGGAAATCAGGAGCCTAAAATAAGTAAAATATTCTTGTGGGTACCTACTTACCTGAAACCTTAAAAAAGCGAAGGGTATTATATTACTTCATAAAATTGAAAAGAACTACTAATATTTTTAACTTCTTTGTATTGAGAATAAATCTTTAAATATATAATTTTTTATTTAATTTGTTATTTTCCAGTTACACGTGTTTTACTGAAAAATATAGGTAATAATATTTACAAAATATAATTACATAGATTATATTTTATTTAACAATCACACTGAAATGTCTTGGCTATTGTTTTAAATAAAAGAAGAGTACAATTCACTATATCATGGTTATATACCGATTGTAATTTAATTTGATAAAGAATTATGTAAGTTAAGAATATGAAGAGAGATAGTTGTTTCTTATTACTACAGACCAGAAAACCTTTTGAGAATTGGAAAATATTCAAGGTTTCAAAGTAAAATAAAACACTAAAACTTCTTCACTGCTTAAAACCTAAGTGAAATAATCATCAGCAGTAAGTGCATATCCACCGTAGGTGCCACTATGGATATGGTTCGGAATCGTTAAACTGGAGATGGTGAATGAGTAATACTATAATTGTCCTTTTTTATTTTTGAGTTTAATAGTTTGTGAACAGGATAGAGCAATTAGTATTTACTTCAAAACCCAACAAGACCAATTCGTACCGTCTGTGATTTACATGAGTTTATGATAAAAATAAGAATTAATATAAAATACCAGTAATGTGATGCTGCTATTCAAAACTGACGATATAATAGAGTATATTTATGATTTAAAAAGGTGCTTGTATAGTAAATATTTATATAAATAATATATTTAGTTATATCTATATATTATAGATTACCTATGCCGATATCACGTCATATTTTTTTTAATTTCAGAAGCAATGTCACTGGTACCATTTCCTACCATTCCACCGGATCAAAAGAACAATGCGGTATTAAACTCACCCTACTCGCTGGCAATAGCCCTACCCCCTACACCAACAGAGAGGATATCTACAACCTACCATCAAGATCCACTACAAAAATTAGAATTCACTCAGGAGGAGACGGTAGTCTCCGAAACTAGAATAAATCATACAGACTATTCCCAAAATCTACCTCCACTGCCGCCTTGTGCCTCCTTGCCTGGTAGTCTCCACCACAGGGCTTTGCTGAGGGCTGCTTCCATTTATGCCTACCACGATCTGGCTTCCAGTAGTACCCTCCCTATGTATTTTCCTCAGATATGAAGAATTATGGGTGTAACGTTGTGGTTTGCGACTTTTAAATTTCATTGGGTAGATAAGTTATTATCACCATTGCAGATTTTAATAAAAAAGTATTAATGCAACTCTGTTGTAATGTTAATATAATGTTATACATATATTGATTTGCATTACTCTATGTGTTACAAATTTACTAGTTTTATCGATCCTGATATGCGCGTGTTTGCTTTTTTGTACCATCATCAGGGAATAGTGTAGATACCTGTACAATAAATAGTAATAGTGAGCTTAATATCGTTTTAAATCAGAAAAACGTACTTATAGGTGTGTGATATAGTTGGAATTTATAGTTTACGTAAATCATTTGTTAATATAACTTTAGATGAGTATTATATAAACGACAATTGTTGAAGTATTGACATGAGAAAATCCGAAACAATCAGATCGGTATTTACGTTTAGGTTGATGTTTTAGGGTGTAGGTACTAATGTACATGCAGGTGCCCCACCAGGAAATTCATCTATCGATAATGGGAAAATTGAAAATTTGTTTGCATATCGATGAATAATTATTTTCCAGATTATGTCACTTCCGGTCATCCAGAGAGTAGATGTCAACTTGCTTATTTTAAATAAGACACTCTATATATTATTTTATATTTAGTATCTACGCTAATGTATAAAACAATTTCATGTACAGTATCCTAGACCTAAGTATAACCATGCCTTAGTGGTACGGGTGCCTTTATTATTTAATTTGAGTTGGTTTCCATGTAGAAAGGCTTGAGCAGACTTCGTATAATGTTTTGATAATTATTCACAAAGGTTGCTCCAAAAAAAGAAGAATAAAAATTAAATATAAAAAACTGACAAAAATAATTTCTTTCAAATAGAAACTCCCTATTTGTATTTTTTTCTTGTTTTGCATTAAAAATAAAACTAACTTTGCAATTTATTCAGAAAATTCTGGCAATTTAACATTTTTCTGTTGGAAAAATGTGTCGGCTTTTAAGTTATCAACCATCAACAATCATAGGGGGAATTATAATTAAATTTTATCTTGTAACTTTATTTGTGTACCTTTTTTTTTCAAGGTGTATGATTTGAGTTTATTGATGAAATCAGAGGCACTTTCAACAATATAGATTGCATATATTTAGTGACAATTTTTCACATATATTACGAAAAAAAGTCTATTTTGATAAAGTTAATTTTTTAAACTGTTTGTGTGTAATATAATTATACAGTATGAATCTCTAATTATTTATGCGGCATCTTTGAATAATTAAAAAACCAATATGTTTGTAAAATGTGTACTTAGGTATTTTACAAATTATCATCAGTTTCCATTAGCCAGCAAATTTAAAAAATCTAAGCAACCAATGAAAACAAAGGAGAGAAAAAACAATGGCAACAATTGTCAAACGAACCAATTAACTTATATTTCTGAAGTAACTAGCCGGTCAAGTTCAAATTTGAATTTTTTATTGGCGTCAATTTCACGTTTTCTAATTTAAGTAAATAAGTATAAATTTGACTAAGGCCTTCAATGTCAGGGCGTTTATTTTGCTTAAACAGTTGGTTTCCTTGTTAATGTGGCATCATCTCCCAAAAACATTTTTTTTACCCAATCTGCAGTCACTTTTATGAGTTGACTCCCAATCCACCGAGACTGGACTGGGAGTGAAAGTAAATATATGCATAACTGAAATAATTATGGTTTCCTAATATTCTACATCATTTGCATTTAATTAATATTATCCTAGTATACAAGTTAATGACACATGCTAATACACTACATACTCTTTTTCTTCTTAAATTCTCTCTTTCTTTTTCAAATTCACAACATTTGTAAATACTTATACATGTATTTACTTTTTCAATTTATTTTTCAACATGAATATATGTGGGTCATATTAACCTAAATAGAATCCTCGTCTTCCTTTACATAAAATTAATAATAAATCACTCTTAAATGTAGGCTAAGAGATGCTTAAGGTCGCATTTTCTTACAAACGACAATATCCCATTTTATGCCAACAATAAAATTTTCCCGAGTTTAATATACAGTAATGAAAAGCCATTGTGCTTTGTTATACTCAATTGTGTGTCGTGTTAAATAAACAGAGCATTAAATATCTGATCAAGAGGGATGTCTGTAGCCTGATTAAATCGGGATAAGATAAATTTATGTTCCACTTTTATGACTGATAATACACTTCTGTAATTAAGACATTGCGTCTCTTCTTGCGATAAACAAATTTGATCAGTAAATGGAGACAATTTTCCTGTAGTAACTATGATACTATAGTGGATAAAAACATATCAGTATATGCAGAATTTATAGGAAACTTAAATAAACCTAATATTAATCATTTATATATTTTTTTATTTATTGATTTTAAATACAATATTCGACAGGCTAATGCCCAGTTACAGGATTGGGTTACAAAATTTAGTAAGTATATAAGGCTAATAATGGATGTATATATAAAATTAAATTACATACACAAATAGATACATATACCTACATATCAACAAACATAACACATACTCGTATATAGACATCCAATACAGATTAGATTCTAAGACTAGAGTCTGACTAGATTTTAAGGAGTCGGATTAGGTGTCCGCCCCCTGGCCTAATCCACAGTGACCTAGAAAATCTATTGTAATACTCCCAACCAGTTTAGAGAATTCTGTCCAGCTTTGTCCTTTGTATTAGACGCCACAGCCTTGATAGACGCTCTTCCATGTAGCTATTCGCCCTTGGTCTTCCTTCCCCAAGTATTTGAAATATCAGTCTTGTCAGGCCCTCGCACTGGCCTCTCCTCTTCATCTTGATAGAATCTGCAAGTTGCTTCTTCTGACAATCTGCTTCAATGTTGCTCCAATAACATGAATCTTCCCATAAGATTCATGTGCCTCTTTAGCCTACAGTGTCATGTTAGGAGCCCCACTTTTATTCTGATTGGCCTTTTTATTCTGGACTAATAGATCTGTTTAGGCGTCCGTTTTTTTAATGAAGTTAAATGTTACCTGTCTCAGTTGTGGCAGGTTCCTCCACCATTTTCGAGATTTGTTTCTCATTCAATCCTCCATGGATGTTTTAATGCATGGCTTCGCTATGCCGCCGAAGGGTTCTAGTCCTACGAGGTCTTTAAATGCGCCTTCTCGGGCTAGTGCATCTGCCTCCTCATTTCCCTTGTGCCCCTCGTGCCCAGGTACCCAAATTTTAAGACTAGATATACACTAATAAATTAAAAATGCTGGTGTTCTACTTAAAAGAGAATAAACAAAAACTGTTCAGGTATACATGATCCAAAAAATAAAAATATTACCCTAAATTAGTAAATACTAGTATCAAAAATAAGTTTTTTAATAGATCTCCCACTGCTGAAAAACAGATCACAACCTGCTTCAACTAAAAAATAATTGACATACATTCTGTATAAGGGGGACGCAATTAACATATTAATTCCATGTGTTTTCAAAGCAAATAGGTGATTATGTCTTGAATTTAATCGCGGAATCTTATAATTTATTTGATTAGTTAAATCAATACAATACAAGTGATTGTTAACTAACTTGAAAAGAAAGATAACTGATTGCGATATTCTGCGATTGTTTAGACTTTTAAAATTAAACCTCTCCAATAAAAGATTTTGGGGAAAACCTCTAGGTAGATACCCTCAAGTGTATAGGTACATAGCAGATTTTAAAAACCTCCGCTGAATTATCTCCAATTGATGAATATTGGCATTGTAGATAGGATTCCAGGCAACTTATGCATACTCTAGGCGAGATCGAACAAATGTTTGATATAATAAAGAAAACGTTTTAATATTCTTGAATCCCTTATAGTTTCTAATCACAACACCACAATTTTTAAATGCAGTAGCGCATTTTCTTCTATATGTTGACTGAATGACAGTTTACACTCAAAGAAAAAGATACGTCAAGTCAAAAAAATAAAACTTCAAATCAATGTAAAGGTTTAATAATTTTGGTCCGATAAACGTATACTTTAACACAAAAACTTTGAATCAAAGATTTAAGGTATATATACATATGTGTAAAAAATATATATTAATGTAAGTGTACATCGACGCATTGTACGATTTCATTATTTTAATGTATCAATGATGTATTCAAATAATGTATAAATTTAATAATAATTATACATAAATCATTGGTTCAATGTACGCATTATTATATGATTGATGAACTTTTTTATTAAAACAATGTATTTAATACATTGATTTCATGTACGATTGCATTATGTTAATGTATGTAGTGAATTGTCATGATGTGAAGCTGCGTTAATTCAATGTACATAATATATTGACTTGACTGTATAATTACATTAATCTACTGATAATATACATAAAAATTGCTGCCTTGGGAATTTTGCCAAATCAAATCGCTGAAAACAATAAAAAATTATAAAGGAAACTCCTGGGCTGAAAGGATCAGTCATATATTTAAATATTTTTGCCTTACCAAAAGAAAACTCTCACACTAATCTGACAAATATTTTAAAAAATTATAATAGTCGCACTATGTCCATATTTTTTGCAGTGCCTTCCGTTTATAGTACCTACTTCAAACTAAAATTGAAAAGTTGTCGGGCTCAATAAACCGGATTAATTGTAGTTTTTATTTGGGATTACACCACCTGCAAAATAACAAAAAAGCAGAAGACCAGAAGTATTCGAAATTAAATAGATAAATAAAGTGTAGTATCAAAGGCAAACTTATAAAGTTTGCCCCGAAAAACCACTGTATAGTAAGCAATAAAATAAATATTTGATAAGTTATAAGATAAATATTAATAATTATAAATTATTATTATATAAGCTATAGACATTATCTACAAGAAACGGGATTAAGTTAAATAAAAACTGTCACAAATAAATAAAATAGTTTCATTTATTTAATAATAAGAATATAATACCCTAATAAAAATACAACTTGTTACTATTCTATTATTTTATTTAAAGCGCTTATATCAAAACATAAGACTACATTGATTAATTTATTACAAGATTGTATCTAGTAACTGTCACATAGTATGAACATTTGGGTAAGTCCTTTCACATTTTAATTTAAAAAAGTGATAGGCCACGACGAAGGTCCAGAATTTACAACACTCTATGGGAAATTTCAAATTAAACACATAAAAAATATCAAATATCCACTGCTCTAAGAAAACTTACACAACTGTACCTAATGTCATCAAACCAAACATGTATATCTGTAATGTTTGTAACATCATCGCATATTCCGTAAATAAATGGTTGAATGTGTTCTTTGAAAGATTTTAAGTGTTTCAAATGATCTTCCACCTCTTGAGTCGTTTTTCCAACAAAGATAAACGCTTCTTGTGAGTCTCTAATTGTGAATTTTTTCACAGTTTTTTTTCCTGTGTTGTCTTTCTTCACAAGTTTTTCTGTCGGGACCAAGTACCCATGTATGGCCCAAAAGATAAGAGCTTGACGACCACCTACAAAATATACACCAATATTAATTTACCTGAAGTTTACAATAGTATATTAATATTTCATATATTCACTCAAACTCTGTATGTCCTTGAATTTGTTTAACATTTGCTTAATGTTTGTGTCCTTTATATGGGTTTCGCAGGAAAGGAATCTTAGTAATTTCTCACAGTTAACCTCCCAATTAATTAGCAACCCATTTCCAGGTGGGTATAAAACTGTGAAATCAATATCAATCTAAAAATAAATAAGTAAATAAATAAAAAACTAAAAAATACTATAACCACTCAATTTTACCAAACGAAAACCACTGGGTTTCTTGTAAAAAGGCCATTTTTCTAAAATTTATTTTGATGATTTCAACACATTTTGAATTTCATTTAATTGGAATTGGATATAGGCTTTCCAGGATAAATTATCGAATTTCATTGACCTAATGCACGTTTCTGCATCTTCTTCGGGAACTAAAAAAGATATTAATTATTAGTGTGACGTAATTTTTTTAAGTAAAAACTTAAGTAAGTATCTAATACAATTAAATACTCACAGAACTGCTTCCGGTTTTCATTCTTTTGTTCAAGTTTAGGTTTTGGCATAACTGACTTTAAGTTGAATTTGCAATTAACTACCTTATTATACAGTTTTCCACGTTTAGACATACGATAAAATTCCTGAAAGAAACATTTTCATTTAATATGAATATTATAATATTGAAATAAATAATTACAATTTTTTCCCGTGTTCTGTTGATTCTGTCTTGCTGTTACCTTGTTTTACGGCTAAACGTTGTTACTTGTATCCGAAACTCACTAAAATACGGTATTGAACGTGTAGGTACTCAAATATTTTTTATGGTTTGTTTGTTTCCTAAGTGTAGCCTCCGTCACACACCTCATATCTTATAACCTCCCTTACAAAATTAATTGCACAGATTACATTCGAAAACCCGAACTTACAACAATGAATACATATTTATAAAAACACCTGTATAAATAGTTATATATATATTCATCATGAAAGAATAATTATACAACTATGTATTTAGTAAAAAAGTACTTACCCACAACAAATAACGAGCCTGCGACAAAAAGCGCACACTACCTAGCTTCGGTAATATTAGAATATAATAATTAACCAACTTTTCACTATGATATCACAGTATTACTAGGTATACTGCTAATTATTGCTAACACTACACTCTTATTGTGTTTCTGTCCTGACCTAAAGAACGATTGAGCGGAAGCGGAAAGGGCCTTTGTCACCCAATCAGCACGTAATATGCCAGTTACTAAGGGGCACAATGTATAGATTACATTATTTTTATGTACGGTACATTGAACTAATGTATTTCATACTAAAAATTGATGTACGAAAAAGGAATGTTTCCATGGCACATGGATTCATTAAAATCCTTTATTTTATGTAAGCTTATACATTAAATCAATGTACATATCTTTAGTTTGATTTGGTTGGTATAATGTGTTTACATAATTTGAATAAAAATATACATTGATTCAATGTATTATAAGTCCATGAACACCTTACATTGATTTTATGTAAAATTTTTCTTTGAGTGTAGGATCAAAGTGCACACGTAAATCTTTAATAAAATCAGGTCTAAGTAAGCCAATATTTTCGATATTATACACAAACAGATGCATGTCAGTCTTCCGCCCATAAGGTAAAACATTGCAAGTAATTTTGTTATCGAGAAATATGGAATAACTTCAGTTCCAAAAGACGAAAATCTGTTAATGGTACGAAATTTTATATAGATAAATCGCCACTTACTTGGGTTATAAAACCAACATCGTTCATCGATTCCACTACCTATAGGACTCTGATCAGCGCATTAGAAGCGCGAAACTGGTCAGTGTCTGCTGGTTGGATTCGATGAAGGATGTGGCGACTTCCACAAAGATGTCGCAGTAATGCAACGCCAGTCAGGGCACAAATAAGTAGGATTGACTTCCTCAAAGACAATAAAGGTCGCTCCTGTGATGGCATCTGCGAAAAAGCCGATCGCTGTCTGTCTGTCAATTTGACAATAATTGTCAGATGGATATTAGCAAAGACCCAAAGAGGGCACTACAGTGTGTTTCTCCACCACTACTAATATATAAATTTGCTATTTTACTTTTTGTAATGTATTTTCATGAACTAAATGTCCTACATTTTCTCTGGTTTCAGCCCAAGAAATGCATTCTGTTTTATGTCGGGGAGCATTATAAATAATGTCGCGTGAAATAAACGATGACTTTATTGCTTTAAAAAGTCCAGAGTTAGTCTTAATTAATTTGAGCGGTGCGTGTTCACTTCTCATTCGAGAGGATGAATAAATTTAAATGTTTGAAGTATGTTTTAGGCCGCTGTGAATATAAATGGAGCTCTTAAGGTATAAATCAGTTTTAACCATGTTCTGTAACTGCAGCAAGATAAATCGTATGACCAACAAAGTATATAGGTTTACGATAGACGTATTACAGTACGTCTCAACTTTATGTTTGTTACAGTTTGAAATTTGATTATCCAGTGGCTCATTTACTTATTTGTAAAAAATACACTGAACTAAGTTATCTTGAGTTTCCTCCAAAATGAAAACGAATTTTGGAAACGAAAAATATCTGGATCCTTGATATTTGGTGATAAAGAGTTGTTCCAAAGACACTGTGATGATGCTAATATCTGAGTAATGGAAAACAAATATATTAATATAAATTTTAAAAAATCTGTAACTAACACTAGAATTGAATACGCTTTATTGTTTCAAACAAATTAACATTTGCATAAAAATATGTTTGGTGAGACTAATACAAAATAAAAGAATAATATCAATAATATCAGTAATAACAATAATAGTTATATACTACTCATACTACACACATGCACGCAATAATACATTGCACAAGTATATAGCCACACCTGAGAGAAATATTAGAGAGAAACATATTACAGTAACAAACAGAATATTTAGTTACACAATACAAAAGACCTAAGTGTTAAAACAGACATAATATTGCATCCAATATCTTTGCAGTAAAATATGTGTTCTATAATTAGTCCGTTGTTATTTTCTATCTCTGATTTCAGTCAATCTCTGATGGCATGTAATATTGAACATTGTGCGAATGATTCTCAAGTTTATTGTAGTTTTTATTTACTATTATATTTTATTTTATTTTTATTTTATTTACTACAATACCCAACGGGCAATATGCCCAGTAACAGGATAAGGCTACAACAGAAAAATAACAGTACATATGCAAGTGTAAGAAAAACAAAAATCAAATCACACATAAAACAGAAAAACATAAAATACAGAAATATTCGTAATAACTAACAAAGAAAAATAATATACTATACATACATTATAATACATTTATAAAATCACGGTCACAACATCCTTAATTCTATATAGACTAACAAATGTACACGCACAAAAAAAGCTTAAAGTGATGTAGAGTAACACATTTTAATCTGGTTGATACTGGAAAAAAGTATATCAACCCGTGACTCAATTTCATGATAGTTAGTAATCATTTGATAGATGGGTGAGCTTTTGTATATATTTGTGCGGTAATTTTTAATTGAGAGAAGGTGCTGATTTCGAGTATTCCGTAGAGGTACGTGAAAATCGATCATTTCCAATATATTCTGACAATTTATTTTATTATTAAGAATTTTATAGAGAAAAATGACAGAGTTCAACTGACGTCTTTTTTGTAAGCTATTGATGTTAAAGCGGTCATAGAAACTTTGCTGAGGAAATCCTCTTATTGGATAGTAACCATCTAGCACAAATGCAGCGGATTTGAAAAACCTACGTTGTACTTTCTCAATATATAATACATGATTATTATAAATGGGACTCCAAACCAAGGAAGCATATTCCACCTTAGAACGAACAAAAGTGGTAAAGAGCGTACAAAGTGTGCCGGGATTTCGAAAATCTCTCATGTTACGTACAACAAAGCCCAAGCTCTTATATGCACTAGCCACCATGCGTTCAATATGTATAGTGAAAGAAAGTTTAGGATCAAAAATAACTCCCAGATCTTTAATACAATCAGGTCTCACAAGCACACACCCATCCAGCCTGTATTGGCTAAGTAAGAGGTGACAACGTCGGCTAAAAGTCATTGCATTACATTTGGCAGCATTTAAGGGCAGTTTATTTAAGGTGCACCACGAATTTATTAAATCTAAGTTATTTTGAAGATTTAATGCATCTAACTCATTGTCAATAGAGAAAAAAATTTTCATATCATCAGCATACAGTAAATATCGTACACTCAGGTTGGCCGTGATGTCATTAATAAAGATTGTGAATAATAATGGTCCAAGAATGGAACCCTGCGGCACTCCAGACGTTTGGGCAAATTTGACAGACTTGACACCGGATATTTGGACAAACTGAGTTCGGTCGCGAAGATATGAATTCATTAGGTGTAATAACTCCTGGGAGAAGCCAACGGAGTTAAGTTTGGATAGGGGTAGTCCGTGGTCCAGCCTGTCAAAGGCCTTAGAAAAATCAGTATAAATGACATCAACTTGACCACCCTGATCGATAACTTCACTTATATACTGAGTAATGCATGCTAAATTGGTGACCGTTGATCGACCTTCTATGAAACCATGTTGTTCGGGCAGTATAATATTTTTTACGTGAAACGACAGAATGCGTTGTAGAGCAATTTCGAAAATTTTACTGAAATTGCACAGAATAGCAATCGGTCGATAGTTTCCAATTTCATTCCTGTCATCCTTCTTATAGACTGGACATACTCTAGACACCTTCCAGTAACTTGGAAAAGTACAAGTTGACAAAATTAAATTAAATAAAATATGCAGCGGTTCACAGAATACAGAAACGCAGTCTCGAATAAGGAAGGCAGGTATGAGATCAGGACCCATGGTCATTTTAGGCTTTAACTGCTTAATTGATTGAATAACTTCATCACGAGAAATAAAGTTAAGAGAAAGAGTATTGATATCATCATGAGAAATACTCGAATTACTGAAGGCACTGGACTGGATAAACGCACTAGCAAAACAATCAGCAAAATTGCCTGCAATTAATTTAGGATCATCAACAAATTGATTGTTATAGGACATTTTATTTGGAATGGATGAGCTACCCTTTTTGGTATTAACAAACGACCAGAATTTTTTTGGATTAGACTGCAACTGACTTTCAGAAAAAGCAATGTATTGCTTATAAGCTATATTTGCTTTGTTTTTTACTTGAGTTTTCCTATAGAAGATCTAAACCGTGCCAGTAATATAACGATTAGAACACACTTTTATATATTTCCAATTCGCATAAACTGAAACTGAATCCCAACAAATATAATTCTTCGATATTTGGTCCTAAGAAAAAAGAAATCTACTAAAAGCTTCCTTGGACATCAAAATCGAAAATAAATCCGTGCTAGTTGTTTCCGAATGTAAAAACTAGTGCCTCAGGTTTGACGCAAACTCAAGATTCTCTTAAGAATCACTTTAGGATGGGACGTGGCATTATTCAGAAATAATGTGACTTTTGTGTTTTTTTTTAAATTTTTTTCGTCAATTTTTTTTAGCCACCCAGTCATAATTTGTGTTGTCATCCAAGTTTTTTTTATTAAATACTCATTCTAAAGGCAGTTTGTTGCACTTGATACACATGATACACTTTAAAGCATGGAAGGTTTTTATCCTTCCCTAGAATTAATGGGTTTCCCTTGTCACCTTCCATATTTGGGCAGAATAAAATGGTTAATCTTTGTTTTGCAGTTTTTTTATCGGCACACTTATCACTTTTTAGAGCAAACGTTTTGTAAGGCATTGCATGGTAAAAAAGTACGGTTTCTTCAGCATTGTACAGATTTTTTGGTGAATAGTCTTTTATTGTTACTTGTAGTTTTGCAGGCTTCAATACTATCGAGATCAACGTCAGATGACTGACCGCAAATTGTTTTAACACCTATGTTATGTCTTTGACAAAATTTTTGTAGCCATCCATTTGAGGCTTTAAAACTCGTCATTTTTAAACTTTCGACTGCTTCTAACCCTCTTTGTTTTTATTAGAGGTCCAGATATTTCTGGCTTTACAGAACCAATTGTAAACTACTTGGTCAATAGCCAATCTTTCAGTTTTGGGAAAGCTTCTCTTCTGTTTCGGATTGGAACTTTCTTCTAAGAGTTTCTTTATAGCATACATACTTTTACTACAACTATATTACTTTTCAGCAACTATACTTTTCAGTCAACTTTCGAGCACTGCTACTGAGCTTTTCACTTTCCACAATAATATCAATTTTATCTTTAAGAGACAAACAATCGTTTTCTTTTTAGCGACATGATTAACATAAACTATCCCAAAATATATGAAACTACAGCGTCTTTATCGCTTAGAGTTTTGAAATTACTATAGGAAATACCAATAATTGTTGTATTTTTAAGTTGAAAAACTTTAGGTATGTACATATTTGCCAATAAAAATTATGACCGGTCCCATGTCTTTTGCCAGGTTAACGAAGCCTTCGAAGTTTCAAAATATGACATCCAATAATTGCTAGAATGGTGTTGAAATAGAGGGAGGCAAGTAGTAACTATTTGAGGTTTGTTTTTAACATACTTTATGGTCAAATATGGTCTCCTTCACTTTTTCTTCTAGGCAATAATTCGTCAAAAGTCACCTTAAATTTATTTTTCAGAATGGTGAGGGAATCATCACGACTATTGAACAGAACTATAAGAGGCCTAGGTTTATTAATATGAATTAATCAAAATTGATGCTGTTGCATTAAATTTTAATTAATTGCATCCGATCCACCCTCCTTCAAGCAATTGGTCTCTGATGAGAGTCTGAGTTTTTGATGAGTTGTGCAGGGTCCCGTGGTTTTCTGTGCGGTAAATGTATTCGAAAATACTTTGAGGACATACGCCTTAATGTTATGTAACTTCATGACCCTGTACTATTTACAACTTAACAACAGTTAGGATCGATTTGTAAAAATTTAATTTTAACCCATTCGGAAAGATAATAACGCGATTAATGTAATACATCATGCGCCCAATAACTAAGTCAAGCACACAATCGAAATACTTGAAATTAAATAGATATCATCATCAAAGATAATGCCCGATACTGTTACACAATTGCAAATAACAATCAATTTACATTGGTAATAGGTGTATCGTTTACTGAATAGTTAATCTATAGTTGTTATAGCCTGAGTGTATCAATAGTTGGACTGTGTCGGACCAATGGACACAATAGTAAACAATCGAGCCACACATGCAATTGTATGCATTGTTAACTGCGCCATCTATCTACAACAATGCAGGGAATGACAACCTGATGCAGGAAATGGCAGCACTCCAATCCATATATTGAATATATGTAACACTGTTACAACACAAGTAATTACTCTGTAGATTATTTTACTGCCACTTACAGTCAGCAGTGCCGCCGTATTTGTTTATTTAATCTAACTCTCAACAGGAAAATCTCAATTAAATAGCAAATTTATAAAGAAAAATACAAGCATACATAGTATTACAAAAAGTTAACTAGTATAATCTGAATTGCCCAGATGCATACTATCTATATTCACTTTTTATGTTTTTGAGAAGATCGACAATAGTTTTATTTTAAGCATTACTAATATTACTATTATTTTGGACTAATAGTTTCAATAAATTAATTACACATAGCCGAGCAAGATTGAATAATAATAATAATAATAATAATAATAATAATAATAATAATAATAATAATAATAATAATAATAATAATAATAATAATAATAATAATAATAATAATAATAATAATAATAATAATAATAATAATAATAATAATAATAATAATAATAATAATATCTCTACCCCTCATTCTAATCGAAAGTCTGGGACTTGTGTGGGAGAGGGGGCGGCATATTATTATTTCGCGGCCCGCAGTTGCGCCTCAGGAACAACTTACATTGGTAGGCCCTAACCACCATTCAGTGCTGGAATGAGGGAAACCTGGAAAACCTCATTAGTTAAGGCATTATTAAGGCATTTATTTGAGGAGATGCCGAAAACAACTATATATAATTGTTATATAAGTAAGAGCAATGACAAAAAGAGGGCGCAAAGTGTTTCTCACCACTACTATTATTAAGACACTTTTTACAAAGAATCCGAATTTGATATTCCTTTGCCAATGACATTCAAGAAGAAGCAACTAGTAACTTTCATTTTCTTATGGGAGCCATATTAGATTTTTGGATATTTGAAAATTATGCAAAAACCAACAAGAAGTAGTAAATATTTGGGAAAGTTGATTTAAAAAACTATTCTAAATAAATAGTAAGTTCCATAATGAGGATAGGACTGAAACTCGGGGCTAAATTAAATCTAACTTCATTTAAATATGGCAAATTTCAGTGCCTTTTATCCAAGAAAGAGTTATCTCAAATAACTTTTAATTTTTTTTTTAAATCTTGAATTTCTCTCTACATGATGGTTAAATTGGTATTTTTCCAGGGTTACCGCGAATTTGTATTAGATAGAGCAAATCTGAGGGACTAGTCTTTTGCTCTTTTTTCAGAAAAATAACAATGTCGTAAACCGCATCTCTCTATCTCTTACCGTTTTCGAGCTTCGAAAATATGATTGTGTATCTTAAAACCCAATAAGTTTATGTAAAATATTATTATGTTAATTTTACTACATTCAAATGAGTATCTCTGAGAAACAGAGAATCTAAACTTGCGTTTTCATTTCTTAGATTAAAACATTTTATTAAAATGAATTTATCTTCATTTGAATAGCGAACCATTTTTTATTTGTATAAACTGACTTTTAACAATGTATAAACATGATTTTTTTCAATTGCCTTTTACGTTAGCCAAGTACCTAGTATATCGTAGCAATATTTAAAACATTTCATATTTTCCAGAAATTGTTCAAAAAATAATATATAGACTATAGGCAGGTATATATTATTTGGAATGCATTTTCAGTCCTCTTTCTATTGTAGAAATAAAGTACAAGGTGCTCGATTTAAAAAAAACACAAGTTGTGGTCAAAACAAGAAAACGAAAAATTAAAACAAATTTGTTTTATGCCTTCGAATGTATGCCTAAAAAATGCCTGTAAAATGTTCAAACCATTTTGAAATATTTTGAAAGGTAAACCAGAAAAGGCCATCAGTCGATTTTGCCAAACATCGAGAAATGCCCTGTAGTTCAAAAACGGTAAGAGATAGAGAGGCGGTTCGGGCAAGTTATTTTTTCGAAAAAAGAGCACAGGACTCGTCCATCATATTTACTGTATCTATTATAGATTCTCGGTAACCCTCGAACACATACCAATTTGGATCACCCTGTAGGTACATATTAAGGATTACTTAGCAAATAAATATAGATTTATGATAAGAGTTCCTACTAAATAAAAAGTTTAAATTACTTGTCATCAAGTATGGGGCTGAGAATTTGGACACCCGACCGAATATTTTTTATAACCGGCACTAAATTCATTACAGGCGCGTATTATGTGGCATTCATAACCGCCTATATGCTTACATAATTCCAACACGAGCGAATAGCGTCACGCGCATTCATTTGCATGATAAATTCTCTCTACAACTTGAAATGATAATACGATTTTAGTCGTGAAAGGTGAAAATAAATTGATTTTGCGTTCCTGGTGACATATTAATGCACATATTAAGATTTGTGACGTCCCAAGGCATCATTCCAGCTCGGTACTGGATGGGGATCGGGCTTTTTTCCACCTCTAATTCTATGGCCATCTGCTGGCATAATGGGCTTGTGATGAATTGGCATCGCACCTCGAAATTACGTTATGACATTAATAGGTGGATCATACATTTAAGATGGTTGTAGTTCTCTACAAGCGCGCCTGCCCCCTACAATGGAGGAAGGGTGTGAATCGGATTGAGTCCTATATTGCCTATCTCATTCGCGCACCGCGCACGTATTTATGATTTTATATGAAAAAGTGGTTCTTTAATATTTCATGACAGGATTCTAGGAGTGTTAATTTCTGACAGGAGTGGATGGATGAGTGGGATAGGGATGGATGATCCTTTTTGCAATGTTCGGTAATGTATTTCATTTTCAAATTGTGCTCATCACTATTTTTTTATGTTATATCAAATTATTACTACAGATTGAAGGATTTCGTATTACCAACGGTAGGACAGAGTCGGAGTCGGGATAAATTCATATAATAATAATATAATTTATTCGAAAACAAATATAATTTACACATATATAGCATCAACTATGTAATCCATTCATTAGAAGATTACTTTATTTGAAATTTTGAAAATATGAGGTTAGGATAAAGTCCTAAAATTGCTGCAGTTATTTGTTTTGTAAACAATATTGCTCGAAACTTTCCTTATTATTATATTATTGTAGGTAGTCGTTATAATTATCTTATTACAATATAAATTTGTGGAAAATATCGAAATATAAGTGTTTACTTCACTTGCTAATCACAAGGATTAGCCGAAAGTCAAAGATTTGTATAGGAGAGTGGGCGGCTTATTATTATTTTGCGGGCCCCATTTGCGCCTCAGGAGCGACTTAGGTTGATAAGCCCTAACTTTGATGGTGAGACTTGTATGGGGGAGGGCAGCTTATTATAACGACTTACGTTAGTAGGCCCTAACCACCATTCAGTGCTGGAACGAGGGAACCAGGAAAACCCCATTAGCTAGGGAGAAAGTCACGCATCAACTGATGTTAGTCTCTCACATCACCAACACCACACATCACAACACCAAGCTGACATTCTTCCCATCCTAGGCCATTGCCCCATCCTTGCAAACAAGCCTTAATCTACGAATTTTGATCAAAAATTGTCTGATGGAATTGGGATCCGAACCCACGACCTCTGGGTTTAGCGATCGAGATATAAACATTGAACCAGTGGCTCGTCGGTGGGCTTCATGGGATCCTTTGAATATTCTTGTGTTTGATGATCTGCAAGATGAAAATGTGCAATAGTGTCACGATTTGCAATGTGGTATCAGCGCAAATTGCAATGTGCTATCATAACTAATTCGTTGTCTAACGTCTGTTTCCACTGATGGCTTCCAAACGGCTGAAACTAGCGTAAAATGACATGGCGGATGTATCATCTTCACTTGTACGAGGGGTTCGATAAATAAAAGTTAGACTTTTATATTGGTAGGAATTACCATTTTATTTTAAACATTTAATGATACAAACATGATCACAAACAATGATAATTTAAATTATCGGGTTCTGTGCATTCTACAATAAGCAATGTTACTTAGAGGGAATGCTATAAGTTTTCTGCCTTTGTATTTTCTTTCACATTACTTATATATCTTAATAGATTATTCGTTTTGTAAATAAGAGGACATCTATTTTAGCCTTATATAAGTGTTACACTCTATTTTTTAAATTAAAAAAATCTTTATTTTTGTTAAGTTACGTAACAGATATTTGTTCTAGACTGTTGAAAAACAGACATGAAAATGCAAACGTAGAAATACCCGTTGAAACACATTACTTGGATACTTTGTTACATAAAAAGGGTCGTAAAATTTGCATAGACCTGACAAACCTCTTCAATTACCCTATTACAATTTACTTCCGTGCATTACTCTGATTAAGTCTTTAAAGACATTAGCTAGCCTCCCAGTCATGATTTACGATTAAAATCTCCACTCCACCGTACAAGATGGCACTTATAATAATTACACGACTTGTTTTATATTGTAACACTGTATATCTGTTACAGGTGTAGGTTATAACTAGGTATAACTAGGTAATAATAATGTATCTTCATTAATCAATTTAATATTTGACCCCAGGTCTTGAGACAGAATTGATCGAGTGTTCTCCAGAAACTTATACTCTTCCTTCTTTATTATCCAAATAGTCAAATATTTTTTTTAGTAAAAATGTATACCAGTTCCATATAGACATGGAAATCTCACTTTGTTTGAGAGGAGGAAAAGGCTATATCTAAAGAAATGAGGAATGTTTGTCACCAATGAACCACCAGTGAATTTCGCAAAGTACATCATGCTATATGAATTTTAACAGCAGATTTGTGCTAATAAGTTTTTCTCATACAATCTATAACTACATATATTCAAATGGAATTATACACTTTATTGAGTATTTAAACTATACACTGTATCCATTTTAAGATGAACTGTATAGACATCTCTGAAACCATACCATTAGAGATACAGAGTTGGTTAAGTTAGGTGAAAGAGGCAGTGGTTCATTATAAAACACAATTACGTTCCAGACTTTAATAAGAAAATTTTGTGGAGTGATAAAAGTCGGTTTACAAATTGTGGATTATTGTCTCAGACTCATTACTGGTTACTGGTCTGACACTTATCCATTGTTATTATTCCGTTGAGTCCTACATCGAGTAAGATGGGGATTTAATGTTTGGATTGGTATTACTGCTACCCATATTCTTAGACCAGTTTTTTATAAAGAGAACCTGAACTCTATCACCTACTTGAATCTTTTACAAGCTTCCACTTGCTACTTTGCAAAATATGTTTTTCCAACAGGATACTGCACCTGCTCACAATGATCAAGATGTTTCAACCTTTCTAAACACTAGATCTCTTAGCAGTTGGATTGGATAGGAAACCGAGGACCAATAAGGTGGCCTGCTAGGTTACCGGACCTCACTCCACTGGACATTTTTTGTGTGGGGCTATCTGAAAAACAAACTGTATGCAAGATCGTATGAAACTGCAGAGGAGTTACCTCGAGCAGCTGAGGACGCAGTAATTGGAATTACTCCAAATATGCTAACAAAATGTAACGCAGTTCTAAACCTATGTAGATTTTGTATACAGGAGAATGGAAATTTATTCGAACACTTACCTAAATAGTAGTAATAATTTGTTTTTCTTGTTTTCTGTAAGTAATTAAATCATTTTTTCCACGGTCGGGAGTAGAAATCAGTTTCTATGACATCAAAATTGAAACAGAAGTAGTCGATTATTCCCAAGGGAGTATAAGGCTCCCAAGGGAGTTTACATTATGGAGAACGTTTTTCATGCAAAAAAAGAGGTAACATTGAAATTATTTATTGACATTTAAATTAAATGTAACATTTGTACAATTTTCAAAATTAATATTAGAAGGAATATTACTTTCGCTTACATTTAAAGTTTTTGTGATTGCGCTAGTGGTGGTACCTACTAAAACGTGATTAGCAATTTTGGTCTTATTTTCAATGGAGTTCTCGACATAACCCTCAGCGACTGTCGTTGATTTCAACCAGCATGACGCTTTATTGTCGTGATATCCACACCAGCATCTGCCAGTAATGTCGCTGAAGATCTTCGTAAGCAGTGACCAGTATAACATGCAGCATCAGGTAATTTTAAATACGAAGCTACTACACTAGGAATTTTTCCGATGGTATTCTTGCCAACTGGCTGCGAACTACATTTTCCTGCTTTGTAGTACAAAAAAAGGCGCTTATGCTTGACGTGGGGAGAACGAAGGGACAGGTATTTTCGATACAATTCAAGCATATTTCCCACATCGGTAACCACAAAGGTTCGTGGAATCTTTGTCTTAGTGTTTGGAATTTTTACAATCAAGGATGAGCCTACATCTTCAATATCATCTACAGTTAAATTGACTAGTTCATCAGTTCGACAAGCTCCGGCAATCCCCAGAATTAATACAACCTATAAAAAATCAAAATACTAAATAATTGAAATACCTAACAACAAAAGTAATCTTACCTTAATCATTAAGAATTCTTTGTCATCTGCAGTTGATAGAAAACAGTCGATTTCACCCTTTGTCAATATTTTCGATTTTATCGCTTGATATCCGTCACCGGTTCTTTTCAAAAATGCGATCAGTTTGGGGAATTTGCTTATATCTATGTTGTCGTAAATTATTAAGCATGACTTAACCATAGAATATTGCGCCCATAATGTGGAAGACTTGTAATTCTTTGCATTTTCACTGAAGTATGCCAACAAAACATTCTCGCTGTATACTTGTATATTTTTCTCGGCGCACCACGTTTTGAACCGATTGTAAGCTATATCGTATAAAGATCATGACTTCGTAGGTAACAAATTGCTTATTGCAATATTTGCAGCCTCTACAATCTCTTCCGACTCACAATTATTCATTGTGCACTAAACAAACTGTAAACTAAACCAAACTAACATCTTAATTTGACAATTCTTTTTGTTTGTTTATTTTATAGTTATGACAATAACTCAACGACTACTAAATAATTGCTCAAATCCGAATACAATAATTCTGGTGCTACTTACTTCATAATAACAAAATATGTGTTTTTAAGTTAATGAGACCGTGGAAAAAATAGTATATACCATTCGGGAGAAATGCTATTTTGTCCTCGGTGCATTGTAGCCCTCTGGCTTCGCCCTCGGGCTTCAAATTGCACCTCTACCAAAATAACGCATTTCTGTCCCTTATAGTATAATATACTATTAAATTTAATTTCATTAAATTCATTAGAGCCTATAGATACTATGGTGAAATCTTATTTTCTCGTTTTTTATATTTTTTCGTTTTGATCATATGCATATCATATTTGGTTGAAAAGAACTTTTTACGGTGTTTTAAAAAATTTTAAAAGTTGAGTAAACTAATATTTTTAAAGAGACCAATCGATATTGAAGTACTTATTGACTGCTACCCCTACCCTGAAAATTTGATGAATGTATACAGGGTGTTATTTAAGTACATGGCCAAACTTTAAGAGGTAATTCTTTGGGTGATTCAATGATGACAAGATTATATAAACATAGGTTCGGTAATGCAAGATATAGAGTGAAATTTTTTTAAAAAATCGTTGTTTCGTAAAATCTTTATAATCCTTTAACTGATTTTGTTGAAATTTGGCAGTGTTATTTATGGTAGAAAGGGGCTAATTTTGCCCTAAATCAAAATTATTAGGTCTAGTGGAGTCGCAGGGGGTACCTTGAACAAAATTTTTGACAAATAGAATGTGCGCCACTGACTTTTAAAACCTTTTTTCGCATTCAGCAACTAAAAATACAACTTTTTTGTCTCTTAAATGTTTGGGTATCTTGCTTTGTTTTCGAGAAAAAAATAAAAACCACTTTATTGGATGTCTCTGCTACAACATTTACAAAAATCAATACTACCAACCATCAAAAACAGGGGTGTACTTGTTATTTTTTCCATATCAATAGTCTATTTTAGTCTTGGAAATTGTTATAAAAATTGTTTTGCGTGAATACTGTCGTAGGTTCTTGTAGGTAGGTACCTGCTAGCCTGGATTATCTGGAGGTATCTTTGAAAACTATTAATGAAAACAATAACGAATGAACATCAGTCCTAAAAGCACTAGATAATTTTACGTAACTACATCTTATACAAGGTAAAAACATTAAAACTTACAAATTACTATTTTCAACTTTATTTAATTTATGCAAGTTTTGCACACCTCGAAGGAAGGCGGCGCGGCCCAACTACAAGTTTGTAAGTTAAATTTTAAGCTGTAACTATTATGGAATAATCAATACAACTTAGGTACTAAGTCGTCAGCTTCTTCATTCTTCTACATATATGGCAGTGTAATGTATGTTAAATCTTGATGGATTTAAATAGCCTGTTAGCTATCTTTTATCTATACACCAAGATATCCTAAATTTAATCCGAACATCCTTACATGTCAGTAATGTAGAAATAATATTTTCAATCAAAAATGGTTCAATAAAGCACTTATATTTGGTACTACTGTATGTGATTAAAATGTATCTTTGTTCAACAATTTATATACAATGTCATTTAAACTTACGAGTTATAAGCATTCATCATCAGTATCAGCATTACATTTTATAATGAAAATTAAGAAAAGCTTTTCATATAAAATTTAGTCGGTAGACCCTATTGTTTTCCTACGACACCACCCTGGTGTCAATTATACTTTTTATTTTTAAAAACTCAATATATTGAGATTTTTCTTAATATATTGAGAATACTCTCAATATATTGAGAATAATCTACTGATATTTTCTCCACTCTACTTCATGTGTAGGAATTACAACAATTTGCAAAAAAGGATTGATATATTTCATTGTACCATAAAGGAAATTAAAAAACTGTATGTTTGTTAATAAACTCTCTTTGTATATTTTAATTATACACTTATTTATTTGTCATTGTTCGATGCTGTCTTTTTATGTGTTTTTTACCTCTTTATGTAACAGTATTAGTTTGTAATTGTTTTTTTTATATTAGTTTTCTAACGTTACTGTCATATATTTATACATGGTTGTGTGATTTTTTTGTATATTCCTTTGATGAGTTTTGTAAATTGTGTAAATTTTCCCATCCTGTAATTGGCTTCTGCTGTTGGATGGAGTATCTAAATAAATAATCTCAATATATTGAGAAAAATCTCAATATATTGATTTTTTTCTCAATATAATGAGAACAATCTCAATATCTTAACTTTTTTCTTCGCACTGTGATATTTTTATGTATATTTATTCACATTGATACTTATCATAATATCATTGAAAAGGGAGTTTTAAGCCCTATCGAAGAGTCAAAAAAATATACAGGGGTCTATTTAAAATTCTCGACATAGGTCCACATCCGCAAAAAACAGGAAGTGATTGTCAAATTACTTTTTACGGAAAATATTGGTCTTACCGAATTGACGAACTATATCTTCGACCCGAAAACTAAAGCTGTAACCTCAAAGACACTAAAATGGTGCCTTGTACAATGATTTCTTTGTCACCCGGTATAGTTTAATCTACAGTTTATAGCATAAATCCTGTTTCACAACTGCTGAATGCACTTTCACATAAAAAAATTACGTAAACCCAGAGGTTGTGGGATTGAATACCCATTCTGCCTGAATTAATTTTTTTTCACAACGGTGGATTGGCAACTATCCTGGCGTGTGACCTAGTACAGGAAGAATGTTAGCTTGGTTCTAATGCAAGAGATTAACATCGGTTGATGTTTGACTGTGGACCTAACTGATGAGGTTTTATAGGTTTCCCTCATTCCAGTACTGAATGGTGGTTAGGGCTTATAAAGAGGCATAATTCCGGTTTCTGGAATAATAAGCCGCCCCCTCTCCCACACAAGTCGCAGCCTTTTTGCGAATCCTTGCGATTAGAATAATTTGGGTAGAGATATTATTATTATTATTATTATTATTATTATTATTATTATTATTATTATTATTATTATTATTAT
This sequence comes from Pogonocherus hispidulus, assembly GCA_963924545.1. NCBI lineage: Eukaryota > Metazoa > Arthropoda > Insecta > Coleoptera > Cerambycidae > Pogonocherus > Pogonocherus hispidulus. The sequence goes on from OZ004694.1 coordinate 73,217,020, forward strand.
TATTATTATTATTATTATTATTATTATAGAATTCACAAAAATCTCGTAGCCTTAATAAAAAAGTTAATATATTGAGAAAAAAGTTAAAATATTGATATTTTTCTCAATATATTAAGTGAGTTAATGAAGTTTGGTCAATTCCGTAAAGGCCTATTCCAATAATTATTACTTTAAAATTGTTTGATATCATCGACATCTACAAAATAATTACTTGGTATTCCAGAGAAAAGTATTCCCTTCCAGAACAGTATTGTTGTGTAAGAGATATTGTGCATACACATTATACAAGAATAATTTTCTATTAAGCAAGAGACAAATAGACGAAATGAATGCGTCAGCATTCTTTACAGAAAATAGCAGCCGCAGTTCTTTCTTACCATGAATCTCTAGAGAACGTGCGCTCGCACAATGGACTTTTCTATCTGAAAGCTCGCTGTTGTATGACTTTTACGTTTCTTCCTATAGCTTGAAAGAACAAAACTCATTCTAGGAGCTTTTACGTTATTCAGTTCCGATACTGAGGACAATAATACGCGTTTTATATTACGGTTGCATTGAAATACTTTTGTATGTCCCATTTTAAGCTGAATTTGCTCTCATTTCCAAATGGTATATTGTTTCTGTTTAAGTTTCATATTCGTGGTTCACTTTGCATTTGAATTTAGAGTGAATTCAGTTTTGGAACGTCTGAGATAATAACTTCACAAATACCTACAATTAGTTTCTGAATTTATATATTATGGAAAGAGCAATAATTGCAAAAACATAACTAGCGTCAAATAAAGGGAGGAATGCTGTAAATCCTTGACGTTTCTGTAAAAAGTATAAATAGTATGTATAAGTAAAAAGAAGTCTTGAACACAGTTCATAACTGCATTATTTAATACTTTATAGAAAATCGCTCGGAGATGTTGATTTTATTTTTCTTGCACAATTTTTGACGTAATTCACCAATATATAGGGTGGCCCAAAAAAAGTTACTTATTAAAGTGATATTCTTAAAATATAATACTACTATATTACATTTTCGGTTAGGGGGGGCGTTGTGTCACGAATACATTGATATAAGTAGATATAAGTACATGGTTATAACCAAAAGAATGTGCCATAACGTAGTGTGTTGGAAAGAGGACATAAATTGGTTGCTATAGGCTACAGAAGTTACAAAGTCTTTTAGTAGTGGTGAGAAACATACCGTAGTGCCCTCTTTGGGTCTTATAAAGTCTTTGTTCAACACACTAAGCTTTTGCCACACTATTTTGGTCATATCTCCCTTATTATTATAGATAGGCACATGAAATTTTATATCGATGTATTCGTGAGATAACATCGATTTCTATTTAAAAAAACATTTAGTTTATTACCATTTTTTTGAGCTACCCTGTAAATAAGTGAATTAGGTGAAAACTTGCGCGAGATAAAGAAAAATCAATATGTATGAGCGATACCGCATATTGGCAGAGAAAGATTGCATACTATAATCTTCATAAGTTTCATTGATCTTAAATTAAATATAGATACTCAGAAAACACATTATCATCAGACAAATCAGAATAACGATTGTGGTCAATATTTAACCTGGTTAATTTTAGTTCCAGACTACAGGCTAGACGATAACAGAAAAAGAAATATATGAAAGTTGTTTGCTTAAACATAGAACATTCCATTATTACTATAATATTATTGTTATAACATTCTAATAACAATTCATAGTTTGTTTCTTTTGGGATTACACCACCTGTAAAATAACAATATAAATTAAAAATGTCAATCTGACAAAAATAGTTTTTATATAAAGTGTTCTTATCGTACAAACAATCTACAGAAGAAGAGTTGAGGATCAACTCGAAACGCATAGAAGAAAGCTAGTTAAGTGTTTAATTTATTTTAAATTTTATTATAACTGTTTTATTTAGACATATTTTAAAATATGATATATAATATTATAGAATTTTGTATAAAACCGAAAAAACCACTGATAAAATTTAGTTAATATATCAAATATTATTTTATCACACATTATACAGTGGTTTTTTGGAGCAAACTTTAGAAGTTTGCTTTGTTACTACACTTGGAATATTTAATTTGTATGCTTCTGGTTTTCTGCTTTTTGTTATTTTACAGGTGGTGTAATCCCAAAAGAAACTATGAATCGTCATAATGCACCACAAATAAGTTACAGATATTATTCTAATAACAATTCTAAATTGTTACAACTAAACTAAAACTACTATAAATCGATGAGGTTGATATGTTTGGAGATTAAATCTATTCTTAAAGTTGCAGGTTTATACTAAAGGACAATCAAATGCGTGTCGGTGTCAGATTTAAAAAGTCATTGCATTTAAAATCACAAAAGTTGAAAGCTCCCAAAATCCATTACCAATATCTGCATTATTTTTCTGGCTCCTTCAACGCCAACTTATATAATGAAAGCCGTTGTGACGTCGACAATGGCTCCGGCGAGACACTTTCACAAAGAGCCGTTGCCGTGCGTTTGACATATTTTAAAAAGAATGCGACTGCTGATAGCGGTCCAAAACGTAGATGTGGGGTGTTCGGATTTAAAGTACCTATACCTATGTGCCAGCAGATAGTTAAATATTACGTCAGATTCATATCCTTAAACAAGAGAATGAGTGTGGGGATATTTGCAGAAAATAATATTTTTGTTGTGTTACCTTTACCCTGACTTATTGATACACTGAAGCTAATACAGTTATTGTATACAGATCGTTTGTTTCATTAAACAAACGATATATTTATCATTTATTTATTATATATTTATATTATATTTATTATACAGGGTTATTCAGAACTTATCCATAATAAAAATCGGGGATGTTCAACATTCATGTAGAAATGTGGTAGTGCAAAAAAAAAATTTTTGACGGGGTCTGAAAACTATTTAAAAATTTTTCATTGCACGCCGCTGCATACTGGTCCACTGTAATGGAGTGACCTTGGGACTGACAATGCAAACTGGCTAGCACGAAAAAAACTTCGGAAGTTCTGAGAGTATACCGACACCCGGCGCAAAAAAGATTTGCAGCGTTTTTACTTTAAAATAAACTTAAAGATAGATAGATGTGACCAAAGTGACGTGTCTTTAAAATAAATAAAATTTTGTTACACTACTTTTGAAGAATTGCGCTATTTGATTACTAGGTATTAGAAACATGAAATTTATAAAAAATTTGCACATACCTTGTTACAAAAGCTGTTCGAAATAATATTCATGGACTTGTACACAATTTTGGGCACGCCTTATCCAATTTTGCCGCACTAAACCGAATGTTCCTCCTGGTTGCTGATCTTATAAACGCAAATTATTAAGTAAATTGGGGACATTCAGCATTTTGCTGCAACAACCACTCACAAAACGTAACTCCTAATTGATAATCCGCTGGTAACAGTGTCCCAGGCAGTTTCCTAGCGATCTGACTTGTACTTATTCGCGGATTTTCACGGACCAGATTCAACACTTGTTCTTCAGCTGCTAAAATACGTTGTGGTCGTCCCGGGCCACCATCTCGTCCTGGATTTGCACGTAAATTACCAGTATCACGGCCACGTTGTACCACTGCCTTAAAGTTGCATAATTTCGCGTGTGTCGATTGGGAAATCGTTCCGCATACAAGTGCGAAGCTGCCAATGAATTTTGTCCAACTTCGCCATAAATAAGAATCATGTCCATTAACTAAGCATTACTGTACACATGAGCCATTTTAAAAATTTTACAGTTTAACACTCCTAAGATAAATAAAACACCCGCGAGAGCGACACACATAGACTGACGACTCATAGACAACAGAGATATTATCCCCACTCCAACTTTATTCGGTCGGTTTTAACCAGGCGTTCCAGACAAAAACGTGTTTACTTTTTTTATCACATTCTTAGGAATGTGGTAGAAAAGTATCAGATGTGTTGAAGTACAGTTGCCCAGCTACGTAGTCCTTTATAATGGTATAACTTTAAACATTGTTTGCGGGAAATCCTAAGCCTTTTATTATAAATTTTTTTGGTGATATCGATTTCTTACTTAAGGATGCACATATCCTCAAAATTTTAGAGATAAGTTCTGAATAAGGCTGTATAATTTTTTTATATTTATTATTTATTTTACAATTAAATTTATCATTTTAATAAAACCATTAAATTTGAATTCAACTATTGGGCAAGGCGAGGTAGCCAACTATATAAAAAATTGTACTTACGTTCTTACAGAAGTTTTCGAGTTAGTGATTAGGTACTAATCCCTGTACCTTTTTAGTGCAGGAAGAATCATACAAAATAAGCAAAATCCAAGTGAAAACCCAAATCTCGCAGTAGTAGAACACAACGTAAAAGTTATATGTATCAAATGCAAATAATAAATATTGCATTCCGTTGAAAACTTGAGTTATGTAGTCTCACTTTGTTTTACCTAACAGTAGCTGCAGAAAGAGTGATATAGCCTGGCAACACAATTTGTTTAATAAATTGCATATCGATTTCACTCAATTTCATGCTGACAAAAATTAAACTCAAGCGTATGTTGAAGCAGATATAATTATTTAAATACCACACATTGTGGCTGGAGATAGACCAAATATTCCACACAAGTAATACAATGGCTAGAATATATCGAATAAAAAATATCACTAATAAACTTACCATTGAAATTGAATCACATTTTCACCGATACTTATTGCTTAATACGTAGTGAATTAATAACGATATACGAGTATATACATGATGAAATCAATGTATTAAATTTTTCGTATTTGTTAAGCTAAAATAGTTGTGAAAAGCTAAGGTGTTTAATATTCTACATTTGTTTCCAATCTAAAATATGTACATATATTTTATTCAATCTGAACTTATGAGTCTCAATCTGATGATTTTCAAGTTTTGAAATTGATTACTATAAACTTGATGTTTTTTAATGTCTGTAGTTAATTTGTGTGTGATGCATTTTCATGATTCATTGCTGTCTTTTTTTTGGGATTACACCACCTGTAAAATAATAAAAAAAACAGGAAACCAAAAGTATTCAAATTAAATACTCAAAGTGTAGTATCAAGGCAAACTTCTAAAATTTGCCTCAAAAAATTGACATTTGTTAATTAAAAATGTCAATCGGAAAATTTTTTATCATACAAACTTTCTACTGACGACGAGTCGAGGACTGGAAACGTTTAGAAAAAAGCCAGTCAAGTATTTAATTTCTTTGAAATTTTATTATAATAATTATTTTATTTAGACATAATTCAAAATATGATTTGTAATAATACACAATAAACTCAATTAATAGGGTAAGTTACTTCTTCGCATAGTAGATATGAGCCGGGAACCATCAGTTATGATTTTTTATTTAATAAGTATTAGAACTCGTTAAATATCTGTTCAAAACCAACTATTCAAGGAAGTAAATCCATCATCAGCTATCGATTCAAATTAAAGAACAGATTTGAACGGGGGTCGTACAAGAAGAAAACAAAACACATGCAAAATAAAGTTTGAATAGAAATTTGAGCTTATGAAGGCCCCCTCAGCGACAACAATGGCTTCAGAGTAAGGGGCGCCTTTACTCGATATTTGACGCCTTCTCTACTTTAATCGAAGATTTAACCCTTGTATGTGAGGGTGGAGTTGAATAAGCTGTATTGTTAGCAAAGATAAAATGCAAAATAACAACAATGCTTCACCACTTTTCCATCATTTTTTTGTTATTTCAGCTCTACCAATATGGCATTTAATTGAAGTTGAAGTATATTCATTGAAAGGAATTGAATACTAAATCAATTATCAGTATACAAATCAAAATAAAATCTTAAACACATTTCGGGATGCTTATTTTTATAAGACATTTAGTAGCGAACTCATATTTAGAAATAAATAGAGCAGATATTGTACAAGAATGTACATAAGAGAGTATTTACATATATGTTATATAAAATACCTATTACTATGTGGACTTATAATGCTGGAATAATTTCATTCAGCTTACATAATATTACGCAACTAAGGTTTTATTCTATTATTCACACGAAATCCTATAGCTTACTTATTGTTATCTCGACATTCCCAAAGTAATTTAATATAGCTACGTGCTATAAATTGTATTCATGCACGTCCGGTAGCTATCTTACGAAACCATTCTCAAAAACCAAATTACGACCAAATTATTATTTTTTCTTCTTGGGAATATGGAATTAATTGGAAATTGTTTTATTTTCCAGACGTTTTTTAAACTGATTGCTGCCTTTATCAATGAATTGATCTTAATACCTAGATATAAAAATTATATTTTACATTATTTTGCAGATAGATATCATACACATTGCCTATAAGCCAGATGATAAACATTTTGTTAAAATATTTTTATTATTTTTTTAGTATTATTAGTAATTATTAAGTACCAATAATTGTAATCTTGCAAAATTTTCTTTCTGTATTTTGTAAATTTTAATTTATAGCATATTATGTCATTTTTTATATTAAATGTACTCTTATTTGCAACACAATATGATATACAAACCTAAAGATCATGGTTGGTATATTTACTCTTGTTTATTGAAATAAATCTTAAACTTGTTAAGCACCATGACAATCCAATTAAGTAGCACCATTTACAATTGATAAATTTACTTAGTCAAATCACCTACTTCGGCGGACAACAGAATAAACTTGTAGGTATATTTAGTAGCATATAGTCATACCTTATTATTTCTCATTTGTTTGGGTATAAAATCTAATTTAATAAATCGTCCACCGTTCTATTTAACAGAGGGGCTTAAAAGGAGCTATTTAATTTGCACATATTCTGTTAATAGGAGTGAAGAAAGTGGTAAACAAACAGTTGAAGGTTCGTCTCGAGAGAGTCTCGCTAATCCTGATGAAAGCCCTTTTGTGTTGAACTAATGGAGGAAGGACAACGTCTCTATGTACATAGACGCCCGTTTAATCCAATTTAACGGGAAAAATTACAACTTAAATGTACTTAATATATATATATATATATATATATATATATATATATATATATATATATATATATATATATATATTTTAGATTTTAAATGTTTTTAGTACAGACAACTCACATATGGCTCAATTACACCTTAGGTACATACTGCAGTATTTGTTGAAAAGTAACATTAGACAAACTTTGTTTATCAAAAATGAAAATGAAAAATAAAATTTGTTTAACATAATTCCATGGCACACTTGACTTTCAATTTGGTATTTTGCTCACATTTGAGATCGTGGTTTTGAGATGAACTGAATATCGCCAGCTGGTCAGATTTTGAAATAAAACAATCGATTAATGGTTATGATGATTTTCGGAGGCATAGAACGTCGTAGGAGAACCTGCAAGAGAAGCAGGCTTTAACCCTTTTTTTTAAGTTCAATCTTGAGCAATTAAGGTTTTTTAGATTTGTACGCAAATAACAGTTATATAGCTTTGAGTGTATAAATATAGAAATATAAATATTAACGTTATTTGCCATTATTTGTAGTAGTGAGAAACACACCGTAGTTTTCCTCAACAATAGGCTAACATACACGATGTCCCTTAGGTAATCATATCGCAATATCGGTTATCGATTCCACTACCTATGGCACTCTGACAAGCGCATAATAAGCGCGAAACCGGTGAGTGTCTGGTGGTTGGTCTCGATGAAGGATGTGGCTACTTCCATGGAGATCCCCTAGTAATGGAACGTCAGTTGCAACTCATTGCACGTGGAGTAGTTGTTACGTTGTCTCCTTCAAATAAATTATGTCTTTTTTATTTCGTTTACTTAAATATTTTTAATTATATATCTTTAATGATATCTGCAAAGATTTTATAATGTATTATTATATTTTGTGTAATATATATACACACTAACCAATCATGTATTAGCTGTTATGTATTGTTTCCCATTTTAACATCTATTTGCGAAAGAAATTGGAGTATAATTGAAGTTGTTAATATGTACCAAGATAATTTTTCACTCATTAGACATTTCTTCTATCCATGTATTCCACTACTGGGACGTTTGGATTTCGAAATATAACGTTTCTTCATTATAACATTGTAACATGGACAAAAGCAATTTCTACAAAACGCGCGCCTCTGTCTAAGTGCAAGAAGACTCCTCACAAACCAAATAAACTAGCGCTAGGCAAATTGTGCTGATTGAAATGCAGAGAATCTCGCATTGTGTGAAAATAAAATATATTTTAATGTGTTGGGGTTTAAAAATTCTTCCATTAAAGTAAGTAATCGACTTCGAGTACCCTAAAGTGTTTTTGCTTTTATTACCAAAGAAAACAGACAGTTGCAACTGCAATTTTTAGAGATACCATTAAATTGACTATTCAGTTGTTTACTTTTTTAATATTAAGTATCTATCTTAACTCTCAGAGTAAAGGGGTGTCATAATATAATTTAAACAAAATTATGTACAAGAGTGCAGTAGATACAAATTAAGAGGGAATAATATTCTATTATAATTAGAGGATATAACTCCAAAATTTCGCAATTATAAAGATAGGAATATGCCGTTCAGAAAACTTCCATTCCATAGGATTCAAAAATCATCTCAACCCTGAGACCACGGTTTTGTAATTATACCTAATAGATTTTTGGTTTATTTCATCAAATAGTAAATTTGAATATCTAGCTATGAAGCATGTGTAGAGAATATGAGAGACTTACCTACTACTTCATAGGTCTCAAATTATATAACCAATTATTTAGATTAGACATATTTAAGAATCTAAATTGTAACATTTGGTATTAGTTTAAATCAATATGGTGTCAATGAAAACATCATAAAATTATGTTTTTATCTGTAAAAAATTATATTAGGAAAAGAAAGAAAATGGTAGGCAAAAGAAATACAAAAAAAAAACGGAAGAAAATAAAGAAGAAAGGAGGAGAATATTATAAGAAAAATTACTATATATTAACAAAATCAAAACATAAAAGATCGAATGTAAAAAAAAATACAGAAACAGTTGCTTCGGTTTTTCATATTACGCGTTCATTGCAGTAAGTACAAAAAAATACAAGTTAGTCATTTGAAGGAAATGTCGATTACAGCTACTCCATGGGCAATGGACCCCGACTGGCATTGCATTACTCCGGCATCTCCATGGAAGTTTCCACATCCTTCATCAAGATCAACCACCAGACACTGACCGGTTTTGCGCTTATTATGCGCTCGTCAGAGTGCCGCAGGTCGTGGAATCGATGAAAAATGTTGCGACATGATTGCCTAGGGCACATTGTGAATGTTAGTAGTGGCGAAGTAAAAAGCACAACGTAATGCCCTCTTTTGGTCTCTGCCACTACGAGTATACCTCTGACAATTATTGTCAAATTGACAGACAGATAGCCACCTGCTTTTCCGCAATTTGACAATAATTGTCAGAAGCATAATAGCAAAGACCAAAAGAGAGCTATGGTGTGCTTCTCATCAGTACTAACATTCACGATGCCCCATAGGCAATCATGTCGAAAACATCATTCATCGATTCCACTACCTATGGCACTCTGACCATCGCATAAAAAGCGCGGAATCGGTCAGTATCTGGTGGTTGATCTCGATGAAGGATGTGGCGACTTTCATGGAGATGCCGAAGTAATGCAATGCCAGTCGGGGCGCATTGGCCGTGGAGTAGTTGTTTTTGGCATCTCCTTCAAATAAAAAAGTAAGATTGTTTTTGTCGGGCACTAGAGATCACTGGTATAATGGCACTTGCGGAAAAGCAGGTCGCCATCTGTCTATCACTTAGACCACCGTTTCTCAACCTGAGGGTCCCGACCCCTAAGGGGGTCGCGGACAGGTATAGAGGGGGTCGCAATCTGTCAAAAAAAAAGGGCATCCATCCGAAAAATACTTTTATTATATAATAAACCTAAAGTTATAATCATCGTACTAATAACTACATCATGTAATAAAACAAACTAATGACTAAATATATGTTCATTTATTAATTAATGTGAGGGTTGCGTTTGTTTTTCATTTAAAAGTTTTTCTAAATGTGGATTAAAATCAGAAACACACAGTAGATTACACACAGGAAGTTAGTAAATTATTTTCAATTGATAATAGCCGATTTCTATATTTAGTTTTTAAAGACACCATTGAGGAAAACCTTTTTTCGTACAAGTAAGAAGTAGCAAATGAAAATGTTTTTAAAGCTTCCGTTGCTAAGCTTCCGTATTCACATCGTCATGCAAGCCAAAACTTGTCTAAATTTTGAGACAAAAATTCTAGTTGTAAAGTTTTGTTTGTCGATATTGTATATGAGGGGGTCGTAAGGCTTTTTACTTTATTTTTTGGCTTTTTAGGGGGTCGCGACTCTAAAAAGGTTGAGAAACGATGACTTAGACAATAATTGTCAGACAGATAGTAGCAAAGACCAAAAGAGGGCCTTACGGCGTGCTTCTCACCACTACTACAATACAAGTTATTATTTTTTATATTTTGCTGTTGCATTTTGACTGTTGTGTTTCCAAAACGCTATTTAATTTTTAATTCTGAAGTGAAATTTAAGAAACCTACAATACTGTTTTTTCTAGTTTGTATGTAATTACGTTTTGTCAAATATTTGGACACTTTTTACAATTTTCATTGCCTTCTATTCATATAATAACGTATAGTCCCGATCCGCCGATATATTAAATCTGTCAGATATTTAAAGCTAGCCCACAGAGAGTTTAATTGAATTTATTATTAGACTGACATGGGGTAAATCCTCCCTCTGCAGAGCTAGTTGGCGCTAGAGAATTTTCAATTTATTTAGAGAGCTGACAAAAGCAACAAACAGTGTACAAGTAGCGTTTTGATGGAACTGTTAATACACATTCTTAAAAAGAATTAAAACAAGTAGATATGAAAAGAAACGTCCCATAGACACTTCAATCAACCGGAAATTATGAAAGCTTTACACTGTACATAGTGTTCCAAATTAAATCAAATTTTTTAAAAATATAAAATTTTAAATAACCCAAGAAAAACTGGAAAATTAAAAATAGCACAAGAACAAATGCATTTTCGAGAAGTTTTGAATGGAAGTTTTTGAATTATCACATGTTAAATTAGCTTACCCATATCTTACAATGATCATAAATAAAAAATGTCTATAAATTTTAGGATTTCTAATCTCAACAAGAATTTTAGTTTTAAATAAAAATTTTTGGATTTGTGATCTTTGAATTTGAAAATTAGTAACTTACTAATGTATTATGTTCTACTATATGTATTGTAACGTTTCATACCCTGTATGTGGTTTTGGTTAATAAAGTATTATTATTATTATTATTATTATTATTATTATTCCTGTTTTTGCGTATTATACATTTCTCAGTTCTTCGCTGGTTTATTTTTCGTATTATTATTTTTGGCTTATAAACAATCTTACTATATTTCAAGTATGAAGTATGACTGCTTTTTGTGACTGGGTATATTTTCTTCCAGGCTAAGCTGAGTGAGATGATTTATGAATGAATATGGAGTGATACCTGTCACCGACATAATGAATGGAATGATATAAACTTGTTTCTGTTTCCATATTCTTTCAACATCTATTGCTAGTTGATCTCTCTCTTTTTCTTGAATATATATTTTCAGTTATGTTTTGGTCAGATGGCATTTCCACATCGATGAGGTAGGTGACCCTTTTTACTTTATCTATCAGTTTGTATGGTTAAGTCCCAGTACAATTTATAATATTTGTTTTATATTATATAGTGGGTGGTGAGTATTGGTAGTACGTTTGAGGCTCCGATTACAGATTATATCGCAGATCTATTGCTTGGTATCTACCGGGATATCAAAAATTATCTTGGTCAAGGGTGGTTGTGGTATGTAAAACGTGTGTCTTACTTTAAATTTTTGAATATGTTTTGTTGTGTCAGAATCTGTCAAGTCATTGTGCTGAAATTTTCTAATCCAATTTTTGAATCATGCCTCTTACCACACAGCACAAAATTTTCATGATTGAAGCCTATTTTCGAACGGGTGCGTAGTTAATGGAAATTGGCAATACAGTCAACGTTTGTGTTTGAAGAATTTTCGAGAGCACTTCCCAAACGTGGCAATATTACCGGACAATTTTTATGCGTGCCTTACAAATTGTGTTGAAGTGTTTCGCGAAACTGGTTGGGTGAGTCATAAAAAAGGTGCTAGTAGACCAAGAGTTCGTACAGAAGAAGTTGTCAATGACGTTCGTCAACGTATGGAAGAGGAGCCTGCAAAACCTTTGAAACGTCTTTCTCAGGAAATTGGACTTTCTTATGGAACATGTCATAAGATTTTAAAGAAAGACTTGAACATGCATTCATATAAGATGCAAGCACATCAAGCTCTTCTGCCCGCAGACCACCCCAGACGCCTTGCTTACTGCCATTGGTTTGTCAATAATTGAATGAATGACAATCTTCTGGACTTAACTTTTTTTCTGACGAAGCGTGGTTCCACCTTTCGGGATACATCAATTCTCAAAAGATGTGAATGTGGAGCAATGATAACCCTCATCTTTTTACTGAATCGCCACTACATGCTCAAAAAATTGGTGTTTGGATGGCAGTTTCTCGCAGAAGAATAAATGGGCCAATTTTTTTCGATTTCACCGTCAACGCAGAAAGGTACAGACACAACTTTTTGGCTGAATTTGTGCAACAGTTAAACGATGATGAACTTCGGTACGGTTATTTCCAGCATGACGGTGCAACAGCACATACTACACGAGAAAATATTGCTTTCCTCCGCGAGTTTTTTGATGACCAGCTGATAAGTTTTCATACAGAAGTTGAGTTTCCTCCGAGATACCTTGTTTGACAATTATGGACTATTTTATATTTCCTTACTTAAAAAACAAGATTTTCGCAACTCCGGTAAATAATTTGCAAGAACTGCAACAAAGAAATGTTCAGCAATGTGCAACCATAACGCCAGAAATGCTGCAAAACGCTTTTCACAGCATGAGGAGGCGCGTCAATTTGTGCATCGAACAAAACGGGGGACATTTCCAACAATTACTGTAATTTAGTTTTTCTTCTTACTAAAACCGTTATTTCATAATTTGTAGTTCATTATTGTTTTACAACTGAAATAAATAGGTATGAAATTTGTAGGTTATTGATGATGTCAGTGTGACAGTGACATAATTATTTCAAATTTAAGGTAAGACACACGTTTTACATTCCACAACCACCCTTGACCAAGATAATTTTTGATATCCCGGTATTTTATGTCAGTAGTTTACATTCGGATGTTATTTGTTCCAATGTTTCAAAAAATTGATGGCATTTTCTGCAGCTTTCCTAATTGATGTCCTTTAAAACATTTTTATAGTTATTTGTCGCTATAACTTTGTCTTGTATTGCAAGTATAAATCTCTCTGTTTCTGGGTATAATTTTCCTGTTTCTAGGAACTTCTTTGTTTATATATTCTTGGTTTAATCTATTATAATATCTGCCATGTAATGCTTTAGGCGACCAAGCATACACTTTGCTTTTCTATTATGCTTATTATTATTATTGTATATTATATCCTATATTGCATATTATAATAGAACAAGTATAAGTAAATTCAAATTACTTGTAAAACATTACATATGGGCTCCTAGTTTGTTTCGCGCACATTGTAAATACTTACCAAAAAAAAAAAGAAAAGAAAAACAGTAAAAACTAACCACGTATGCAGGCTGCAGGTCTGTTTGTGAGGGTACAATATAATCTGAATGACGTTTAATTCCACATATCGCAGAGAAGAGGTACCCTCTTGATTAAAATCCGAATCTGTATAGGTTAACAAAGGCCCCCTCCATAGCTACGGTCCTGCTTAATGTATGTCCGTCTAATCAAGAACGTTCTTTGTCAATACACGTTGTATTTGTGATTGATTGAATCTAAAATTGCTTTTGCTTTTTTAGGCATTCCGTCAAATTCGATACGGTTACCGATGGCAAAGCCTAGCCTACTACGATCGATATTTTATTCTTGAAGTGTATTATTTACCGACAATGCGACAATAATGATTTTTGGTATTATAGTATAGAATATTTAATTTATATTATCGCTGTTACAATACCGGTAAGAATTCCACCACTTGAGTGGGAAGAAGAGACTATTATTTTGTATTATTTTTAGATATATACATTGATATGAATAGGCTAAATATGTTTTGTTTGGCTTTCAGGGAAATTAGGGCTAAAGTAGAGGTTTTCCAAACAATTTTGTGGATAGAATACACGAACGGGAATTGATTCAAGCTTTTCGATGATTATAAACTACTGGCTAAAGACGTGAAAAATTAAATACATTACATTATTTGTATTTGTAGCATTATATATTGCGACATCCAAGAAATTTCTTTGAAACCCATGTATCAAAAAAATATTCACAATACGATTTGAACATAAATAGAAAGTATAGGCGAATATATAAAATAAGAATATATAAAAAAGTGATCTTGAATAGACACTGAATAGTCCCAAGCAAATATTCTTTTAACATTAAACCACCCTCTCTTTAATTTAAAAAAATAATGAATGCATTTTTGCTGGACACTTATTAGCCTGAATCTAAAAATGATGCCATATGTGGGTCGAAATTGGATACCTACTCAAAATTTTGGACCATCTCTCGAAAACCCCTATAATGCGGCCTCCTAATAGAGATTAACTAATATAAACTACCTTATTTAATGGTATTCTTCTTGGAAAAAATAAATCATGCATATATACTTCTTGTGAGAATTTTTAAACACTAATAAGCTCATAAATAAACAACAAATAAATATATTTAATATATTTATTTGTGGAACAATCACATGCTGTATTTAAGCTAAAAACATTTTCAATGTATTTTGGATATTGAATTGAAAATAAATTGTCTTTTTAAGCAACTTACTATACTCCCTTAATCTATTGACACAAATGCATGACGCAATGAGAAAAATAAATACATTTTTTTTTCCAACGATACGAATAAGACACTACGAGTATAACATTAAATTATTTTGTATCAAAAGAGGATCATTTCGGGACTGTTTGAGATCGCCATCAACTGTACAAAAAAGAGATTAGTGTACAGTTGTACAGAACCGAAAAGTAATTTGACATTGACATTGCATGTCACATAATATGTTGAAGTTTAATTTAATAGAAAAATAGAAACAGATAGTGACTCCGATGGATCGGTAAACTGGAGGTGCTAATTAGAAGCGGTTGGAAAAAAAATATTATGTTAAACTCGTACAAAAAATACGTTTTCGAGACTTGTAAAATTGCCGGACTCCGCTACGCGTCGTCCGGCAACCCTTTCCCTCGTCCCTAAAACGTGTATTTTTTGTACTAGTTAAACAAATAACTATTAGCGAATAGTTCTGGAAATACATAGATAGTTCATATCAAATCACGGTCCATCTCTCTCAAATAATGACAGATGTTATTAGGATGATATCTGTCAATGTCTGTCAATATGATTTAATTTTTTTATAAGATACATTATACTAAAATAATACTTTTATAATTCATCCTATAGTGATTGAGAATGATATGACATTTTGTCGAATGTAACTCACTTAAAAATATATTTAAATAAAATAAAATGGTCAAACATCTATCTACATTAACCATGGCATGAGATCTATTACGAAAATATCCCGAGTAACATTGTTAGACACAATTTCGAAACAAATTTCAGCAGTAGGAAGCAATGTCGAAATGAATTCCTTTTATTTTGACCGCCTTTTATCTTCAATGTTTCCTGAAACAATAAAGATTAATACGTCAATTATTAATAGAAACAAACACTTACTGAATAATATCGAAATTTACTGAAACGGCTATTTCAGTAATATTTGTAAATTTATTATAAAATAGATGGAAACCAAAAAACAATATAAAACGAAACTTTTACAAGATGTCAAATTAATTTCGAGGCTGAAATCACAAGAACAAGAAGATAAATAAGATAATCCCGCTGTCATCAATGTTGCCATTCTATAGGAACTAGAAAATCAAACATACCTACTTAAAATATCTGCAGTAGTCTAGCAAAATGTGTAAATAGGTTTTTTAATTTGTTTTATAATTTAATAGAATATATTATATAGAAAGATAACAAAATAAGTAAATTAAAAACATATACGTACGCGTATGTTTAACAAATAAAACATTTTCGAGAATATGGCGAAGGTGCCACTATCAAGGATACTTTACCAAATTGACCATATACCATCAAATAGTCCCACAGTAGTGTCTACAATCTATTACTGTACAAAACGTAAGTTAGAATAATGCTTCTCAGATTTAACTAAAAAAATGGTAAAAGCCATGCTTAATCTTCATTTAACTATGTATTAGGTATTATGCTTTTATCGCAAATTTAACATGTGGACATAGGCGGCTCTATACTTATATTATTTTAGTTGATCTCAGTTAAGATCGCATTAATCATTTTTATTTTACTATTATTACTTTTTTAATATCATTTGTATAATATGTTGTGTGCACACAGCCATATTTCTGAAATACAGGTTGGTTACTGTGAACATTTTCTGTTTTGACGTGGCACCTCCGCCATATTTAATAATAATTAACTACAACTAAAATATCCATACCTATATAATATTTAACAATAATTATTCGATTCTAACTGTTTGAAATAATTGGTTTTTAGCTATTATATAATTTAAGAACTTAAGAAGGTCGGCTGAAAATAGAATTATATATCTATTAAAAAACTGATTGCTTTTCAAGAATTAGGCAGAGTAGTTATTAAAAAACATATGTTATAAACTTAATTACATACACACATATATGTTATATATACACACAATATTGATTTATATATGTTTTTGTTAGATAAGAGCATCTATCTACAGAAAATTTATTTTATATGAGAAACATATCTACAACAATCTATACGGTATATTCTCAGAATTATTGTTAGCTAGGCTTAGATTTTTCCTTTTCCAAACAAGTTAATTCGTACTTTAAAGAAATTGTATACAGAAGATGAAAAACATCGTTTTTTATTATAGTCAAGAGCGTGTGTACATCCATTACTAACAATACGAAAGTCCATTTACTGATTCATAAATCTGTAATAATTCTTATCCGAATATCAGAGCTTTGGGGTCATTTTTACACAAAAAGAAAACAGATTCAGCCGGCCAAACAAATGGCCCGAGGGTCCGCCCTTTCGTAATACTGCTAATATCCACCGGAACAGGGTGGCGCTGCGATCGCTCGGTGGCCATTTAGGAAACTTCCTGAGTTACCGGAAACATTAGCCGTTTGTTGTGAGGTTATGTCGTCCATTAATCATAACTTGTTCTGAGATATAAAGCCTCTTTGTTGCCAATATTATTATTGATATTCTTGTTTGCTATTTCGGTCCCGATTCGTGTTATAAATGATATTTGTTGGCACGACATAAGGACATGTTTCTTTCAGCGCTTTTGTGTTCTTTCCCGCTGCTGAAAGTTTGGCCATAATGTGTTCTGTCCTGTATAATGTATTATTTTGGTTATTTATAGGTCTTTAGGCTTTTGTGCTGAAATAAGTTGAGTAATTAATTCATGTCTTCCATAAAGAAGAAGCCCGATTTTAAGAATAAGAGTTTACTTAAATTATTATGTGATCAAATCATTTATAAGAAGTGTCTAGAATGAAATAATTTAATAGTAATGAATAACAAAATATAAAAAAAAATCTCACATGTAAATCGTTTTTGTTAAAGTGGCATTGAAAATTTTGCAAGTGGGTTTGAAAATTTTTTTTCATCAATGCGACGTGACAAACTATAATGGATAATCAAAAAGTTTTTCTTAAACTTATTGAATTAAAGCTTCCAAAATATGTTCATAATTTCTGAAATACATCATGCAAGTGTCAAACTGGTGTGTTTATTTTTACATTTAGACATTTATTTTTGCAATTTGGACTATATATCTGCGACGCTTAACTTCAAAATGATAATTTCAATGTCACGTTAAACTATGTGTAACCTTTAATTAATAAGGTTTTCCAGGTTTCCCTTATTCTCATACTAATTGGTAGTTAAAGTTGTAACATCATATGTCGTTCCGGCTCAACATTAAGATGAGAATGAGGGATAGAGATATTATTATTATTATTACTAGTCAAATAGTTAATAATAAATAATTGTAAAATTGTAGAATAGCCATAAATTACTGCATTAGTTAGGAATAAGATCGAGATAAGGCTTAGGTTTAGGAATTTGAATCGGAATTGGAATG